>CM033477.1:133661947-133999888 GCA_019447015.1 Hymenochirus boettgeri
CTACCATGACCTGGATGGATGAATATTACAGATATACCAGACCTGGATGGATGAACATTACGAATATATCATGGCCCGATGGATGAATATTACAGATATACCATGACCCGGATAAATGAATGTTACAGATATATCATGACCTGGATGGAGGGATATTACAGATATACCATGACCTGGATGAATGAATATTACAGATATACCATGACCTGGATGAATGAATATTACAGATATACCGTGACCTGGATGAATGAATATTACAAATATACCATGACCTGGATGAATGAATATTACAGATATACCATGACCTCGATTGATGAATATTACAGATATACCATTACCGGATGATGCAAATATGATAAACCATGAACTGGATGAATGAATGTTACAGATATACCATGACCTGGATGAATGAATATTACAGATATACCATGACCTGGAAGAATGAAAATTACAGATATACCGTGACCTGGGTGAATGAATATTACAAATATACCATGACCTGGATGAATGAATATTACAGATATACCATGATCTGGATGGATGAATATTACAGATATACCATGACCTGGATGGATGCAAATTATAGATATACCATGACCTGGATGAATGAATGTTACAGATATACCATGACCTGGATGAATGAATATTACAGATATACCATGACCTGGATGAATGAATCTTACAGATATACCATGACCTTGATGAATGAATACTACAGATATACCATGACCTGGATGGATGAACATTACAGATATACCATGACCTGGATGAATGAATATTACAGATATACCATGACCTGGATAAATGAATCTTACAGATATACCATGACCTGGATGAATGAATATTACAGAAATACCATGACCTGGATGAATGAATATTACAGATATACCATAACCTGATGAATGATATTACAGATATACCATGACCTGGATGGATGAATATTACAGATATACCATGACCTGGATGGTGAATATTACAGATATACCATGACCTGATGAATGATATTACAGATATACCATGACCTGGATGAATGAATATTACAGATATACCATGACCTGGATGAATGAATATTACGATATACCATGACCTAGATGGATGAATATTCAGATATACCATGACCTGGATGAACGAATATTACAGATATACCATGACCTGGATGAACGATATTACAGATATACCATACCTGGATGAATGAATATTACAGATATACCATGATCTGGATGATGAATATTACAGATATACCATGACCTGGATGAATGAATATTACAGATATACCATGACCTGGATGAATGAAATTACAGATATACCATGACCTGGATGGATGAATATTACAGATACATGACCTGGATGAATGAATATTACAGATATACCATGACCTGGATTAATGAATATTACAGATATACCATGACCTGGATGGATGAATATTACAGATATCCATGACCCTGTATGAATAAGATATTACAGATATACCATGACCGTGATGGATGAATATTACAGATATACATCTGTTGTATTCAATTAGATCAACTGGACTTGAATGTAGTTCTTGAAGACGTTTCGCTAGTCATCCGACTGGCTTTCTCAATTCAGAATGACTTGTACAAGAATCTGTGGCACTTATGTACCCTGGAAAATCCCAATTAGCTATCACACACAGCCAGGTGTTAGGTGTGATAGGATAGTGGCTAAGAGGTGTTATAGGAACGCCCAGATAAGGTGTTAACAGCACTGTACATGGCAACAGTTGGTGTCGAACCCCCCCACCTCTATTTAGGCTTGTTTTCTTTATTTTCACTAAATGGCCTCCTTAACACCTCTCTTGAACCAGTCACGTTCCTTCGCCAGTTGTTAACATTACAATCTTCAAAGGTATGTCCTTTATCCTTAAGATGCATACACGGCTGAGTCCTGACCCGAGGAATTGGCTCTTCTGTGCTGGGCCATACGTTGATGGAGTTTGCTGTTTGGTCTCCCCCACATACAAATCAGAGCATGCTTCACTGCACTGCACTGCATATATGATGTCGCTTTTCTTGTGTTTTGGTATTGGGTCTTTCGGATGTACCAATTGCTGCCTCAGTATGTTGTTCGGTTTAAAGCAGACAGGGATACGATGTTTTTTGAAAATTCTTCTTAATTTCTCGGAGACCCCTGCTACATAGGGGATGACCAGGTTCTTTCTCCTGTCTTGCTTTTCCCCTTCACTGTTGGTATTCGTGTTCTTTTCTTTCCTTCTACTTCTTTTGACAAAGGCCCGTCTGGATATCCACAAGTTTTAAGGGCTCCTCTGAGATGTTTCATTTCTTTAGCCCTCGCCTCTGTGCTAGTGGGGATGTTCTCGGCTCTGTGTTGCAGGGTTCTGATGACCCCCAGCTTGTGATCTAAAGGGTGGTGGGAGTCAAACATCAAATACTGATCTGTGTGTGTTGGTTTTCTGTAAACCTCTACTTCCAGTTTACCATTTTCCTTAACTTCTACCAAGCAGTCCAAGAAAGCCAGTTTGTTGTTTTGTACCTCTTCCCTTGTGAATTTAATGTTTTGGTCTACCGCATTATGTGTTCTGTGAAAGCTTGTACTTCCTTCTGGTGGATTTTAACCCAGGTGTCATCAACTATCTGAACCAGTGGCTGGGTGTTATGCCCTTAAGGTATTAAGCGCCTGTGTTTCTACCTCCTCCATGTAAAGGTTGGCCACAATAGGTGAAACTGGAGATCCCATAGCATCCATGTTTTTGCTTATAGAACTTATCCCTGTTGAAATAGGTGGTATTCAGGCACAAGTCCAACAAGGAACACACGTTTCTGGGTTGAGATCAGTTCTGCGTATGAGTTCACTGTTGTTATTCGTGTTCTTTTCTTTCCTTCTACTTCTTTTGACAAAGGCCCAGTCTGGATATCCACAAGTTTTAAGGGCTCCTCTGAGATGTTTCATTTCTTTAGCCCTCGCCTCTGGGCTAGTGGGGATGTTCTCGGCTCTGTGTTGCAGGGTTCTGATGACCCCCAGCTTGTGATCTAAAGGGTGGTGGGAGTCAAACATCAAATACTGATCTGTGTGTGTTGGTTTTCTGTAAACCTCTACTTCCAGTTTACCATTTTCCTTAACTTCTACCAAGCAGTCCAAGAAAGCCAGTTTGTTGTTTTGTACCTCTTCCCTTGTGAATTTAATGTTTTGGTCCACCGCATTAATGTGTTCTGTGAAAGCTTGTACTTCCTTCTGGTGGATTTTAACCCAGGTGTCATCAACATATCTGAACCAGTGGCTGGGTGCTATGCCCTTAAAGGTATTAAGATTCATCAGTCATGGTATATCTGTATCTTATCCATCTAGGTGTCTGGTATATCTGTAATATTCCATTCATCCAGTCATGGTATTCTGTAATATTCATTTCATCCAGGTCATGGTATAATCTGTATATTCATTCATACCAGGTCATGGTATAGATCTGTAATATCATCCATCCAGGTCATGGTATATCTAATATTCATCCATCCAGGTCATGGTATAATTCTGTAAATTCATATCATCCAGGTTATGGTATATCTTTAATATTCATTCATCCAGGTCATGGTATTTTCTGTAATATTCCATTCATCCAGGTCATGGTATATCTGTAAGTTATTTATCCAGGTCTTGGTATATCTTGTAAATATTCCATTCTCCAGGTCATGGTATTATATCTGTAATGTTCATCCATCCAGTCATGGTATATCTGTATTTTCATATCATGCAGGTCATGGTAGATCTGTAAGATTCATTCATCCAGGTCATGGTATGCTGTAATATTCATTCATCCAGGTCATGGTATATCTGTAAACATTCATTCATCTCTCATGGTATAGTCTATATATTGTCATCCATCCAGGTCATGGTATATCTGTAATATTCATCCATCCAGATCATGGTATATCTGTAATATTCATTCATCCGTATTGGTAATTTGTATATCATTCACCCGGTCACGGTATATCTGTAATTTCATTCTTCAGGTCATGGTATATCTGTAATATTCATTCATCCAGGTCATGGTATATCTGTAACAAATATTCATCATCCAGTTCATGGTAGTCTATAAGTTTGCATCCATGCAAGTAAGGTATATCTGTAATATTCATCATCAGGTCATGGTATATCTGTATATTCATACATCCAGGTCATGTATATTTTGTACTATTCATTATTGATCCCAGGTCACGGTAATATCTGTATATTCATATTCTCCAGTTCATGGTAATCTGTTAATATTCAATTCTCCAGGTCATTATACTCTGTATATTCCTCCATCCAGGTCATGTATATATCTGTAAACATTCATTTATCCGGGTCATTGGTATATCTGTAATACTTCAATCCATCCGGTGGCCTGATATATCTTGTAATGTGTCATGCCATCAGGTCCTGGTATCTCTGTATATATCATTCCATCCAGGTCAATGGTATAGTCTGTAAATTTTTCATCATTCAGCCAGGTCATGGTATGTTCTGTATTTTTGCATCCTCCAGGGTCATGGGGATGGATCTGTCTTTCATATACCAGGGTCATGGGTATATCTGTAATGTTCATTTCCATCGAGGTCATGGTATATCGATGTGTATTCATATCTCCAGGTCACTGGTATATCTATAATATTCATTTATCCAGGTCATGGTATTCTGTAAATGTGATCCATCCAGGTCATGTGTTATCTGTAATATGTTCCATCATTCCCGGTCATGTTAATCTGTACCATTCATTTATCCAGGTCCATGGTATATCTAATATTCATCCATCCGTCCATGATAGTACTGTAATTTCATCCAATATCCTTCAGGTCATTGTTCTCTCTTAATATTCATCCATCCAGTCGGGTATATCTGTAATGTTCATTCTGCCAGGGTCATGGTATATCTGTAATGTTCATTCATCCAGTCATGGTCTAATCTGTAATTTTCATCCATCCAGGGTCCATGTATCTGTAACTGTTCATTCTCCAGGTCATGGTAGATCTTAATGGTTCATCCATCGGGGTCATGTATACATCTGTAATTTTACATTCATCCAGGTCATGGGTATATCTGTAATGTTCATTCTCCAGGTCATGGTATTCGTTTAATTTCATGGTCATCCAGGTCATTGTATACAGATCTGTCATATTCATCCATCAGGTCTGATATTCAGTTTGTCTTCAGTTAGACCAACTCGTTCGTCGGGATTCGTGATCGACCTGATCGAACACATTACACGTGCGATTCTCAGCCAAAACGGCCGTTGACCAGCACAAATGCGTTGTGGTTGGGGTTGGTGGCTCAGATTCAAATCGTACGTGTGTATGAGCCTTAAAATCCGTTGATCTAACTAAATACAACTAATAGATCTTAAATTAGTTACTACAAGATGTAAGGAACCTACAGATGTGCAAGGCATGGCCGTCTCACAACGCATTGTCGGGTCCGAGTATCCGTTTCGCGTATGACCACTGGTCTGACCCAGTGGAAATACTAATTTACTTTGAAAGAAAAATCTTTCATTCTATATACAATTTTTTACATTTCATGTAAACAAACCAATGTATAGAGGATTATTAGTCAGTTACAGTTGTGTGTGTATGAGGCCATACTACAAAGGATGCACTTCCTCTGCTAGCACCGTTTCAAGACGTGGCAGGGGGTCACCTTTTAACCATAATAGAGGGTGGCAGTTTCCTATTTCTTTTGTGACAGTTGTTAAAAGCATTGATGGGAATCCCTGTGAAAACTATCATTCTCCACAATACTTTTATAGAAAGGATGTGAGAACGTATATAAGCCCCACAGTACATCGAAAACCAATTGACAATGATGGGTAGAAGGAGTGATACCAGCCAGCCCTGTCAAAACTGATGTGACCGCCATTACTGATTGAAATAATACCAGCCTGAAGATGTAACATATTTTCTCGTTTCTACTCTGTATACCCGCTAATCTAGACCTTGGCTTATTTTTCTTGTGGGAATTAACAAGTGATCAAGTAACCTCAATGTAATGTCTACTAGACAGTAATCTAGTCATTGTGTGTAAATATCACTCACTGCACACAGAATGTAGAGTTTATCCCTCTAATGGGTTATTTCCCTCCAATCACTAAAATAGCAAGCCATACACATTCTATTCTTCCTTATCAAATTTTCCATCATTCTTCCTGATCGGAAATTGGCTAAAGATGTGGACTGGAAAGTGCGGATCGGGAGGAAATATCTTCCTGATCTGAACTCCAGTTAGAGATCAACCACCATTTATATCGATTCAATCATAAACTGGCTGATAGTATTATCAACCCTCCGTGCATGGCATGCTTAAAGCTGGGTACACGACACACAGATATTTTTTCGGCCCAATCTCTTTGATACTTCTGTGTATTGGTCGTTGGGCTGAAAAATCTGCGCTGTTTCGGCCACACAGCAACTATGCTGCGACCGCTATTAGTGAACGCTCGTCAGGACCAAACATCACCTCGTGGTGTACCCAGCCTAACCCTTCATTACAATTAAAAAGTCCTAAAGGGTCTACTATACTTGGCCAATACCCCGAGGGGTTCATTCACCATTTATATTTAACAACCTGTGACCTGCATAAAGGGTTATTTGGAGTTAAACCACATTTCCTTTCCTCATTCAAAGATTGAAATCATTTAAAGATCCTGTCCTCTTAATTAACACCCCACTACAAACCTCCATGGATTCCCACCTGTTATCTGACCCACTAATGTTATATCTCTCAGTTGGAATATTGGAAGTGTCTCTTTAACTTAAGTCAATCTAGAGCAACTCCCATGTTCATATTATCTCTTGCTGTGAGAGGAAAAGCATTTGACTCCTCTATCCTCTCATTACCTATAGATGAGGTAGAAGTGAATGAATCATTTTATAGCCATAAAGAATCAGTTTTCCAGGCTGAGTTTTTATAAAACTGGAAATAAGTTCTTTATTATCCGCCAAAATAAAATCAAGACCATTCTAGAATTTACTGTATGCGATATGATTCTATATAAAGGCCATGTCCACCCTTAAAAAAAACAAAACATGGGTACTTGCCAGGTATCTGCCCGTAACCCCACTGCTATTTTCCCAGTTATATACATGCATTGTGTAATTAGATATTTAATGATAATGTTCTATTATTTTCTGGCAAAGGTATTCGCCTCATCCCTTTGCTCAGTGAGCTTTTATAAGCTTAAAGGGCATGTCACCCCAAAACTATAACCCCCCCCCCCACTATACTGGCCCCATTGTGTAGTTAGTTTAAATCTTACCGTCACATCCCAGCTCCATATGGTTCTCCTGAGTCCCCCCCCAAAGTCCCAAAACTGCCCACTAGGAGGATAGCAGAGTCCCCCCCCTCAGCTATTCTGCAAGATTTTTTTGTGTTCTCCACAATACTAGCTGTAGGGACTAGGCACACCAAGGTTTTTCAAAGTTTTGTAGGTGCAACCAGGGTCCTCTACCTATGGGACCATATATAATATACAGAAGTCCAAAGTTGAATAGGGAGATGCACCTAATATAATCACCTGTTGAAGTAGACATAGCGTTCTCCGAAATGTTGTATGTGATCCACAATATAGCATTCAGCAAAATACTGTATATGTAGTGTCATCTACAACACATCAACTTTGGATTCCCCCACAATACCTCTACAACACAAAAATAGAATAATCCCATCCTAATCCAGCTCTGGGTGTGATTTGAATATTTTTGTATTAAACGAATGATTAAGGCTTTTATTACAGCCTGCCCTGTGGGATGTTTTCTTTTTGCACACAGGTGCCACTCTAAAGGGTTATTTTGTGGATGTCACATGGTTGTGAGTTGTAGTTTTCAAACACTGGCCCCAAGTCGACATCCCTGCAATGGAAATCAAGCAAAATATTTCAGCAGAATCTCAACTAAAAAATGTCCAAAATGTACTTCAGGGTGAGACCTCTTATAATGGAAAGGACCATGTATTTATAATTTACTTCAGGTGGATGACCCTTATAAAAGGAAGGACCATGTATTTATTAAAGCTGTAACACACTGTTAACTGTACCTAGATTGTTTTTGTTGTATTTTTATTCATCCTGCATATAACTGCTACCTTCAGAATTGCTGAACTCAGCAAATAGATCCGGCAACACGCGAACGTCGTAAACAGTCTCGCCGTTCATGTGTGAATACTTTAACAACATGGAGATATATGGCCGCTCTAATATAACCGTATAATGCAAATCACCACTAAAAACCTTGGTGGACCCGGTATCCCCATCTTTGTGTTTTATTATCTGTTTAAGTCAATGTACATTAAATTTACACGCCTATGTAAACTGGGTATACTTTTCATGGAAGGATGTGTGAAGTCTCTGTTGTTGCAAAGCATGGAACCCGTCAAGCCCAATGTCTGGCAGTTACAAACTCTTATTCGATATAACATTGAATTTGAGCTTCAGAGCATCAGTGAAAAATGGCAGCTAGACTGATTTAGGAAGTCCCCCTACCTCCCCTCTCAAAACCATTTAAAAGGTCTCTTCCCAGGCAACATCCTGTTTCAAGGATTCCCAGGGGACAGTTGCAGCTGTTTATGAAACAGAACGCATGAACAACCAGCCACATATTCAACACAATATGGTTTCAAGCTAAACGAGGGCTGTAGGCTTAGAGTCTGCTGAATCATGAGTAAAGGACCAGTAACACCAAAATGAATGATTAAGTGGGTGTAACTTTTCTGTGCCACTTTTAAGAATATGTTTTCTTGAAAGTATAAGTCTTGGTTTTTTATTTTGATGGGATTCACTATCGTCCCATTCCCGTCCGTGCCTGAGCCACTGTTAATCTGTTGCATACACAAATCCTCTATCTAGATTGGGCTATGTACAAGCCCACTCATACAGGGGTCGGCATTTTGAGTGATGTTGTGCGGTTTATCAGAAAAACAAAGATAGAACCAAAAAGACCATTTTCCACCTCTCACGCCCCAATCTTCACTTCCCATCTCTCCACACAGCGAACGGATCTAGGAATTACCGAGGCCCCCCAAAAAACTATATGGGGACCACCACTTCGTGCTTCATATACAGAGGCTTTCTGGAGAAGGCTAGTCTGTCATAGAAAAATAAGAAGCTGATCTAAAGGGTCCACTTTATTATCTCTTCTGTATCTTCAGCAGTGAATATAGCAGATGATTCTTGGTCATTGTTATGGAAACTGTATTGGGGGTGGCATGTTCCCACCCCCCAAATACATTTGCTCCACTACTGGCCCACTGTGTAGTATTAAAAAAATCATTACCTTTATCCCCTGCTCCTTATGGTTCTCCTGCATTACCTGATGAAGTCCAAGAAAATGTAGGAGCCCTTCTTGAGAGTCACTTAAAAAAATCCCATGATAGACTTACCCATGCTTTGTTCCCTTGCCCTCTGCCTCTACTGCAGACCAGCAGTCACGTCGTGATAACTGAGTCAGCCAATCACAATGCAACTGCTGGCTATAAGAGCCAAGGAAACGAAAGTGGGTAAGTCTATTTTGGGGATTTCATAGTTAAAACCCACCTAGTGTTAGGGCCCCATCACCTACAGCAACTGGACAGTGCAGAGGATCCTGAGGGTAGGAGGGAGAGCTCTGCTGCACATGCCAGAGGATGAAAGGGCAAATGGCCGGATGACACTGAGAGAAGACACTTTCCTGGACTTTCTCATGCAGGCAGAGACCATAAGGACAGGGGATAAAGTAATGGTTTTTTACACACTAACATGGCCAGTAGTATGGTCAAATTTTAGTTGGGGTAGATATGCCTTTTAATGAGATAATAAAAATAGTTTCCTTTACAATTGACAAGAGTGTAGAGGTCCCCACACTACAGAAAACAAATATATGGGGGTGGAGATATAATTTAAATCTAGAAAAAGTACCATATGAAGCATTTTTGGTTCTTGAAAACACCCTCTGTTTTTTTGCCATTATTTGACCAGAAGGCTGCTAAAATATGCGGTCATGAAGAGCCATAAGTCAACTACATTTACTATTAATTTTTCCATGGTCCTTTCATTCTTGCTGTTTTTTAAGTGGCCAATACAATCAATGTTACATGCCCTATAAATAGTCAGAATTCTAAAATCAGAAAACTGACACACTTTTTTTCACCATTTTAAATCTCATCCAGGAGAATCTTATAGATTCCTGTCTGCCATTTTTTAGGGATTGGTACTGTGTGTTCCCAGATCAAGCCCTTGTAATAACGCAATGTGCCTGAAATAAAACATTTGTTTCCCCTCAAAAGAAGCTTCGTGCCTCTAGTCCTGTTCACTTTCTACTCACCAATACAGAAGGAGATCAGTGTTTCTCTCCAATACATCATGAGGAAAATGTTGCCTACAGCATTCAGTTGTTTGACTTAAGCATAAGTTGAATACATTCTGGGCAGCACAGTTTAGACACGGACATTGACACAAACTTGGAAAAGGTTATAAGATGTGCACTATGCGTGTTAAGTTCATGGACCATGTCAACCAAACATCTTTGCACAATAGTCCCTGTTCCTTTGTAGTGAATGATGGGTTCCATTGTAGATGTTAAGGGCTGTACATCCAATAAACCTTGATTACCCACCCATTCCCCTCCTGCCAATGTCCACCCTCTCAAAAAGTCCCTGGTAAGGGCAAAGCCACACTGCGTGTGCGTGTGCGATTCCGGTGCAATTTATATGCACTTGCACTTGAGATAAGAAATGTCATGCGATTGCGCAAAACAAATGCATTACCAAATCACAAAAGGAGGCACAAATCGCATTATTGTTTTAAAAATATAATTTAAAAATCGCATGGGCAAAAGTTAGCGCAATCGCACAAAAATCATGTAGTATGCCTAGCCCTAAAGATGCATACATACGTGCAATCACGGGGCACGCAAAGCACGGTGTTTTTGCACGTTTATTTTCAGCCGACAATTGGTGTCGTGTATGGGTGCTTTGTCGGCCGAAAGGGCGGACAAGTGCTGTGCAGGGAAGATCATTAATGAGCCCTAACTGAATGCCAATTTCAGCCCCCAAATCACCTGTGTCTATCAGCCTTATGGTCCATTTGGTAATTGGACATGTGTTATTATTAACAAGGAATTGTGTATTTTAATGTGTGTAGTTAATGTAGAAATATATTATTTTCTTTTATTACAGAAGATGATATGGCCAAATGTTTCATGTTCTCTTGTATATCTATGAGACACTTAAGGTGCCCATACCAATGTTGAGAAGCTGCAGTATCAGTAAGATTGAATGCCAACCTTCTTGTGCCGCTAATCTTGAGCAAATTTCAGCTTGAAATCTGCTCATACTTGTGTCCATGCAGTTAGATCGCTGGTCTGATCACCCATCGAACTAGTGTGTGTGTTCTGTGTGGTGGTGGGGGGGGGGGTTTCAAGCAACAATGTTTCAGCAATTTATTATCCACACTCACTTTCCTGTGCTTGCTCTAATTGTTGTGTTTCCATGATATCTCCTACATATATACATGCTGTGAGTTGCGCTACAATAGCTTAATTAGCATATTTTCTGAATAATGGTATGCATAGAAATGTATTGCAGATTTTTAGGTATTAATTAGCTTTACAGCAAAGATTCTGATTGGCCTGATTTGGACAGTTATTTGCAATGTACATCAAAAACAAGCAATAATTAAATCTATGAACTACATAATATCCTTGATCACTTTGTGTTGAGAGATGTGTTTTAGAACCTTGGTAAACTTGAATGCATAAAATAGTATAGAACTAGCACAAAAACAGTGTGTGTGTGTGTGTGGGGTGGGGGGGGGAACAGGTAAAAACCCCAAAAATATTAACACAAAAACATGCAAGGCAAAAACTGTATTCTTTTTACAGTTGTGCTTTTAGCTAAATTCCCGTTATTGTGTGTATCTGGATAATTTTCTGAAGTCACAGTTCTTATGGGTAAAAAAGCAAATACAAGGATTTTTGTGGGACACATCACTGATGAAAAGCTGTAGGTTTAGTGCTAGTTTAAGCCTGAACACTATTGAAAGTTCATTGCTCCGTGTTGGATGTTCTTTTATATCATGAAAGGTTCATAGACAGTGCAATTGCTGGGGCTTCGAACCACAACGTATGACGTGTAAAGATCGTCGGTTTTCGGGCGGCGATTGTTCGGTATATGGGCGTTTGGATGGTCATGGGTTCCTTCCACGATATTGGCTGGGAAGATCATCACGTACACCCCAATAGAGTGTGCTATGGATGTTCTGTTGCAGACAGGGAATGGATCATCGGCTAAATGGGATGTTCCATTACACATTCTGCTTCGGCAGGTCGGCCCCCCATCTCACTTGTGTATAAACCTTTCATTGGTGTAAATGAGGAATCACTGTGCCCCCCAGCAAAACTATAATGGGGCCCCTATCCGTGCTTTATCCACAGTGGTTTTCTGTGAGGAGGTATATCTGTCATAAGAAAATGAATTGGCTCCCCTTTGTCTCCTGGGCCCCCCTGTGGATTCTCTCCCCCTTCTCCCCTGGTATTTTTAAGCCCCTGAAACTTAGAAGGCTTCATTTTGCTAACATCACAGCTGTACATGGTCTTCGTATGATGGATCACCTAAAAAAATTAAACTGGTCAGCGAGTTGATGTCTTTTGGGCCTATTGCCCCTCTGATTTAGCTATTAGGTTCAGTGCCCCTTGCGTTGACTGTGTGTGACAGTTCACACCTTGGTACTTATTCAAATGAATATATTTCCCTGTAGAAACCAACACGTACCTGACAGTGACCTTAGTTTTTCATTCATAGGGGCAATTGCTGTAGTAATTCACAAGTCTTACCTGTATTGATGTTACAAAAAAGCTACATTAAAGGTTGCAACACAACATTTCTTTCTAATCTCATTGGCTTTCTTTTATTCTTTCAGTTTAGTAAACTTCTTTAAATAACAAATTGCGACCTTGTCAATAAGTTTCCACCCTCTTTAAAAACAGACCACACACAGCATTTGACATCTGTAGTAATCTGGTATGGATCTTTGTGTAAACAATTCTGAATGCATATCTAATTAAAATGGGAATATTGTAAAATGAGAACTTCTCCGCCATCCAGTTCCTGCAGTGAATATAATTATATTTAGGGGGCCACACCCATCTAAGGACACAAAAGTGGGATATTCCTTATTGCACATTAAAGGGCATTAAAGCTCAAAGAGCGTTTCACATGCCCAAGGAGGAATTGCTATGCCTACAATTAGAGGGCAATGTAATAAAAGTTCTCATCATTAAAAAAGTACCCAACCCATTTGAAAGCTAATATCTGATTGGTTGGGTCAAAATTAGCACCATTTTTAATGATAAGAACTTTTATTACATCTCCCTGTATATTACTACTAGGTTATTTTTAATAAGGCTGCAGCACATGAACTTCCAAAAAGTTTTCATCTTATTTTTAAATAGGGGCATACACATTAAAAATTGTGTTTATTTTTTTAATGTGTGTTATATTTTTTGACCTAAACAATAAACAACAAGAGACAATCATTTAATAGCACATTATTGCTATGATATATTCCCATAAAAAGTATCCAACATGATGGTTGCAATAACCGAAAAGGTGCTTGCTCAGATGTAAGATCATAACCAACTGTCACATTTACAGCACCAAACAACATTCATAATAACAAAAACTTAACATAGCCAAACTGTCAGGCCAGAGTAGGCCCACTGGACAAGACTGCTGATAGACCTGTAAGACATTACATGGTTTATTGACATACACAGCATCAATATTTTACTCACAAAATCTGTAGAGTGTATTGTCTCTCTTAAGCAAACCAAGCTTGACAGATTACAGACTAATAAAGCACTGTACATATAGACATGATATATTTTATTATATAACATTCATTGAAGAAAATATCATTCTAAGTATGTGCTTAATGAATTCTTCATAGAGTAATATTCATGACAAAATTTAATGATTTTTAAACAAAAATATACAAAATAAAAGGTACATTTTATATTTAAATTTACCATATTAAATGTTAGGATTATATTCACACCATCATTTAATTATGTTTCTGTTCCCTGATTTCACAAAGGAGAGATTAATAAACAAGATACTTTCAAATCCAAAATGATCAATAGAATGTCTCCTTACTAACATATTAACGGTTCTGTGTGTATTTAATTATTATATTTTATGTATATGCCATAATCAGACATGATAACCATTTTTTTTCTGCCAATCATTGAAATGTGGGGGAGGGTCAACTTCAACCATAAACATGCCTGCGTGCCGTTCATTATACCATCAATTTGAGAAGTAGTAAAATGGTTGATTCATGAGAAAAGCCGAAATGTGAGTGACAGGAGCATGTTCATAGCTGGAAAATTATACTGATAAATAGAAAGCAATCGAAATCACAACTGCTCAAATTTTTCGTTTTCAATACATAGCAAATAGTTTATTTATTACACATAACATTAGGAGAAAATATTTTTCTTTAGCTCTGACATAAATAGAAATTATCCTATAAATGTTCGCTACGCTAACAAACCGAGTTCGTGTTAAAAATTATAAACGGGCAATCAAAAACTGATGATTTTTGCTTTAAGATGGAAGTGCCAAGAATCAAATATGGCAAACATTAAGCATTTTTGGTTATATACAAATTAACCACTTCACACAGCTCAGCTAATTCCTCCCCATCTTCAACAATTCATACCCTGGGTTGAAAAAGTCTTTATTCCCAAGGGGAATGCATTGCTTTCAGCTTAAATGTCGGTCCCTACTACAATACACATATTTCAATCAGTTTTTCCCACATTGGAAGCAAATTTCAATTTAAATATGCATGAAAATCTGTGGAAGATAGTTTTATTTTAGTGGGAGATCCTTGTTTAATTAATCCACAGCCTTGGTTATTTCCATGATAAACGAATGATTAGTTTGCTTTATTGAATCTAATCCATTTTGAATAAAAAAAAAGACAATTAAACAATTATTTGCCATATCTGATTAAAGGAAATGGCAAATCTATAATATCCTACAGTGTTACACATAAAAATATTTGTTAAAAAATGTAGTCCCTATGTAAAAATAAAATCACAATATTTTCAAAAAAAGGTTTAATTTAATTCTGGTTCAATTACTCATCAACCAATATTGCTATATAAAATAAAATCTTTTTATTTATTCTCTAGATATCTACATTTTAACAACAAAATATCAGCGTTGAAATGATTTCACTTGTTTTACTAAGAACATTACCGTATTCTTGTCCTGTTTACAAACATATTGATTGGTCTCTGTTTAAGACCAATGAGCCAAGTCTAAATCAGCAATTTAAACTGCATCATCTAATTGCTGATTAGGCAGACTTGGCTATTTGGTACCTAGCATAAAAAAAAATCACATAAATGGCGCGCCGAAAATTTTTATTAACATCATTTTATTTTTTTGGTAATCTGCAAAAACACTTTCGCTTTTCCTTTTAATTCTCATAGATTAAACATTTATGGCATGGATGGTGGATTCCTTTCTAAGTATCTTATTCACTTTATTTTAAAAACCAAGAACATAAATTATAGAATAGAATTTCTAAGATCAGAATAACATGATTTGAAATAAACAGATATGCCATTCTGTCCCTATGATAATTTACCCAACACATTAAAGGAGGCTTGGGGGTTTTTTTTGGTTTTTTTTTGTATTTTATTTGGCAATTATGAGAATTCAAATTTGGTTAATTTGGCTTAATTTAAATTATTCAATCTTTCACTGAATGTCTGTTTTCTTTTCATGTTAAAAATGATTTTATTGTTATTAATTCTTTTTTGACATTTTGCCTATGCAAAATAATTCCATTCTAAGGTTTTTATAATAGGAGGAAGTGTTAAGGATTAAAGGTATAGCCAAGTAAAATCCAACATTTTTGAATGTTGCAATCTTTACCTTCTTTTCTATTATTCCTCTACTGTCTTTGTTGTGAAGCTCAACGATGTTAAGACCAGTCGCTGTTCTTGTATGACAACATTTACCCAGGGGTTGAAAAGGATCAAATTCAGTCTTAGTCTACACAGAATACAAAAAAAATCTAACACAGTAAATGAAAGCTGTGTCAGCTACAAAAGCATTGGCTCCAAGCCCTCTACTTAGCATTGCGCACCCACCATCCTTTCAGGGAGTGGTTTTATTTCTCCAAGCCCCTCTACTTGGCATTGCGCACACACATACCTTTAAGGGGAGTGGTTTATTTCTCCAAGCCCCTCTACTTAGCATTGCACACACACTACCTTTCAGGGAGTGGTTTATTTCTCCAAGCCCCTCTACTTAGCATTGCACCACACATACCTTTCAGGGGAGTGGTTTCTTTTCTCCAGCCCCTCTACTTAGGCATTGCACCCACACATACCTTTCAGGAGAGTGGTTTATTTCTCCAAGCCCCTCTCCTTGCATTGCACACAAACCACTACCTTTCAGGGAGTGGTTTATTTTCTCCAGCCCCTCTCTTAGCATTGGCACACACCTACTTTCAGGGAGTGGTTTATTTCTCCAAGCCCCTCTACTTAGCAATTGCGCACACACATACCTTCAGGGGAGTGGTTTATTTCTCCTAAGCCCCTCTACTTAGCATGCACACCCACATAGCCTTCAGGGGAGTGGTTTATTTCTCCAAGCTCTACTTAGGCATTGCGCACACACATACCTTTCATGGGAGTGGTTTATTTCTCCAAGCCCCTCTACTTAGCAATTGCACAGCCACATAACCTTTACAGGGAGTGGTTATTTCTCCAAGCCCCTCTACTTAGCATTGCACACACACATACCTTTCGGAGGGTGTTTATTCTCCAAGCCCCTCTACTTAGCATTGCGCACACACATACCTTGCAGGGGAGTGGTTTATTTCTCCACACCCCCTCTACTTCGCATTGCGCACACACTACTTTTCAGGGATGGTTATTCTCCAAGCCCTCACTTAGCATTGAGCACACACTCCTTTCAGGGGAGTGGGTTTTTTTTTCTCCAAGCCCTCTACTTAGCATTGCCAACCACATATACCTTTCAGGGGAGTGGTTTATTTCTCCAACCCCTCTACTTAGCATTGCACACAGCACATAACCTTTTAGGGACAGGTCTTTATTTTCTTTAGTGAAATTGGGTAAAAGACAAAAATTGCTTTCAATCCAGTCATTAAAGATATTGTAGTTAATATTTACAGTATACAGTATATAATTTGTTGTTTACTCCTATAGTCATGTAATTTACTGAAATCATTTTCTAAAAAAACAGAAAACCCTCTATTAAAGAATTGGCACAACCCCCACCCTAAGACCTTTAGTGTTTTTTTGGTAACCCCCCCAGACATTGAACTTCCATGTTGTCACAATCCCATTATTTTATATATATAAGAGGAACATTGCAAATTTTGCCAGTTTTGGACTTTCCCCATTTAAACCATGGGTGGCTGCCTTTGATACTTTACAGCCATTCAGCATTCAGCATTGGGTTCATATTGCCTTATAAGGGTGTTAAGGGGAGGGGCAGAGCAATTGTGCTGTGTTTGGTACCTCCTGGGTATGCTAAACAGACTTAATAACCGCATAGATGTGGTCACCAGTCCATTTCCCACATTGCCGTGCATCAGCCTGGTGGGTGTGACTGGTGAAAGTTCTTCCAATCCGCATTGACGACACATTGGTATTGGAGTTAAACATTTTTCATGCTTCCTCTTTCATGTGCATGGGTTCACTAATAGTCGCTCATGGGTTTATTCTAATAGGTTTATAGTGTTTTTAGACTGTTAGGCATAGGGTAGTGGTATAGATGTTGGTCTAGATAATGTATTCTTTATACAACGCTCCAATACTATTTACTATGTATACCTGTTATACCGACAGTTATGGTTAGGGTTATAAGGTTGGACTAATGTACTATGTCTTTATACAACCTCCATACTTATGTTACTACTGACTGTTATGCATGACATTATGGTAGTGGTATAGAAGGTTGGACTTTCGATGGACGTATGTCTTATATTCAAGCAATCCTTGAATACTATGTTACTATGTAATACTTATTATACAGCTCTATTCTGGGTAGGTATAGAAGGTTGGACTATAGATGGACGTATGTCTTTATTCACTTCCGAATACGTATTTTACTATAGGAACTTTATAACGGACGATTAATGGGTAGGGTATAAAGGTTGGACTATGGTGGACGTATGTCTATCTGCAACCTCCTAATACTATGTTTGACTATGTACTGTATATACCAGAGCTATTATGGGTAGGGTCGACAAACAGCTTCTGCCATGTACAGTGCTGTTTTAACACCTTACTCTGGGCGTTCCTATAACACCTCTTAGCCACTATCCTATCACACCCTTAACACCTGGCTGTGATATGCTAATTGGGATTTTCCAGGGTACATAAGTGCCACAGATTCTTGTACAAGTCATTCTGAATTGAGAAAGCCAGTCGGATGACTAGCGAAACGTCTTCAAGAACTACATTTCAAGTCCAGTTGATTAATTGAATACAACAGATGTATATCTGTAATATTCATCCATCCAGGTCATGGTATATCTGTAATATTCATTCATACAGGGTCATGGTATATCTGTAATATTCATCCATCCAGGTCATGGATGGATGAATATTACAGATATACCATGACCTGGATGAATGAATATTACAGATATACCATGACCTGGATGGATGAGAAACTACACAAGCATTATTAAAGATGAAACAATCACTGCTCCATTCCAGGTCACTTTCCTCATCAGTCAGTGACTGTAAAAATATGACCAAAATAGAGAAATATTGGTCTGTCAGCCCAAAATAACTGCTTGTGTGTACCCAGCCTCAGGCACATACTGTATATGGGAGGGCTGTGGGCAAATATGAGGCACCCCACCAGCCTTTTCTTTTTTTTTTTTTTGCTTACTAATATATGCACTTTTTTAAAGGTTTCTTTTATCCCTGAATTGGCTGTGGAATTTTATTGATCACTATTGAAGAGAGGAGCGCTCCTTCTTAATTTCAGATACCCTGATACCCTGATATCCAATAAGAACAGAGGAAGGCCGGAGCCGCAATTGAATTACTAATCTCGCAGTATTATAGTGAACATAGTAGTAGATCATTGTTAAAGCAGTGGAAGGTTCAGACTGAATTCACTTTTCTCTTGATTCTTACTGGCAACATCATTGTTCAAATCTTTATCATGATAGTTTAGGGAGTACAGGGACAATTGATGGGTTAATACTTACACCTTATAAGTTGCTGTACCCAGACTGAGAACCTAAAACACTCTTTGATCTTACCTAGATCAACTGGGGTTTGCAATATACAATACAATATTTCCGACCAGCCAATATTTCCTGTGTCGATTGGTCGGCCCGAAACATTGTATAAGGTAGATGTGGCGGGTCGGATCGGACAAACAGGAAAATCCAGGGCAACCGTGCGATTCCCTACGGTCGGTTGGGATGAAAAATCTTTCCATGTGTACCCAGCCTTAAGTATGGTACACACCATGCGATATTTCCTCCTGATGACCGTTCCGCTCTTCTGACAAGTCAGCCAGGAGGAAGGACTGTCGGACGCGGCAATAGTGGCTGTGGTTTTTGGACACGTCCGATTGTGCATTCGTCTGAAATAACATACAATTATTTCGTCCCGATTGACCGATACACTGAACCATCAGTTGATTGGGCAGAACTATTACATGGTGTGTGTACAATGCTTAAATCCCCTGCATTGAAATTTTACTTGTGGTCCCAGTCTGGCCCTGACCCTCCCCTCCAGGGCATGAGGAATAGGAACACAACTAACTTCCTATAGGCTAGTTCCCAGAATATAAGTTCCCACCCTAAGATTTATTAAAGGGAGCTAGGAGGTTATAGTATATTTCCAGTATTATTACCCCTTTAAAGCATTTCACAATAATATGGACAGATGGAAAAGACCAGGCAATAAAAGAATGTGCAAATGTCAAAGATGGAATGCAGTTTTTTTAGTCTATTTACAGCAAATAGACATTTTACTTGGCGTATTCCAGCGATTTCTTTCTACAAATGCCAAAGGAAGAACTGGGACAATCTAGAGGTCTTCGAACAGAAGATTCCAGTGAACGTAACAGGATCCAAGAGCAAAATAAACGGCCTAATTGCTACCAAACGCGGGGAGACTGTAACTTGATTCATATGAGAATTGCTCACATTATGTCAGTGGAAAAAAATGTTCATGTCAAATAGAACCTCCCAAATCTTTCTGGATATTTACTGATGTGATGCAGGCCTCAGAAAGTCAAACAGACAAGGGGAGTATGAGATTAGCGGTATGAGAGAATCGGTAGGCTGGTAGGTAAAAAAACATTGATTGAAACAATATTGTACCTATCCAGTGTGTCCTAGACATTATAGCAAATCTTTAGGTTACAACTGGCCTGATGCAATAAAAGTTGCAAAAGTTTCCCTGTGCTAATAATGTGCAGGCTGGGTACACACCAGAAGATATTTTTGGCCAATCGATTGATTCACGGCACTTTCGGTCGGTCGGCCGAAAATATATCCTGGTGTGGGACGGGCAGCCGCGACTGACCTTGATTGTCCGTTCGCCCAGACGTGTCGGAAAATCCCGATCGATCTTGCGGTTCCCTAAGGGACTGCATGGTCGATCGTTCGCAAATTCGTCCGCGGCCAAATTTGCAGCGCTTGTAGTGAGCGCTTGCTTGTAGCGAGCGCTCGATCGGGGACAAATAGTCTCTACATGTGTACCCAGCCAAACTGTGCAGTAACCTAGTAAAAAGCTAACATTTGATTGGTTGCTGTAAATACAACATGGGCAAAGTTTTGCAACTTATGCATCAGCACCAATAATTTTTGTCTGACCCAGAAAGGTAGCCTGTAAAGGGGAGTCCCAGGTTCAAAAACAAACACTGCTGGTTTTAAAAATCCACGGATCCGACGGAAATCTCAGAAATACCAAAAGATGAAACTTTCAGAATTTCGGTAATTGCAATTGAATATTTGAAAATCGGTCGAAATGTTGAAAATCGTGGTAGAAAAAAAAAAAAAAAAAAAATTCTGCTTTAATTTATTTGAAATGGGCCAGGTTAGTAAATATATAAGGCCTCTTGCTATGTGATGGAACATAAAGAATGGAAAATAAATTCCTGTGTGTGCTTCATAATTAATTTATTTTTGCAATCAACAGTCAATAATTATCTACCAAGTTCATCAATATGTAAAATGTTTAAACAAACGCTGACCCATGTATGGCTAGCTTTAACTCCAATTAAAGATACACAGTAAATAATAAGGCTCGTACACAGGTCAGATCTTGGCACCGGCCCGTAGCCTCCAGCCATGATGCACACCTGCGACGAATGGCCGTTTCAGGCTATAATCTCACCTTTTTATGTGCTCGGTGATCCACTATGGCGGATCAACGAATAACCCCCGACCGAATGCATAAACATGTGTGATTCGTCGTGACTGTGAACAAGCTCGGGGGTTGTGGGTCGGTGCCAAGATAGGACATGTGTACAAGGCTTTAGAGTGAATAAATCCCTGCAGTTACTGCCCCTCCCCTAGCTTGTTGAGCTCAGTATGAGTCACCTAGGAAGACAGCGAGAAATTCTCTGCTAAGCTACTTTGTTCCTCCTTGTGCAGGGGAATTGAAAGTGAAGGGGACGATAGCTTCATCGCTTTCGTTGGACTCAAACTGGTTTATCATTAATTAGGAATTCCATAGACAAATGATACATTAGATTATTTTTTATCTCAGGGATTTTTTTTAGGGTGGGCTTCTCATTGAAAGGGGGCCCCATCATCACACACAGCAGCACATGCAGGATTTTCGTGATATTCTGTGTGCGCTGTGATCCTGTACTCATCTGTGTTATTGGGATGTATGTGATACGAACAAAAAACACACATAGTGGGAACATTCCGATAGTATTGCATTGTCAATGCAAATCAAAATCACCAACGCACAATTGGGACCTAGCCTTTAAGGTTCGTACACACGTGTGTTCGCAGATGCCAACCCGCAATGCACGATGTGTACGAACGCCCATTTAATTGGCCCATGTATGGGCACTTTATTGGCTGAAACGGCTGCTTATTCGGAGAACGAACAAACTGCCATTTCGGCCGATAAAGTGCCCATACACAGGCCGATTATTGGCCAAAACGGCCATTCGTACACATTGAGCATCACGGGCACCCGCATGTGTACGAACCTTAAGTCTGTGTAACTCTCGACGTTCACGTAATGTTTTACAATCATTTTACTACCGAGATTGTGACCGTATAATATATTGTGACCGACAATATATCGCAAACCATGACATGGCTGGGAAACGGTACAGGAATGGCAGCAGGTAAACCCCCCACTCTGGTCAATGTTAAATCGATTTGGTGAGCGAGCCAGTGTATGGATGACATTAATTATTCCGAAATGTAGGCCATGATTTATATTTATTTTTCCTTTAACCGACAGTGCAGTACCAGGCAGAATAACAGAATCCATTCACATTCATTTAAATATTCACTGTAGTTCTTCTTAAAGAAATTGCAACTGATACTGAAAAAGAAGGATACACTTAAGCTAGATACACACCATACATGAATTCGGCCCGACCGGCATTTCAGTGTTTCGATCGGTTCCGATTCCGATTATGGTATCGGATGAAAACACGATCGGATGGGTCGGAAAACCATGGCTGATCGTGCGGTCGAAAGTCTCGAATGGTTGGTTAGGAGGATAAATGTAAACGTGTGTACCTAGCTTAAAGCACAAACCGGTAACACAAACAAACCCAGAGATTGCCAGATGCTACACACTTTTTAATGTATCTAAATATCCTTCTAGATGAAACCAACTTCGCTATGGGCCTTCTGTACATCCTTTGTGTTTCTCTGGAAATTACAAATCCCAAGAGACTTTACACTGAAATACCCAGATGTTAGTTCCTAATTAGGCACAATGCATCTCGTCGTATCAGTGCAGTGGCAGTGAACTGTGCCAGCGGCACTTCATGGTGCTTTATGCTAAATGATGCAATAACACATTATACATACATTATATACAACTACACACATTATACAGTTTTCACTCTATGGTTGCAAATTTCTTTAATAAAGGTCAGTGTTTATTTGTCTCAATCCCAGCGCTGGATTTCTCACTAGGCCACGGCCTAGAGTGGCACAATTGCCACGGCCTAGAGTGGCACAATTGCCACGGGAGCCATGTTCCCTGTAAGCTGTGTGCACACATACAACTCTGCAGGGCTGCGCACAGTGGTGTGTGCCCAAAAGTATAAACCCGGCCCTACCTGGTTCCCGACAGCTATTGTATTGCTGAGAAAGGCCTGACCGAGTGTTCACTACTAGCGATCGCTCGGTCAGGACAGATGACTGTCAGTCACGGCAATAGTGGCCACGGCCAACAGTTTGCGTGTCCCATAGTCATGCGGGTCCCATAGGTAATTTACTGATACATGGTAGGTTGGCTGAAAATATCTTACCGTGTGTACCCCGCCTTACAGAGTGTGAGTGTATGTAGCAATCATAAGGAACAGTCATATGATGCAGACCAGACTTAACTACTCAAGAGGCTCACCTAAACATATCAACAGACACAGACCTACTCTGCTCCATTCATGTAGTAAGGCCAGACAATGAATGCACTGTTCCTAAATTTGTCTGCATACGGTTGGGTACACAGGTTTAGATCCTTCGTCCCAACCGACCATTCTGCCAGGACGAAGGACTGTCAGTCGCGGCAGAAGAAGCCACAGCCGACAGTTAGCTACAACCATAGAGGACCGCATGACTGTCCGTGGTTTTCCGACCCATCCAATCGCCCATTCGTCTGATTCGCCTGAGCGAATGGTTGGATGCCGGTCACAGATACACGAAGAAACCATCCAATGGATCAGTCAGGCTGATCGTCCGATACACTGAAATGCCGAACAGCCCAAAATATTGTATGGTTTGTATCTCAAACCACCATTAGACCATAGATTTCAACCTTTTTGCTTGTATTGTAATTAATCCTTTACTGGCCAGATGGGCTTTCTTCTAAATTCAGCAAACCAGGAAAACCAGCAAGATGGATCGCACCAAACTTAACTAGTTGATTTGACAGCAAGGACACAGCAGATGGCAATACTCATTGATACACGAATATCACTGGAAGGCTTAGAGATAACAGGTAATCTGAAAAGTGGTTCCAAATCTAGTCCCAATAATGTTCAATCCAATTACCCAGTAGTCCCACCCCAGGTGTCAAATTTACCAGTCATGAAAACCAGCATTAAACGCTTGATTCCAGTCATTGGGTGAGGCAATCATGGCTGCTCTAAAGGACAGTTCACTCCTTTGTAATTCAAATAATTAACTGTGAGTTTCACTGCACATGGTCAGTGAATTTTGGTAATTGGATCTTTACACCTTCAGGTATGTAACTTGGCCAATTTACATAAATCTCTATATGCTGGGAAATGCCTCTAATGCTCAGCTGAGATTCAATCACTAAATAAGTCCAATGGAATTAAATTAAAGGATGTCTAAACTCTCCAAACAACTATTCTCAATCAGTCGCATGTTTTTTTAATGGATACCCAGACGTATCGTTAGTACCGTGTTAATTCCCATTAGACAGACTAATGGTTGGGATTAAATATGAATGATAAAATTGCACAAAAATTCAATTGGATATGTTGGCAGACTACCGATTGGTTTATTGATCTGTCCTTCAATACTGCTAAAATCCCGGCATGTTAGAATGGGAGATAAGTCCCCCATACATCCCATAAATTCAATCTGATTGCTCAAAATATCAATATTAAGAGGTTTATCAGAAAATTTTCCACTGAACCCATATTAATTCCCCATCGATCTATAGATTCCAAGTGGAAATCTGCAGAAAGATCAGAGGCTCAAGGTGGGAGAGTGCTTCTCTCCAATCGGATTTATGATCGTTGCACTTTATTGGAAATCTGATCGGAAGAAAATCTGCGGCGTTTGGGCAGCTTTAGTCTCGCAGGGAATTGTAGACGTTGGTAACTATAGCATAAAAATGGGTTTAAGGGCTGATGCAATAAAGCTTGGTGCAGACTTTCAGCTGACAATTTTATGTGTATGGGTGTTTAATCGGGTGTCATTTGTGACCTGACCTGACGGATCAACAACGAGTTGCAAAAGTTTTCCATGCAATTTATTTACAGCAACCAGTTAGATTCGCTTTTTGTGTTGCTGCAGTTAGATAACATCTGATTGGGTGCTGCAGATTAAAGGAACTGTAAACTCAACATTTGAAGTCTTTGCCCTCCATTTGTATTATTCACAGGGAGGTGAGAACGCTTATTCTCACCTCCCTGTGAATAATATTTTGCTCAGAGGACCGGGAACTTACCTTCGCTCCGCTCGCAGCCGCTCCTTCACTGACAGCTGTTCTGTCCCGATCGTGCACCCTATCTAAGAGAGCGCGCATGGTCGGGACAGCGGTTGTTAGAGCAGGAGCGGCTGTGAGTGGAGCGGAGCGAAGGTAAGTTCCAGTGTCCCCTGAGCAAAATATTATTCACAGGGAGGTGAGAATAAGCATTCTCACCTCCCTGTGAATAATACAAACGAATGGCAAAGACTTCAAATGTTATGTATATGGGTTTACAGTTCCTTTAATGCTGGGTACACACAGGACGACATTTGTCCCAGCTGACCGTTCGCCAGTAGCACAAATTAATGTTGGTCACGGAAAAAGTAGCCGCAGCGACAGTCCTCAGCGGCCATTTGTGACGTTCACTATGGACCAATCCAGACGACAGGTGACCAAGCTCGGTTGTGGGAATTGGCACCCACACCATAAAATATTTTTTGGTCGACCAATAAACGGTAAGATCAGACAGTCGGCCCGAAAATACTGTAAGGTGTGTATCCAGCCTAATAGCATGAATATACATTGCCACCTTCTATTGAATCAGCCCCTTTAGGCTGGGTACACACGGAGGGATTTTTTTCCCGACCGGCCGTTCGCTTTCATGTAGTTCATGTTGAAAGATGTTAGCTTTCAAATGTTAAATAATATCTGATTGGTTGGGGCAAAATTAGCACCATTTTTAATGATAAGAACTTTTATTGAATCTCCCTCCATGTGACCTATTGAAGTTCTAAAAATTAAATTTGAACCGAATTGAATCAAAATGTATTGAATTTTTGAAAATTCTGTAAAAATTTCCAAATTTCCCATTTTCCATTACAATTTTACAATCTCATTTTCAATTTTCTAACATTCTTTTGATTTTTTGATGATAAGTTCTGTGTTTCGAAAATTTAAAACCAGGACTCATCAATGCCCTTTGAACACCATCGGGCTCATTTACGGAGGGCCGCAGCGTCTTCTCTGCCAGAGAAACTTGCACAGAGGCTGCGCCGCTATCATCTGGCGTTAAATACTTCCGTGAGGGAGAGATTTACCCAGAGCCGTGCAGCCTCCGATAAATCTCCCTGCAGGCGTCTAAAACAACTTTACCCTCGACTGTGTGAAACCGGTAAAGTAAACACAAATAAACAATAACATGTTCCGTTTCCAATTTACTGTACAATGGTGAAGGAAATTTCCTTTTTTCACCTCTTGCCTTCAGCAAGGTAAATAAACATTACTAATAAGTTATCTTATCTTCTAAATAAAACCTGCTTTGCATATCTTGCTGTGAATACATTGCATTTGCCTTTTGCTAGATTAGCTTCTGTAGTTGCCTTGGAAACTTTCAAATGAACAGGGATTGGTCTTTGTCAAATAAAGTTCGAAGTAGCCTCTTAAAGCTGGGTCCATATAGTGGCCATAAAATAATCAGTAAGAGTTAAGGTTCGTACACACGTGTGATCGTGGGTCCCGACCCACGATGCACGTTGTGTACGAACAAATGTTTTGGCCAATAATCTGCCAATAAAGTGCCTACACATGGGCCGGTTATCGGCCGAAACGTTCGTTCATACACATTGTGCGTCGCGGGTCGGTTTCGGGGATCATTGCCCGATCTGTCGGGCAGATCCCAGAATGAGTGGCCTTTTCGCCCGATAAAGTGCCCATACATGGGCACCCGCGATTGCACATGTGCACAAACCTTAACAAGCATTACATTAGGGCTGCATTGTTAGCAGTTGTTATAAACCTGCTGTATCGGTAATGTCCAATACCACTGGCTAACAAATAGGGCCCTTTCTTTTAAAAAAGGCTCTTCAGCATTTTATGTATATATTTAAAAGTCAATGTATGTATATATGTGTGTATGTGTGTATGTTCCAGAAAAACTTTAAAATGGCTGGGACAATTTTCATGAGACTTGATACACTTATGTATAAGGACCTGGGGAAAAGCATGGCTACTTTACAAATGCCTCTGTACCCCCTTAATTAACCTGTGTGCTGCCATCTGGTGGTGCAATTCAACCTACTGGAACAGGAAATGTAAACATTCACTGCAATATAATTTCTCACAGGCTGCAGTGAGATATGTGATCAAGAGCTTGTTTCAAAGACTGCAAGCTTTCATTTAACCCTAACTTGTTCGGAAACCACAGTGCCCTTTTGGTAGGGCTGAAATATAGGATGGTGTGTACCCAGCTTTATAATACATGTCTCTGAGACTGGGAAATGGTCTGGGGAACACGTACAAATAGCCAGATAATAAATATAATAAATATCTCATACTCAATGCTTCGCAAATTTGGTAAATCTCTCATACATCTCTTATACACGAAATCAAAGGTTCACAAATTCAGTATTTCTCCCATGTATATGGGATTGTGGGTTAACGATCATTTCCACAAATTTGATAAATTACAAAAATCGAATCCCGAATTTGAAAATCCTCGACAATTAAGGGTTCACAATCGTTTCCAAGAATTCGATCAATTCTTAAAAATCGAATTGCGAGTTCTAAAATCCTTGGCTGTTCGTCCAAAAAATCTGAAAAGTCCGAGTCCGTTGGGATCCGTAGAATCCAATTCGGAACTGGGTTAGGGTTTGAGTTGGAGTCGATCCCTTCTTGGTATATAATTATTGGGTACATTAAATCAGTGATACTGGAATTTACATGGGCTGAACCTAATGCATATTTATTTTCTTTTTCACTCCAAGTGAATTATATAAGTAGGTAACGCCCCAATGTATCTACACCATAACATGAACCTACCGCCAGCTCAAATCCAGCATATTCTGTTTTAAAAGGGATAAGAGCAAAGAAAAACAATAACATACAAAAAGAGACTTTGATTAATGACACAAGAAAACATGAAAGTTTCATCTTTTCTTTAATTTTGTATCCCATTTAACTGCTAGCTATGGATAATATGTCGTTTTCATAACTGTGCCAGTTCACATAAAATTCAAGGTTTTTGATGGCTTTATTATTGCTTTGCCTTTGTTTATCTTACTGCTCCCACTCAGCTAATTAAATCTTTTAAGGTGCGAGCATTGAGGATAGACAGCGTACGCCTATACGGCAGCACATTAAAACACTTTATTGCAGTCTCTGTATAACAAGTAGACTTTTTATAGCTGACATATTAATATTCGGTATTCTGTGCACGGTAATCATAGATTTATTTTTAAAGACACCAAACAGTGAGCGAGTGGGTTACCTTGGATTCTATTTTGTGGTATAAACATTAATGTTCCCATGGGTGACTTCACAACGGATTGTACACAGACAATTAAGGCTGTGTACACGCATTTCGCTATTTATTTGATTAACAGTTGCAACTGAAATCTCATCCGATCGAAATGTGGGGTGAACATTCAATTGGACATTGCAGTAAAATTTGTCTGATCATGTGGTCTACAATGGACCTCACGGCTCCCTTTCCATTAGCAGACAATATTTTAACTTGACTAAGCCTCGAAAGTCTGCCGGTTTAAATATTGGATCACGCGTACCCAGCCTAAATCACCAACAATCCTACTATGGGACCTTTGCAGAATGTCTATGGGAAAATGGAGTTGGTCTTCAAAGATCCAGCCCAGAATCTCAGCAACCTCTTAAAGGGACACTAAACCGATTTTATGAAGCACATGAAATCTGTATCCATTATTCACAGTGAGGTGGAATCACCTCCCACCTCCCTGTGAATAATAGAACGCTGGGTAATAGAGATACACAATTGGTGCTCCAATCATGGCTTCTCTCCAGCTGACAGGCACGCTGTCCCAATCTCTTTTGGATTGGCTCGCATGCGCAAAAATAAAAGCTTGGTCGGGACGCATCACCCGCATCACCACCTGGCATAGAGTCAGCAGGTAAATCTGAAAGAATCTGTCAGTCATTTGTTAAAGATCATACTACAGACAGTCCTGAACAGTCTCCCTATATAAAATATAGAAAGAACGATCGGGACAGCCATCCTACCAAGAGTTTACAGCTGACTCCCTTTTCATTTAGGAACAAGCGTTACCAAAGCCAACAGTGAATGATCGACGGCCTTTGGAATGCTTGTTTTACCGGTACACACATGACCCATAAATGGGCGACCCCTTTTATCATGGCTGTGTGAAGACAGCTTTTAGGTAACAAGGTAAATAAGAATACAGTATATAATGTATATTGGAACACTGTCCCTGATACAATGTCAGTATTATTATAATGGAAACAGGAAACAAGTTGATTCTGCTTGCTTGTACCCAGCCTAATGGATATCCATGGCATTCTGGGTAAAAGAGTCTAACCAGTGTTACCGATCATCTGTTTTATATTGTGACAGCATTGCAGTCACAATACGCTGTACATCATGATAGAAATAAACTACGCAATTTCAGCATACGATGCATGAGGTATTTTATACTATAAAATACTGGCGTGATAATACTGTGTGGTAGCAGTATTTTATTATATATGCAACACAGCAATAAAATATTTTCATAAATATGTCCCAAAATTAGGAGTGGTATTAGGATTATTTAGACACAATAATGGGGCACAACAGCTACACCTTCCCTTTTCAGTAACCCACTGCCCATCTCCAACCGCTATATCAGATTTAAGATACAGAACTCTACTTACAGCCCCTTGCTCCTGCAGCACTCTGATCTGGCTCCCTGCTTGCCGGAACTTACAAACAGGGTCTGTGATTGGCTGAGAGGCAGTGGAGAGCGCCGCAGGAGAGAAGGGCTGTAAATAGAGTTCTGATTCCTTTTTTAGTAATCTCACATGGTGGTTGGGGCCAGGGTAGCCCTAAACTACAGAAAAAACTTTTAAGGCAAGGTGGAAGGGCAGCCAGGGAGGGATCTGGAGGGAAAGGGCTCCCCTGCGCATGCCACTGACCTCTCAGAGGAAAAGGAGAAACCTTTGGACAGGAAGTCACCTCCTACTCTTCACTTTACTGGACTTTGGACAAGCACTACAAGAGAACCATAAGGAGCAGAGATAAAAGGTTAGGATTTTTTTTACACTTTACAGTGGGGCCAGTAGTGGGTTAAATCTTAGTTTGGGGGGTGGACATGCCCTTTAAGGAGGAGGATACAAGGAGCAATAGCAACTCTTGGTACTTTCCTCTGAATATCTGTCCAGACATCCCACCCTGCCACTTCAAGCTTGTGGGGCGTGGTGAGGGGGCATGGTGATGCGCCGTGATGTCACAGACATCACACAGTGGGCGGGGAAGGGGCGATAGGAGGTGGTGGTGGCAGGGTTAGGGGCATTTTGGGGGTGCAGTGTGGGCAGTCCAGAGGCGTGGCAGCCAAAAAGGGGGCATCACGGGGAGGAGATTCAGTACTCCTCTCCGTCGCGTGAGTTTGGAGACCACACCAATCCACGGGAGACTCTCGAAAGATCTGTGAGGGGTGGGATACTGTCAAACTACAGCTAAATGTTCCAAAACAACATTGATTTTTATCTATGATGGACAAAAAGCATGGTAAATATACTATATGCATTCAACTTGAAAGGTATAACCAGTATATTTAGCATTCCATTATATTGTTTATAATGATATTATTCATACATGTAGTCATTTCATATCTTTAGTACCTCACCTATAAACCTTGTATTTCACTAACCCACGTCCATTAACATATATATGAGAAGTAGATTTTCTGTGAAACCCAAACAAAGTGCGTTTCGGGGTTGAATATCTTTTATACTAAGGCTCTTTCCGTCTGCGTTATAATTTAATCTTCAGGGATAGAATGTTGGCTGTTACTCTGTTAGCCCTGCAGAATCTAATTGGCTGGCAGAAATCTATTTTGCATAAAGATATTTGCATTTATCAACCAATTTTCTGTGCGTGGGCAGCCTTGCATTCTTGTCAAACAGCTAGCTACGTTTGTGTGGCCCTATTTCTGCTACACTGCTAACCGTACACATAACAGTATCTATGCATTAGAACCAGAGATTGCAGCTAAACATTAGAATGTAAAGTAGTATTAGAATGTACACAATGATTCATATAATGGCATTACCTAAAAAATGATATAAGCAGTAAAACCACAACTATACACACATTCTGGTAAATCTGGAAAACTGCAACTGGCCAATCAATGCGCACACCCAAGTTACGATATGTCAATAATTGATTGTTTCACTTAAGGTGGCCATACATATATCCAATTTTACTTACCCAACCGAGCGATCCCGTGACATTAGACCGATCCTGCTGGAAAATGTTTTCCCGTTCTATGTGACCGACATGCGCAAAATGAATGGGATTTGTGATCCCATGTTGGTCGCATAGAAGAAAAGGAAAAGCGGCTCCATCAGGATTGGTCTAATGTCGCGGGAGCACTCGGTCGGGTGAGTAAAATCGGATATATATGTATGGCCACCTTTAGTAGGCCATGAGTATTATCTTCATAACAGGTGCCACTGTGATGACAAGCGAGGTGGATTTTCTAATGTGCCAAGTAAACAAAATATCCAAACCTTTGATTTGATTAGTAGAAACTGATAAAATGACCAATCATGTTGTATGGCCGCCCATTCTTCTCATGGTAAGGTGTTAAATAATCCTGTGTCAGCACAATTGGGTTATTCATATTCCCCTTCCACACACAAACACGCACCATCATGTTTATGGGTAGCTGCTATTAAGCTTCGTACACAGACCTTCGACCACGATTCACACCCAGTCGGGGGTTGTTTGTTGATACGTTATACTGAACACATACACACGAGTGATTATCTGTCTAAACAGGCGTTCATCACATGGGTGGACGCACCTGGGCTTTGGGGCCTGTGTCAAAATCGTACGTGTGTAGGAAGCTTTACTGTAGGATCTTCCAGACTGACTAATAAACTTAGGATTGATAAAAGTGATTGGCGGTTCCATCCCAATGTCTGTCTGGTTCATCCAAATCACCTTTTGTGGAATTGTTTGTGAAATGCAATAATATATTATGGATATGACACCCTATAAGAAACACTCCAACACTACAGTGGTTTTAGGAATAATGACTGGGAGCTGGGAGGGAAGGAGACCAGGGCCACACTGTCTAGATTTAGTATTTGAGGGAAACATCCCACCTCTAGCTCTATCATGCAATACTTTATTTTTGAGCTGTGACTGTACGAACAGTTGGTGTTTTCTGGTAGACTTCAGCGCTGTCCTAACAGAGTTTTTCCTGATAACCCAAAAATTTAGCAAAAAATGGTCAGGCATGTCTCAACTAATCGTGTGGTCTTCTATAGGACATGTGATTGATGGCGCTGAGTTAAGCGTGATTTAGATCTTTTGTCCCGACTGACCACCAGCACTTCCATCCAGTCAGCCAGGATGTAGGACTGTCAGTCGCAGCAAAAGTATCGACAGGTCTTGGTTGAACGAACGGTTGGACGTCTGCCATGGCCTGCCAAAAAACCGTGCAATTTTTTCAGCCCAATCGACCGATAAACTGAACTATCGGTCCTTCGGGCTGAAAAATAGCATGGTGTCTAGCCTGTCTGGAAGGAATATAGGGCCAGGTTTTCCCCGTCGGTCCTAAGACACAGTCTCTATGATAACCAAGGAAAGAGAAAATAACTTTGTCCTTTAAAAAATTCCTGGACTTCTTGTCTCTCCCATTATTTCTTATTAAATCTGTTAATGAATCTGTGCTATCCGGTAAGTATTAATTCTCAGCATGGCTGAATATGTAAGTTCTATTAGCAGATAATGAATCATTAACCCAAACCCCAGGTCTTTTCCTCAGTATCATATTTCCTAGATATTTCATCAGAAGCAAACAGTAATTAAAATGCATTCATCAATTTCACTTAAAAGAAAAAAAAAAAAATCTGTGGTAATGGGCACTGAGGCCCAGTGTGATAACAGAATCAGTAGTAGTAGGTTAGTTCATATAAACTGAGGATGTGGTAGACTTGGTCAATGTGCTGACACATAACTGCCATAGGTTTTGTTGCCAGCTTGGGAAGAACTAAACCTTAGAATGAATGACTTTCTTGTGCAATAGACAGTGCAGGTGAATTTACAATATAGAAAATTGGTCTGTTGTACATCCATATTAAAGTGCAACTAGAGACCATTTGAGCAAAGTACTTTAAACTAGAGAGTCAGCTTCAAGCATCCAGGCCACACAGGAGAAGCTGTCAGCTCATGCAGCCAAAAATGCAAGTACCAGTAGGTTAGGAACTTAGGACTAGAGATGTCCGAACTTCGCAAAATCCGGTCCGCTCGAGGATCCGCGAATTTTTGGAAAAATTTGAAAATCCGCGAGCGGACCCATTAAAATGAAAAATTCCCTTGAAATTACTAGATTTTTCGTATTTTCGAAAATTTTCGAAATTACGGGCTAGTATTTTCGAAAATACATATTTATGAAAATAAGAGAAATCCTTGCATTTTCGAAAATTTGCGAAATTACGTGTTTTTCTCGTATTTTCAAAAATAAATCCGCAGAGGATTCGGGTTCGGATCCGCGAACTGGCCATCCCTACTTAGGACCCAGTTAAAGAAAGCAACCTTGACGTGGTGACTGGGCCTAAAATAATTTGGCCAACTTATTGAACTAATTGCTTTTATTTATCCAGGGTTTATGCAGACTGTTTGTAGTAGAACCTTATGGAGGTAGCCAATATCCAATTGGAATTGTTTGTGCACTAGAATTCTATTATTTGTATGTATTATATTTTTGGTCTCTAGTTACACTTTAATATAGATGTACAACAGCCCAATTTTATATATATTGTGTGTTACATTGAAGGTTTGACCAAGCCTTCTGGGAAATTGTATTCCACCCAGAGTTAGGTCATGTGATTGTTTTGGCCAACTTATTGAACTAATTGCTTTTATTTATCCAGGGTTTAGCAGACTCTTTGTAGCAGCAACCTTATGGAGGTAGCCAATATGCAATTAGAATTGTTTGTGCACTAGAATTCTAATTTTTTGTAAGTTAAGGTTAATTTCCCTGATTCTTTAAAGGACATTGTCGTCTCCTCTTAAAGCTGAATGAGCTTGTTACAAGCTCGCACATGGTCAGTGGTGTTACATTATGTGCAGCACCAAGCCAAAGATGTAAGAAGACAAAGGACTGGTGAAGAGGACAGCAAACGTCTGAGTCAATATTTTCCTTCAGAAACATCAGTCAGGTAAAAAAACTATTGCCATTTTGGGGTATTGGGAGATGGGGAATGTGTACATTTTAATGTGGGAGTGGGTATAATAACATTGTTAATTGTCTTACATCTTATGCTTTATTGGATTATATACATTGTATATATTTTTTTCTCGATTATTTCACAGATGTGACCCTCCTGCCCAGAAAATACTAAACTATAACTATACGATACTAAACTATTACTATACCATTACTACATTTTACTTTTACTATACATTACTTTTACTATACTATACATTTACTATATTAAACTGTAATATACTATACTATTACTATATCATACAATACAATTACTATACTTGTACTATACTAAACTACTACTATACTATACTATCAATATACCATCATTACTATACTATACTTGTACTTTACTACACTAAACAATTACTATATTATACTATTACTATACTATACTTTAACTATACTATAACTATAGCATACTATCAATATACCATCATTACTATACATATACTTTACTACACTAAGCAATTACTATACTATACTATTATTATACTATGAATATACCATCATTACTATACTATACTTGTACTTTACTACACTAAACAATTACTATACTATTACTGTACTATACTTTAACTATACTATACTTTTACTATACCATACTATTACTATATTATACTTCAACTATACTATACTATTACTATACCATACTTTAACTATGCTATATTATTACTACACTATGCCATATTATTACTAAACTATACTTTAACTATGCTATACTATTACTACTCTTTACCTTAACTATGCCACAATATTACTACACTTTACCTTAACTATGCCATACTATAACTAGACTATACTATACTATTACTAGACTATACTTTAACTGAACTATACTATTACTTTATTATACTATTACTAAACTATTACTATACTATGCTTTAACTATACTTTATTAAAGTGACTCTACCCTATTCGGAAAGGGTTCACCTCAATTTAACACTAATAGCAGTGACTGCATGGGTATTCTACACTTTTGCCCATTGCGTTTGTGGCTCTAGGTAAATCTCCCTGATCGTGTCTAAGACGCACACAATTGCGAGCGTTATCGCATGCGATTGTGTGTACAATGCTTGTGCGTTTTCCACATGCAATTTTGCCATTTTCCGTTATGGAAACGTATGCCTTAACGCACCAAAAATGCATTACAAAACGGAAACGAATGCACAATCACATACAGATCGTAAATCTCGCAAATTTTTACGCTCCTGTGATTTCCATTTTTTAAAAAATTGCATGCGCAAAACACATGCACAAACGTGCGAAAAACGCGCTAGTGTGGCCTTGCCCTAAGAAAACCATGTTTAACCTGTTAAATGCATCAATTGCCTTGAATTTCCTTTTTGTTTTTCACTTTCCATGTGGATGGCAAAGCAGGTCAGTTTACATTGTGGGTTTGTGTATTGCGAAGAGTGTGAAGAGAATATTCACTTTTCTATAAAGAGTTTAGTTCCACTTTAAAGCTGAGAGCCACGTGGGCTGAATGGCCGAGTAATAAATAGGGTTTCCTTTCCTTTAAACAAACCCAGACATTTTCACACACTTGACCAAGGGTTGTTTTGCTTTGTTCCAGCCAATACAGACACTACTGGCGGTGGAAAGGAATCCAAATTGCCCCTTTTTATGGTATTTACCTACTACATACCCTAAGTCTGGTCAAATAATTAATGGTGTTAATTCAGCCTTGTCAACATGCCATTTCCCATGGGAGAGATGTGTAGGGAGCAGAATGAAAGCTTTTAAACAGGAACAAGCTGCAGACCTGCTAACACAATCTAGGTACAAGGTTTCAGCTGGTTACAGATTCTGAGGATGAAAAGAGCCTTGGGGCTTTGTCTTTAGCCTCAAGAGATCCATTTGACAGAGTCATAAGCCAAGGACATGGACTGAATATAACTGGGTTATAATCCTGATGCTACCATTAACCCTTTCTTTGTTATTTAAATTCCTTCCTTTTTGGTACACTTTAGCTGAGAAAGGATACAGGGAGGTTTAGTTCACAGAAGTCTAATGAACATAAAACATTTACAGTTATACATATATTTAGGTATCCACTAGGGATGGGCGAAACTGGAAAGTTTTGTTCCGTTTTCGGAATTAAGGATCTCTGGAAAAACCTGAAGATCCGCAAACGGAACCTAATTCCGCGACTTCGGACGGCATTTTCGATGATTATCGTAATGTACGAGTTTATTTTCGATAATCCTTGAAAATTACTTTGAACGTTCGATAACTCTCGAAAATATGGTTGGAGTTTCTAATCGTATTTTCGAGGTTCATCGAACGTTTGAGGTTATTTTCAAGGATTATCAAAAATAAACTCGTACAATACGATAATCATCGAAAATGCCGTCCGAAATCTGAACGATGCACCAGGTTTCGGACGGAACATTCGGATTTCAGAACCGAGCAATATTGTTTATGTGCCGATAAACTACTTTATAAAAAATCTATACCATATACATAAATATACCCCCCCCCCCAGTTTCAGTTCTCACCTTGCAGTCAGACCCTTGAAAGTGAAAAAGACCTTTGTGATTGTTTATCAGCCTGCTTGTCAATCACAGATGTGGGGATTGGTTATAAACAGGTTTTGTGCCTGCAAGTTTCTCCTAAACTACTGCTATAGAGGGGTTTTGTTGTAGTGGGGTTTTAGCCAAACCAAAGCAGGTATTGTGTAAGTTTCAATGCAACTCTCACCAACCTCATCCAGTTAACAGCTAGACAGTAATGTTATTATCCTATTGTATAATATATCACAGCAACAAGGTCCAGGGGCATCTAATGGTTCTGCCCAATCATTACAAGCTTGTTTGAGTTTGAGCATGGACCTTAGTGTGATACGGGCTCATGTATAAGCAGAGCAGCCTTTTTGGATGACCCTACCGTAATTCATTGGCCTAGAATTCAGCATCAATACCGTAATTGAATGGTAAAGCCGGCACAGACAGTTGGACCTTGGTGGGGTAATGCTGATTACTGCTGATGAATTGAACTGTAATAGTGGAGCATTTGGGGTTTAGGGAGAGTCCCCACTTTAACACAGTGTCATTTGTTTCCATGTGTTTTTGGTGTATGTACTATGTTCCTATTCCTATACTGTTTGAACGCACGAGATATGCACCAAAAATCTTGCACGTGTTTCAATAATTGATCAGAACACTTTGGTCTTAGTACATTGCACTGGTAATGCAAATGATAAACACAACTGTGTAAGTCAAAGTGGGGCCTAGCCAGGGTTGCCATTTTGATGGGATCGGCCCCAACTGCAGGGACGAAATACAGAGAGGAACTGGCAGCCCCGCCTTAAATTGTCCATGACCGCCCGTTAAGCTCCTCCTGCTGTTGTTCTGCCTAGTCTCTACCCACCCCACCTCTTGTGATGTCATCATGCACCATTGCAGAAAATCTGGCAACCCTGGGCCTAGCCTTTAAAGGGCAAGTCCAGCCCCAAAATGAAAACTTACATACATGTAAACCACCCCCCAAAACCCTAACTGGTAATAGATTGAAATGTAAAATATATAAGTCTAACCAGAAATCCTGCACAATGTCCTGTTGCCCCTGTTTCTGCTTCCTGGTTCTTCCAGTTAGCAACTGCCAGTTATGGATTTGACAGTTGACATCACAGCCGATGACTGAATGTTTATCCCCTGTCTGCCTCTTCTGAGCATGCCCAGGCTCAGTACAGGCTCAGTACAGGTTTCTAAATTCCTCAGTTCCCATGAGGCATCCAGAAGCATAGCTGGCATACAGCAATCAATTCATAGGACAAACTATGATATATCAACATATTTTAAAGAGGCCAAGATGTGGAGTTGTCCTTAAATCAATACAGGCAGAAGATCAGTTAATTTTCGGGGGACTTGCCCTGTAAAGAAACCATATTGATTCTGAAACCCACAGGATTTATGTATCACACCAATTTTATATTTAGCAGAATAAGAATAATTAACTTTCCATTCTGGGAAATGCTTTGTTCTTCTCTACTAGTCACCCCCTCACACGCGTTCCCTATGGGCACTACCAAAGACTTGAATGGACAGGATTGCCAGTGTATGCCTGTTAATAAAGTTTTTAACACATTGACAAAGTATATCATTTCTTTCAATGAATCCTACATGACCATTGGTCTGTTTAAAACAGAGCAATCTTAATTTCTGCTTGTGTGCAAAATAAATGCACATTCCCCTTTCATGTTAATTGGAAGATACAGTATCAAAAATAGGAAAAGCAGCAGAATGTTATCTAAGGTGTGGAAACATTCAAAAAGATCTTTCCTTTGTGTTAATACAATACATCCATGTCCCATGGGGCTTTTCTCCAGTGGAATTATGAGATTTATTAACAGAAATCATTACAGAATAATCAACCCTCACACAATTCAATAGACCTTCCTATATAAAGTAAATCGTATTTTTCTATAAATATAAATTTTCCATTGAAAGCCCTTTTTATTTAAAGTGATTCCCCCCCACACACACACGCACACACACACACGTTTCTGAACTGTTTTACTTAAATGCGGAAACCCGTTAAATTGAAATTTCAGAAAATAAATCAGGAATTTAATTATGAACAATTAGCAAAAAATTATCTCAGCAGGTCGAGTGATTAATAATCAGGCAGTGCGTTTACTCTGTCGCCAAATTAAAAGTTTAAGCCTTTACAAATTAAAAAAAAAAAAGATTTAATTCTTTAAGAAGGCGTGAAAGCTTTTTAAGATGGTCGATGGGTCTTTAGGTGAACTAGAAATAGTTATGGAAATATTCTCCTTTTATTCTCCTTTTATTCCTCCATGGATGATTAAAGGGACACTTAACTCCCATATTCCAAAAAAACACTAATTGCCTTTCGTTTGTATTATTCACAGGGAGGTGAGAACGCTCGGGGGACCTGGAAATGACCTTACCCGCCGCTCCACTCGCAGCCGCTCCTTCACTGACAGCCGCTCTGTCCCGACCGCGCGCCCTATCTTAGGCGCATGCGCACCAATACAAAAGATAGGGGGAGCGATCGGGACAGAACAGCTGTTCAGTGAAGGAGCGGCTGCGAGTGGAGCGGTGGGTAAGGTAATTTCCAGGTCCCCTGAGCGTAATATTATTCACAGGGAGGTGAGAATAAGCGTTCTCACCTCCCTGTGAATAATACAAACGAAAGGCAAATAGTTGTTTTTTTGGAATATGGGAGTTAAGTGTCCCTTTAAATCATCCATGGAGGGAATAAAAGGAGAATATTTCCATAACTATTTCTAGTTCACCTAAAGACCCACCTCCCTGTGAATAATACAAACAAATGACAAATAGTTGTTTTTTTGGATTTAGTGTTCCTTTAATGATCCATGGACAATCTAATGCTGGGCTATACAGTAGAAATCTAGTGTATGTCAGGGGAACATCGGGTGTTAAAACCACCAGGATTTAAAGGGCATGTCCACCTTTCAAACAAAAAACTGCTGACTTGCCAGTTATCTGCCCACAACCCCAACTGCTATTTGTACCAGTTTATTACATGTATTTGTAACCAGATATTTAATGATAAGTTCTATTACTTTCTGGCAAAAGTATCTACCTCCTCCCTGTGCTCAATGAGCTTTTTATATGCTTGAGCATGTGCCACCAGGAAGTAGAGCAGCTGTCAGCCGCAGAGCAGAGGAGGATCGCCGAGGGGCCGGGTCAGGTAAGTCCCAGGGGCATCTTTGCATTTCTTTATAATGCGAAACTGGGGTTTGGGGTCCTCTGCATTTGTAGCAAAAGTTTTTTGGGTTTTTTTTGACTGGACATGCCCTTTAAATAGTCATATATTGTTCTACAAGTTTTATTTTTATTTCATTTAATGAATAGACACATTTTAAAAACATGCTAATTAGCACCAACATTGAAATTGCCTCTCACCCTGACTGCTAATGCTGGATTAATGGCCTCTCTGCCAGAGAGAGCTGCTTGAATGTCATCTATGGTAAAATAGAGGTCACCTGAAGTACAAGATGTCTGAGAGAAATGATTGAGCAGAATTTTTACACATATATACAGATTAAGTCACCCCCATCGTTAATCATTCTTCAATTCTGCAATTAATTAATTAAATATTCACTTTCCCTTTACACAATTTGACTCTTAACCATATGGGTTCCACAACATGCCAAAGTTTATGAAAATGAAAAATGTGTGTGATCCCACCAATTGAATGTATGTGGAATTATTTTGATGTTAGAATATTGTTAGACAAGGGTAAGGGCTAGGTCCCACTGCATCGGATTAAAAAACGCAGTGTGATTTTGTGTCCGCTTTTGTATCCGTTGTCAATAAACGCATTAGTAATGCATGTGTGTCTGTTTGTCCATAATTTTTTTGCGTTCCCATAGACTTGAATCGCAAAATGGACATGAATGGACACAAACAGACCAAAAGTCGTGCTCACATGCGAATGATAAAAGGATCAAAACTCAACGCACATAGTGGGAACCAGTTACTGCAATTTCCATTAAAAATAAACTGTCATTGCCGATTGGAAAATGCTATCGGACAGAAAAGCGGATAGAAACGTGCATAGTGGGGCCGAGCCCTAAGAGATGTGTAAATAGTGTGGAGCGTAGGTAAATTTAGATAATGGGATGTAGGGATAAAAGATAAATAACTGGAGGTTACAATAGTCATGGAGGGAAAGAGTGAGGTAAGGCTTTCTATTTTCTAGTCAAATAATTTGGGTCCTGGGTAAGTGACAGAATGGAGACCTAGCAGAAAATATTAGACCACCAAATGGACATTTTTTTTTAAATCGGTGGACATGGCCTTTAACTTGGATTCCCACATTTGTGCATTATTCTGTTGATTAATGAAACCAAATCAGCTCATAATGTCTCTCTCCCATAGAAATAACACTGCATCTCCATTGATGTTTTGGATAAGAACACACACTTGGGAATAGGTACATGGAACTTACAATCTTAGAATGTTAAACATTGAACATGAATCATGTATACAAATGACACACACACCTACTCCTTGAAGACCAAATAAAAACCTTTTGCTCCCTGGTTCACAGGGTAAAACATTTTCAACAATTCCTGGTTAATGGAGGACTCAGTGTGTAACATAAAATCAAAAGCAATCTGTTTAAATGTACTTCTCGCCCACGTATAATTAACTTAATATACTGCGTAAGTCGAATTAGTACCTAAAATAAAAACGTGTTATATCACCTACACACACTTCGTTCACAATTAGGATTTGTCAATCACTGCCTCAAACAAGTTCCATTTTTATAATCATAATGTAGAACATTCCACTGAGATGTAAAAACTGAAATCATTATATTTTAGTACCAGAGGTAGAAGAACTTCAATTGTATTAACTGACTTAATCATTAGCTCTTTTGAAAATTCATGGATCCAGCCGAAAGTCGAAACTTTTAGGAAATCGCATTTAAAAAGTCAATAATTCACAAATCACGGTAGAAAAATTAAAGGAATCTGAAAACAACCCCCCTAAAACACACAAATAAGCTATAAAATCCCACTCCAGTAAATTGTATTAAAGCAAATGTAAGCCTGTTAAGAACTGGATGAAGTATCTGTGTGTATGTGCAGTGTCAGACCACACCTCCTTACATCAGTCACATGCTTCCTTGCTTTATCTGTCCTGTAAAACGTTTGGCTAGGGATTATTAATGGGTGTGACCAACTGTAACAAGTTTCTGCTATAGCTAAGGACTGAGCATTTGCAGAACACAATGGTTATTGACCAAACTGAGTCATACTAGAAAGCACAAACCATTTTATGTAAAATTTAGGTAAATTTCCCAAAATGAGAGGTAAGACACAGGTTACTGGTTTGATATCAAAGTGTTCTGCCTTCTGGTTCAGTATTGTTCTGTGGCTTTAGTTGTCCTTTAAACTTTAATTGGGTTAGAATCAGATTTTCAGAATTCCAATAGACAGAACCACTGATGGAACAAAATTGGACAGTATGGTGCATATCTAACCTCTACCAGTCATTTTTTTGGACCCATTTTTTTTTTAATGTGGCATGTTGTACCTTTATGTTACAATCTTTACATTGCTTCCTGTTGCCATTTTTTCCCCCATAACTGCTACTGTTATGTTGTTAGAGAAAGACTAATTAAACACATTCAATATTGCAGGTCTAATTTAAAAGGAAAAACATAATTATGAAGATAAAGCAAATTACAGTATACCTACAACAAAAATGAAATCCAGTAATTATATAGTTCGATGCTATATCTGTAATATTCTTTTGTCAGTAAATATTATATACAGAGTAAAGATTCTTCTTCAAACCAATAAGAGAATTTGAGGCTGATGCAGTAAGAGGTGCAAAAGTTTGCCTGTGCTATTTATTTGCTACAGCCAATCAGATGGTAGCTATTTACTGGGTTACTGCAGTTAAATAAGATCTGGTTGGTTGTTGCAGATTTTTAGCACGATCAAAGTTTTGCACTTTTTACTAGATCTGCCGCTTTGTTCTAAGGCTGGGTACACACCATGACATGATCTGCTGAAACAAAGCACTGTTAATCGCTGCAAAAGTAGTTGCGTCCGACAGTTCCCGTGACTGTCCATAGTGGATTCAGACTACCAGATGGTTGGATGTTGGACGAGGCTGTCCCCCTTAAAAAATCCAATATTTTGGGCCTATAAACCGATTCACTGAAATGTCGGTCGGCCAGCCCAAAGTATTGGATGGTGTGTAACCAGTTATTATGGGGGAAATTATCATAGGGTTTGACACAAGATTCATTAAGGAACTTGTTGACATTCTCACCCCCCCCATGTATTTTTAGAAATAAATAGAAGATTCACCTTAAGTTCCACCTCCCAGGCAAGTCAAACAGATTCTTTAACTTTTAAATGAAATTCGACCATCCAGAAAATGTGTCTGTAACTGGGCAACCTATGAACCATGTAAGAGGTTACGTGTTAAATGATGCGTGATCGTCAAGAGACAAAGTCCTTCTTCATGAATGCATGGCTAGAGCTAGGAATAGCCCCCAAGCGATGACAACAGAGGTAAAATACTTATGTTTCCCTTAAGCTACATCATTTTACCTGTTCTTAGTGGAATCCTGACAGTGCGAATTCTATTACTCAAGCTATCCAGTTGTTATAGCTCATAGTAAAAAAAAAGGGGTTTTGCACATTTACGGTAAGTTTTAAATGTTGACCAAGGATCCTTCTAAATGTTCATGTACAAACAAACAAAATCCCTTTGTGCCTTTTTCAGGAAGAATCAATGTAGGCTTGGATAAGTATTCGATTATATTACTGTATACTAAATCTATAGTACATTATACTAAATATAATTTTCTTTTAATAATTGCAATTTTAATGGCACTAATGTTATATTATATGTTATTTTGTGTGATGTCAGCATTTCTGTGCGGACAGATTGCAGAGTTGTAAAATAATTGGATTTGCCACCAATATACAGTATAAAGCTAGGTACACACCTAGCGATTTTTCCTCTGACCGACCGTTCGATACTTTCGAACGGTCGGCCAGAGAGGAAGGACTGTCGGTCGCGGCAAAAGCAGCCGCGTCCGATAGTCACCGCGACCGATCGTGCGGTCCATAGAGGACCGCACGATGGACAAGGTTTTCCACCCTGTCGATGTCCTTTCGTCCGATTCCGAACGGTCGATAGGACATGGGCACATTCGGATTCGATAATTTCGGTCCGATCGACCGATACATTGAACTATCGGTCGATCGGACCGAAATATCTAATCGTGTGTACCCAGCTTAAGTTTGTTTTTGGAACTCTTTCATTTTGTGCATTCACTTGTATGCATTTCATTATAGTAAGCTAATGTTATTATTTTGGTAACCTGAGAGTGTATTATTTTTCTTTTTTATTCTAGCTCAATAAACAGCAACATATTTCATACAAATGACACAGAATCAATGCAGGTCAAGAGACAAAGGGAGGATAAGTTATTGGGTTGCAAAACATTTCATAAATCCAGGTTTGAGTTCGCCACTCCACAGGAAGGCAAGAAAGTTCCTATTTTTTTTATATTACTGCATGGTAAAATTCTTAGAAATACAAAAGAAAAAGACAAAAACATTTATCAATAGTAAATATACAGATACATTACTGCTGTACAAGAAAAGGGCGTTGTCCCAAATAACATGTAAGCAGCACTTACTCTGATGTGTTTGTATTGCTGCATGACTTTAATCCAGTACCTGTTTCACTCAAGCTCAGTTCCTCAGTCCCCCAGACCCCTTTCAGACTGATTCTCTGTGAGGGCAAGCATGCTCAGTAATCCCTATTAGGCAGCATTGGGAGAGGGAATATCCCACTATGCAGTTCACATAATAACTGTCATCATTCCAGCTACAGCAAAACTATAAATAACAGAAGAGTTTATGATACTAAGGTACTTGATTGAGAGATGAAATGTAAGATGTTTCAGACTGGATACCTAAAGAAATAGGGGACAGATCTCTAAAATAGTCCCGCGACTCCGGAAAATCGAACTAGTTCGAACAGTTCGAGTTTGTCCAAACTCATAAAGTTCGTCTCGAACTCGTGTTCGAATTCGAGTTCTAGTCTATCCCTAAAGGGGGACTGTATCAAAAGCCTTTGCAAAATCCAAGTAAACTACATCTACTGTACCCGAGGATGTGTTTTATCCGGTCCAGGAGATTTTTTAATATTAACCTTATTTAGTTCTTTCTGTACCATATCCTCAGTTAACCAAAGTGCACTTGAATCTTTTATACCATTATTGCTACTATACTCTATGATATCTGTACTTGGATCTTCTATAGTGTATACAGAGGGGAAAAAAATATTCAAGACATTTGCTTTATCGCCATCCTCCGTAACTAACTTATCCCCATTAATTAATGGTGCCACATTCTCAGTCCTCATCTTCTTACTATTAATATACTTAAAAAAATGTTTAGGCTTAGTGATGCTTTGTTCAGCTATCCTAACTTCATTATTAATTTTAGCTAGTTTGATTACTTTCTTACACTCCTTGTTATAGTTTTTATACTCCCTAAAGGCCCTTTCCATTTCCTCTGACTTAAAGATTTTAAATGCCCTTTTCTTCCTTTCCATTTGCCTCTTTACATCAGAATTCAGCCACATGGGCGCGGATTTATTTTTTTTACATTTATTTCCCAAGGGTATAAATTTAGATGTGAACTGGCTTAAAATCCCCTTAAACATAGTTCACTTCTGTTCAGTACCTTTATCTGATAATACATTATCCCAGTTGACATTCTGAAGAGCTACTTTTAACCGGGAAAATTTGCTTTCCCAAAATTAAAAGTCTTTGTTAACCCAGCGCACTTTTCCTTTCGATAACATAGTCCAAATGACACTATTTCATGGTCACTATTCCCTAAGCCTCCAGTTACCTTTGTATCTATAATGCACTCCTTTTCTAGTAGGAACTTCAACCACCTGTGAGAGAAAATTATCCTGCAGCAAATTCAGGAACTCATCGCCTTTTTCTGTGATGGTAGTTCCACTACACCAATCAATGTCAGGGTAATTACAGTCCCCCATAATGAGCACACTCCTCAAACTTGCAGCCCTTGCCAACTGCATATGACCAACAATGACATTACCCGCCTTTCTGTTGCCTAATTCCACCCATATTGCCTCCATTTTAACATCCATTTTGCCAGTTATCTCTTCTTTTAAAATTGGCTTCAATTCTTTTTTAACATAAACACATACTCCTCCCCTGTCCTTTTTTCTCTGTCCTGCCTAAGGCATATCCTTCTAAATTTACAGCCCAGTCGTGTGAACTGTTCAACCACATTTCTGCTACACCTATTACATCATACTTCATTCAACGCCATAATTTTCAAATTACTTATTATGTCAGCCAGGATTCTCGCATTTGCAAACATACATTTTAGATTATTATCCTGTAATTTATTCATACACTTTAATACACATGCCTCCCTATCCCCTATACTAGCCCCACCCCCCTTTCCACCCAACACTGGACTATCTACAGCCTGCTTTCCTCCCGGGCTATCTATCCCAGTGAGACTGCAAATACCCCCCCCCCAACCTAGTTTAAAATCTCCTCCAACCCTCTAGGTGCAACCCATCCCTAATAAAGAGCCTGTAGCCGACAGCAAAATCTGCCGAGTTCTCTATAAACCCAAACCCTTCTTCCTTACACCACCCTCCCGCTTTCTCCCTGGCTTAGCACATGTCTGCGGTAGTATTTCTGAAAACACTACCCTGGAGGTCCTTGCTTTTAACTTAGCTAGCTCTCGGAAATCATGTTTAAGGCCCTTACATCCTCCTCTAACTTTATCATTGGCACCAATGTGAACCAAGACTGCCGGGTCACTTCCAGCCCCACCCAATAATCTGTCTACATGATCCACCACATGCCGAACCCAAGCACCAGGCAGGCAACACAAAGTATGGCATGTAGGGTCTTGGCGGCAGATTACCCTATCTACCTTCCTTACAATGGAGTCCCCTACCACTACCAACTGCCTAGCATCCCTGATCCTTAGTTCCTCCTCCCTTGTATCAGAGATGGCAGTCCCCTGGGTGCTCAAGTGATTAGCCCCCTCCATACAAATACAGTGATATTTGGGAAGAATTATAGTTTCCAAAATGGGCAATTAAAAAAACAACTTTCTCACTGTACATATCCTTTAATGACCCAGTAGCATTGCATTATTTTAAGTAGATAAAAGGAATTTTACCCTTGCTTGAAAGTAACTTCTATATCTGCCCTCAGGACTCAGAATGGGAACTGCACATTTTTCTATTTTAACTATAATAATAATAATAACAATAATAATAAAAATCTTTCTGTAAAAACTTACTGAAGCTTTAAAGGAGTTTATTGTCCTCTAGGAAGGGCTGTGAAGTTGGAACCTTTTGTAGAACCCTTGTATAAATTAATATAATAAAATAAGAATGTCTCACCCTTCGACCTTGCACAAGTTTGGCTCTTAATTTAAGAGGGGGGGGATGGTGGGTCAGTGAGAACAGTCCATGTCTATTTTGAAATACATTAACTATTGTAATAGCATCATTTTTAAAATATATTTTGACCTCAGCCTGACGGTTCCAAAGTCTCTTTCTTTGGCTGCTCATACTAATAAGATACTATTCGTATATCCAGTAAGAAAAGCTTTATATACATTCTGATCAAATATTTTCTATGCTCTGTTTCTAGGACACACAGAAGAACGCACAATTGCAATCTTGCCCGTTAATGTACACGTGTGCGGCACTTCCGAAATTGATCCCTGTCACCAAAAATGGTGATCACATGTGCTCCGATAGTGCAGTGAAGTGCAGCGCATGTAGTGGGCCGCTCCAATAGGGTATTACATGCCTGCGCTCTCACTAGCACAATTGGATCACAAATCCAAAACGTGCTAGTGCAAAGTGTCACTCATTCAATATCCAACATATATTTACTGTTCACAAATATTTAGCAGGCTTACAATTAATTCTATACCAATTCAAATGTGTAGCCTCAGCCTAGATCCAGGGTACCCTAAACTTCTTAACATGCAACAGTTTGGTATGAAATACCATTGGTCGTCTCTCGCCACTGGTTATACTCTTCTCACATATAATACTTTACTGCAACATTTCCGTGCACTGAACCTTTATTCCCTGTCCCAGAGTTCTCTGCCCTCGTTATGCTGCTGTTTATATAAGAGCAGTCATTAGGCCTCGGCATCCTGGAACTATGTGTACAGCAATGAGATATGGATGGATTTGTTGCTCTCGTGTTGGACTATTTCTAAAGCACATTTCACATAATGACTGAAAAATGTTTATTGCATATCTGAAGGTAACATACAGTGATGGGTAAATTCAGAGGATGAATTGGGGGCATCATCCCACTGAAACATGAGAAGGATGATATAGGAGAACAGTGTGATGAATAGTTAGTACCTTCCATGCAGGGGTTTTAATTTTACAATAAATTAAACCATCCCTTTGCCAGGTTGCTAGCACGCTCATATCTTGCAACTTTATGTTTGCTACCACGCTTCCCTTTTTTGTATAATTTTGTAGCTTTGCAAGGCAAAACAATGATACAACTTTTAAATTGAACTTTTTACAACACTTAAAGGGCATGTCCACCCCATTTTTGGAATTTTGCCATGAAACTGCAAGCAGGGGGCCGGACCGGCAGTCACGTCCATAATTGGCTGCCTCTCGCGGCTGTCGGCTGCACAGAACGCCGGGTGAGAGAGGTAAGTAAAGTTCGGGGGAGTTCCTATAAAATCTTTTATAGCGTTTGGGGCTGGGGAAGGATAGGTATTATATGGCAAAGGGATGTTATGGTAGGGGGAGGGATTGCAGTGCGCAGGACAAAATTCTCTTAGAGGAGAGACAGTAGGCAGAGCCCTATATGGACTCTGCTATCCTCCTGGTGGGCAGTTTTTGGGACTTTGGGGGGGACTACAGGAGAACTATTAGGAGCTGGGATGTGAGGTAAGGATTTTATTACACTACATGGTGGGGCCAGTAGTGGCTGACATGCCCTTTAAATTGTACTTCTCTGAATAGTGAGAAAAGTCGCAAAAACAAACAATGGCACTTACCTACCTGATAATATCGCTGCCAGGATTCCCATATAGAACCATGGGAGCAATGATTAATACCATGCCATATGATTGCACACACTTAAAGCAAAACGTTTTCTTTCAATTACCCCCCTTCTTATCCCAATACAGTTATAACATGGGGAAATAGTAAAATAAATAGTATTTTGTAGTATAAATAGTATACATTTTTGTAGTATAAATAGTATAAATATTTTGATAATTAGAGGTGTAGCTCTGTATTGTTAACACCTGCTAACCTATGTATGGGAACTCCTGTTCATATTTGTAAATATAATAATGCAGCTAATGTGCTATATAAACAAGCTATGGACCCTTACTTTACCAGCTAATGGAAAATAAAGAGACAGGTGCAAACTGTGAGGCCCATACAGTTGGACCGGCTGATACAAACAAACCTTGGATTCATTAGACTACAGATTGAAGTATTCCCTAATGCATTGCAGTTAGATACATGTCCTGGCTAAGATATCCAGCTCTTACCACATACTTCCCAACACTCCCTTTAAAGAGTTGCTCAGGTGACTTATACAAACAGCATGGTGAAGGCTAATGAAGAGTGTTCTGCATTAGTGTCCCTTTGACCACACTAAAGTTATATTATACAGTAAATAGTCAAGACAAAGAATAACAGACTCCAAGACAATTCTGAACACAACAAATAGCTGGAAGTTTGGTGTAAGACCAAAACCGAATTTACCCAATGTGATCCAGGACACTTGTCCTTTTTACTCTAAGCTTAAAGGGCATCTATAGCGATTTCTTTTTTTTTAAGAAATAGCCAATTACTGGAAACAATTAGGGAGATGTAATAAAAGTTCTTATCGTTAGAAATGATGATAATTATGCCCCAACCAATCAGATGTTATTTACCATTTGAAAGCTAACATCTGATTGGTTGGGGCAAACTTAGCACCATTTTTAACAATAAGATTTTTGATAAATTGTTGATCTGTGCCCTTTTTCTTTAGGTATCCATTCTGAAGCATATAATCTTTCCGCTGTCATTCATGTGCCTTATTATCATAACCTCCTTTGGTGTGTGCAGTTTTTGCTGTATCTGGAATGGTTACAGTTGGGGTGTTTGAATTGCATATTGGGAAATTTCTTCTCCCAGTTTTTGCTTAAAGTGATTATTAAGCATGCTTGCCTTCTCAGAAAGTCAGGTCAGATGGAAGGAGGAGTCGGTTAATAGTGGTAGCGTGGATACTGAGCCTGAGCAAAACAAGTAGTGGATTGAAGGCATGGGGCTACACACTCTGCATAGGAACTCTCCATAGGAATCTATTGCAAGGGGATCAGTGCTTTAGACATTCTACTCCGGGAGACAGTCCAACTAGAAGTGCTCCTGGTTACTACAATACATGTCAGGCCAGAAGGATGTCATGTCATGTAATTGTTGGTATTGGTCTAAAAAAATCCTAGCAGACTAATTAACTCAAAGAGGAAGTAGGCACATCCTAACTACTTCAGAAAGATAAATAGATAAATGTGTTGTATAAAAAGCAACACCGGACAAGCATGACATTCAGGATGTGTCAAGGTCATGCTACAGCGTCTTAATCACAAGACTAGTTGTCTCGATAACCTGAAGCACATATGGCTTTTCAGTGATACTGTTTTATTTTTCCTTTCAATTTTTGCATCTGGGGACTAAAATGATTTGTTTCTACAAAGCTGTAAATCAAAATGAACAAGCTTGAAACTGACTTAAATATATACAAAGAAAACCTTATGTTCTAGTGCCATTTCCAGTAAAATATATTGAGCCAAATGATTTCTTAGACGTTTACCCACAACTCAAAACATTTCAGGCTTTTGGATACAGTCCAGTTGAATCCTGACTGATGTTGGGCATTATGCAAGTCTGTGGTTCCTACGTGAATTTAGCGCTAAAGGGGAGATATGCTACTGAGAAAATGGTTGATCAATGTGTTTGTTATATGCCTTAAGCTGGCCATACACATGCGATTGCACAGCATGTGTGCCGACAGATCACATTGGTATTTGTCAGCACACATGCTGTGGGAAAAGCACACACAGACCCGACTGATCCCCATACGCAGGAGGCATTTGGGGAACGAAGGCTGGTAAGTATATTTGGGCACATCTCAGATGAAGGGCCTGGGCTCTGTGTGCTGCCCGACAACAACACAGAAACAGAGTCCACTTCAGTGAAACAACAAAAGCGTAATGTACTGCTACACAACTCAGAGAGCTGCACACACAGAACAACAGCTTCTATAACAGAGGGAACCAGACATTTCCCTTAAGATCTGTAACACATTACAATTTGCTCCTGAAAGGTTTCAAATATATACAAATATAAACCCTGGAAAGACTATGTTACTATTGGTGATATGAATGACATTTATATAGAAATATAAACCCTGGAAAGACTATGTTACTATTGGTGATATGAATGACATTTATATACAAATATAAACCCTGGAAAGACTATGTTACTATTAGTGATATGAACCACATTTATATAAAAATATAAACCCTGGAAAGACTATGTTACTATTGGTGATATGAATGACATTTATATACAAATATAAACCCTGGAAAGACTATGTTACTATGGGTGATATGAACCACATTTATATAAAAATATAAACCCTGGAAAGACTATGTTACTATTGGTGATATGAATCACATTTATATACAAATATAAACCCTGGAAAGACTATGTTACTATAGGTGATATGAACCACATTTATATAAAAATATAAACCCTGGAAAGACTATGTTACTATTGGTGATATGAATCACATTAATATACAAATATAAACCCTGGAAAGACTATGTTACTAGTGGTGATATGAACCACATTTATATTCAAATATAAATCCTGGAAAGACTATGTTACTAGTGGTGATATGAATGACATTTATATACAAATATAAACCCTAGAAAGACTATGTTACTATAGGAAGGGATCCCCTGCACATGCCACAAACCTCTCAGAGGACAAGGAAAAGCAAGCAACCGGATGACACCAGACACCAGACACCTCCTACTCTTCCTTTTTACACAGTGTTTAGTTTTTTGGGTTTTGGACATGCCTTTAAAACAGAAAAAAAAAAAAATAAAAGGCAAGATTTACGAGGGGGGGTTTGTTCTGTTTGAGGAAATGATTGGCTTCCATATTTATTCATCTGACATGTAATAGGTTTACATTATTGTTATAAATATCCATATCTGGCACTCTGCTTTCCGAAAAAAATATATATTATCATTATTGCTGCAGACCTGTCCTAGTTGCAATGTATATGTGATGTGTATTGGTTAATTTTTCTAGATCTTTTTTTCACTTCTTTTTTCCAATGGCGGTTACAACTAATAAGATTTTCACTTCCCTCGAGATTTCTAAATCTTAATTAAGGCTCATAAACTTTAGGTTAAAAGCAATATTACACTGTATGGCACCGCTCTTGTGATATCTGTTGTTCTGTTTGAAAAAACCACAGATCTCTTTTTCCTTTTTGAAAATGAACATTGCTGGATGCGCGGTAGGGTAACATTTGCCTCTTGCAAAACTTTAAGGATTATATTTACCGGATCTAATAGATTTCTCAATAAACAGGCGGTTAGCCAACTATGCAAGAGTCTCTGGTGTTGCCCCTTTTTATCCTGGTATTGAATTCAACAGAATAGAGTTCAGCATGTGTACTGTGAATTCCTTGATAAGAACTTCTAGCGTTTGCACATGCTTCCAGAGTGATTGTTTAACATTCTACTGTTAGACACAATGAACATATTGTCCATCTAGTTCCATGAACAGGTTGATGGGAAATAGTGTAGGATATAGTTTGAACTATGAATTTCTTCCCAGCTTATTGTAGATGGTTTTTTTAGAGTTAAAATGGCACAAAGTAAAAAAAAACTTGAAATGACCTCAAAGTTAAGAAAGCTACCCAATCCAGATAGTGATGTCCACTGGAACATTCTGTTTAAATTTCAGACATTATTAGTGGATAGTTGAATCAACATTGTTACAAAGGGACATTACCATCTGAAAAAGTGTCATAAGAAGAGTTTTTAGTGCATTCCTCTTATGTATTGTTACTAACGATTGGTTTTATGGGAGGTAAGGTACAGAGATTGCTATCTCCTCATGGGCACAGCCTGAGTGGATGGAGAAGCTATCAGCATAGACTTTTTTCTTTCTTTCTACACTAATGAGGAAAACTTGACCAAAAACATGGAGTTTACTATGACAAAATGAGTGAAGCAAGAATAAGTTAAAGGGCATGTCAGCAACAACAACAACAAAAAACTTCACAAAAGTGGTGCATAGCACCTCCCAAAACCCTAGTTTTCATATATACAGAAATGCCAAAGATATATCAAGGCCCGGGGTCTTGCTTGTGTGATGTCATCAACAAAGCGCACCAATGTGTTAAGAGGTTGGGATCATTGCTTTTCCCTGTTCCCATAGCTGTTAAGCCATAGGGCTAGGAAGGCTACATAGGTCCTCAGCCATTAGGTGTCAGGAACCTTTCTAAACTTGACCTAGGCAAAACGCCACAGACATGAACAACGAAAAAACGAAAAAAATAAGTGCTGTGTTATTAGTGCTATGTGTCAATAAATAGTGAATTTAAAGGGCATGTCCACCCCCAAAACTATAATCCCCCACAATGCCCCACCATGTAGTGTAATAAAATCCTTACCTACATCCCAGCTCCATATGAGTTCTCCTGTAGTCACCCCCCCCAAAGTCCAAAACTGCCACCAGGAGGATAGCAAAGTCTCGCCTCTGGAGAAGTTGGCATGCGCACGCAGCCCTTTCCCCTCCCTCTCCCTCCCATTTGCGATCCCTCCCCTAGCACAAACCCTGGCCATATAATGTTTGCCCTTCCCCAGCCCCAACGCTAAAAAAAATTTTAAGAAAGTCCCCCGAACTCTACTTACCTTCCCTCTCCCCCCCCCCCCCATTTGAGAAGCCAGCAGCACGTCCGTGATTGGCTGCCTCTCAGCCAATCACGGACGCGGCTGCCGGTCCCGCCCCCTGCTTGCAGTGTATTGCAAGCAGAAGGCCGGGTTGTTTCGTCAGAGGAGAGAGGAAGGTAGTAAAGATCAAGGCACTTTCTTAAAATTATTTATAGCGGTGGGGCTGGGGGAAGGCAAACTATTATATGGGGGAAGTTATTATAATGGTGGACATGCCCTTTAATAAAAAGTGGTCCAAATAGGCCCTAGCTTTGCTGCCATGGAAAAAAAAAATCCGTCTTGGCCGAAGCTATGACAGGAAGTGTATAGAGTTCTAAAAGAACATGTGCTATCACGTGCACAGTAGTGCTATATGGAAGCCCAGGGTTCACATATTTGATTTTTCTAAAAATAAAAACATTTTCAGACCCTGTATATTTGATAATAACTGAAGATATAAATTGCAGTTTTTGACATTCAAATATTCTAAATTCTTTAATTATAAAATTTCGAACATTCTAAAATTACAAAAAAAAATTCTGCGATCTGAAAAATCAAGAGTCCGTCAGAAGTTCAGAAACTGTCAGTTCGAGTCAGAACCAGCTTCAACTTGGAACGGGCTTCATCCATAGTTAAGAATTCAAAAAACAAAATGGGCGTGTTTTGTCAAAAACTCTAGCATTTTATTCAGTACAAGGTGCAGCCCTTGAATTACTGCCATCTCCTTCCTTATTCACTAAGCATTCCTCATGCTAGTATTACAATGTTTGCATATGGATCATAAAGAGTTATAATTAGCAAGACATTTGGTGTGTGTTCTGTATTACCAACAGAAACCAATTCAAGATGACAGCGAAACAAATAGTAAACATGGCAACAATTTGCCATACTTGCTTTTTACCAACACTTCACCTCAAAAATCACCAGTGAACAGAAACTTTGAACATTTAAATGGAAATTGTTTGAGTTTTGTGGACTTCTGGATACATTGGGTTAAAAACACTAAAAACAATAAACACTACATAGGTACCGGTGCTGTGGGTGCGTGTAGTATTCCCCGGTACCTATGTGTTAATTGGCTTTATAGGGGATTTATGCTAATTTACATCTTTATTTCCATTATATATATATATATATTAAACCTGTTCTTGCATTATTTTCGGTTGGCCGAAAAATCTGCTGGTGTGGGGTGGCCGGTGTGAAAACCTCGATTGTTTGTTCATCCGGATCTGGGGGCGAACGGACAATCGGACGTGTCGGTAAATTCGTTCGACTGCGCGATTCCCTATGGGACCGACATATTGATCGTTTGCACTTTCGCCGCGACGAAGGAAGACATTGGCCAGCGAGCACTCACTCATAGCGAGCGCTTGGTCAGGACAAATAGTCCCTTCGTGTGTAACCAGCCTTAGATGCACACAATAAAATTAGCACAAAATGTAACGAAAGCAGAACTTTAAACATTTTTGACAAAATGGCCGACTAATTGTGCTAAATCTCTCACTAATTTGTGTGAGAACAGGTAGAATATCCAATAAAAGTCATGGAGACAAACAAAATGAATGTAATTGTAACAAACCTGCCGCTCCGATCCAGCGCCGCTCCTGTGCAGCCACAGCTCTTCGGGTGGGCAGAGTCTTGACGTCCCCCTGCACCCGGCGCTGTTTGTAGCTTTCGTTACCCCAGCTGCTAGGCTACTTACCTAGCCCGATCCAGAGAGTTGCTTACCTGCCTGATCCAGGTGTGACAACTTACCTTGCCTGATCCTGTGAGACTACCTACCTTCCAGTGGCACTACTTACCTTGCCTGATCCAATGGGACTACTTACCTTGCCTGATCCAGTGGGACTACTTACCTTGCCTTATCCAGGGGGCCTACTTACCTTGCCTGATTCACTGTGCCAACTTACCTTGCCTGATTCAGTGTGCCAACTTACCTTGCTGATCCAGAGGTCTATTACCTTGCCTGATCCAGTTTCTTCTTCCTGCCTACAGTTCCCATCAGCTCTTCTGCTCTGTGTCCAGTCTTCAGCCTGTGGTCCTCCTGAAAGCGCACCAGTAAGTACCGGCCATCCTGCCGAATCCGTTATAATAATGTTATAATATGTAGTGTTGCACATGGTATTCCAGGACTCAAATGTCACAATAAACAAGATAATAGTCACAGAAGTGTCCATGACTTTGTTGAATATGCAACATGGCTCAGGGCTATGCAGTGGTACATGCCACATTTGTGTACATGAATTCACTTGTGTGTGAACAAGTATTGAAAAGACAACTTGCAAATGTGGTTTGAGGTGAGCATTTCCACATTTGGTCAAACAGATCCTGGGATGGGTCTATAACACGCTAAAAGTGTTTTATGACTTCAAAATCTGTATTACAAACATTCAGCAATTGCTGTAAAATACGTCTTCTGCTCTCGCCTACCCTTCAGCTGTTGAGCAAAACACATGCAAATGTTTAAAAGTCACCCTGTTATTTTGCTGACAAAGGCAAACAGTGAGTTTCCACATGCTGTGCTGCTTTGCTCTTGACACTGCTTACAATGTTTACAAAAAGGCTTGGACAGTTGCCTAGCAGGAAGATACACATGAAATTGCACTGCTGAACTGCTCTCTCAAGTCAGCATGATGTTAAAAGACCTTATTGTATCCCTGCTATAGTCAGCCTTGGAACTGTTAACATAAACAAGCTCGGTGCACATACATTAGTAACTGTATACCATTCTGTCTGAACTACAAAAGCATGAGGCTCTCGCACCAAAGTAGGTGAAGTTTACAGGATCAATAAAACAATTTAAACCCTGAAAGAGTTCACGTTTCATTTGTAGTCTAGTTTTTTGTTTTTTTTTGCCCAGTTGGCTGTTCACCCAAGAGGATTTGAATGTAGAATGTTCTATTCTAGAACGTTTTGTTTTTTTAATAAGCACTGGTATTACAGAAAGTATTTTGAAAAAATTGAAATATTATGTAGAAATGTACGGCATTCTCTTCCGAACCAGGTTTCAGGGTAGATTACCAGTTTTGTGTGACAACATTTTCATGGGTCGAAACTACAGTTGAAATATCAACACAAAACAGCAGAAACTTCGATGTTTGATGAAACCAAGTTTTGACCCCGAGTTTTCAATGTTTGTTGAGAGAAATCTCAGTTTTGACTGTCGGAATTCCACTTTGTGCCTTACCTGCTGAGGAGCAAAGTGAACCCCATGAAGTTCAGACATCTCTATAATGTCTGTCATCAAAAAAGAAAATTAGAGAAGCTAAGAGTAAGGGGACAAAGTAGAAGGTGGAAAGGGAGAGATTAAAGATTAAAGGAAGAAGGGTTTTGTGTGATAAAAGGAATGAGGAGTATGGAACTAGTGAGTAGGAGAAGATGGTAGTGTGAGACAAGAGGAAAAGATGAGATGATGGGGAAAGGGGGAAAAACATCAAAATTACTGTTCACCGGAGAAGGTAAAAGGACAGAACAGGAGGGACCAGAAGAATGCAAAGTAAAGAATAACTGATGGATGCTGAGAAGTTTGAGGTTCAGCTAAGCAACAAGTTGGATGTTTCAGCACAGAGGCAGTGGCCAATTCACTGGGTGGAGGAGCATCCTAATTAATACCCCAGTTTAGATCTTATGGAATTATGACTTCAATAGTCATTAAAGGAATGGGTATATTGCTATCGCCATTTTTCATAGGGTCTCTAATTGAGACTAGCACCCAAAGGAACAACCTTGCTATCCTCCCGTTAACCCTGGTAACCTTAAGATCTGCATTGGCTGCAGTTTACTCTAATTGTTTGCAACCTTCTCATTAGGGAGCTGCAGCCTTTGCACATACAATCAATAACAGAAGTGGGGCTGCCCATTAAAGAAGAGTAAAACTGTAGTGGAGGCAGTTTAAACAATGAATAGAGTTGGAGGTGTTAAAAGTACAGAGTTTAAATCCTCCAGAGGTTAAGATCGGTTTATCTGCGCAAATGTGTTATAAAAAATGTACTCTGTGTTTCTTCAAGGTTTATTCTTGCTGGTGGAGGCACCATAGTATAATGTATTTGCAATTAAAAGTCAAACATCTTCGAAGGTTATAGGACAAATGTAAAGCAAATAATTAATCACTACAGAAGATGTCGGCGCTATAGGAATCCATATAATAATTGGGATCAGTATTATAAAGTCATATCTGGGGGAATCAGAAAAGCGTGTAATAAGTTGGCTTAGCTGCCTAGGAAGGGGATCGGAGATGCCGTTGAGATATATGTTCTCTGAATTTCCATGGGGGGGGGGCAGATTATTTAGATTCTACCCCTGCAGAATCAAGTTAATCAAGAATCAAGTTAATTTAACCCATTACTTTCCCCCGGACAGGTTAGTAAATTTGAATTAGGTGGATGAATGTCTTTATTGAAACTAAACTAATCTGTTCATTTTAGAAACCCATTCAGTGAGCCATTATAGACCCTGAGCTGCCTAAACCACATGGTTCCTTGTGTGTATAACATGGTGTTGGCCAAGGAATGGGTCCTATTGGGACATTGGAGGTCAGGAGTGATTTTGTTTCTCTTTGAAGTATTTGCAACTGCTACAAAGAATAGGTTTCTTCCATACATTTTTTTAGTATTCCCATTTTTAAAATCTATTCTTTAGTTTTAACTTCTCCTTCACCTCAATAGTTTAATTACTCTTAATTCTTCTACTCTATATTTATGTTTAATTAAATTACCCAGATTCACTTCCTATCAAACTCAGAAATCCCCATGTTATTGCTTGTTTTTAAATGTCAACATATTTAATCGAATCCACACCAAAAGAATCAAATTTTTATGTTATTGTTATGAATACAGTTTAGACCTTTTGTAAGGTTTTTTTTTGTTTATATAATTATTACCGCCGCACTCCTTCACATGCGATCCGATACCTCCATAGCTACATCCAGTTCATCCAACACAAGGGGCGCACTCAGGACTATCCAACATATTGATACACATTTGTCTGAACCACGGTCAACGCATTTCAGCCACTCATTCGGCTGTCGTCAGGATCCAATATAATACATGTTACATCTGGGAAAATGGTAAATATTTGGGTCATGGGGTAATCAGGGGGCTACAACCTTAATATCAATTGTGACAGAAATGGTGTTTTGCTTACTGTTTTTCAGAACCCCCAATTTTCTAGTGCTAGAAAAGTAAAACCTACAAATGGGGGAGTCATTAGAATAGTGAGGAGCAATTCAATGGCAGAAGGGGAGATAAAAACTATTAAACAATGGACAAATAACTTTGTTACTAGTCTGTTCCTACACAAACATCTTAATAACAGACAGGAACATTTATATTCTATGAAGAGTAAAAAAAGTAAGAAAAAAACAATAAACATTTAAATATTAACCCTGACCATAACATACTGGATAGTTAAACAGTAATACAAAAGATAAACACAAACTACCAATTGATCATGACTAAACTATAGATGTTCGAAAGAGTTTTGTTCCGTTTTTAGAATTCTAGAAAAATCCGAAAACAGATCCATAGAAGGCAATAGAGTAGAGTAGGGTATAAAAACCATGGTACTTAGGGGCATATTTATAAAGGATTGTCTTTTTCGCCAAATATTAGCCAGCACATCGCAGTGAAAATAGCACCATTGGGGCTTCGTTTCGCCTTATTTATAAAAAGCGAAAAAAAACACACTTCGCGGCAGAAAAAGGCGAACGGGCGCGATAAAGAGCGAAAAGTATCACAGCGAAAACTTAACGCATCTAAGAGACTGCATTGTGAAAACATGAAACCAGAAAAGCCCACTAGAAAATGATATAAGTTCAAAATGGCCACCTCACATTTACCAGAAGTCAGCCATGTCTTATCTAGTCAATCTTCTTAGAATTTCTCAATTGGAATACAATTTCTTTTGCACTGACATTGCCTTTCTAATGCGCGTTCACTTTTCCAAGGCATATTACATTCTAATGGCGATCGCCTTTAATGCGCGTTCGCTTTTTCAAGGCATATTACCCATTAGAATGCCCTTTTCGCTCAAACAATGACTTTTCACCACCTTCAGGGTCGCGCTAATCTTTCACTTTTTAACGCAAAAAACCACCTTTCGCTCTTATAAATCGCGTTATGCCTTTTCGCTCCCTTTTCGCTAAAATTACCATTGCGAAGTAAGGCGAAAAGGGTTTAGCGATAGTTGTGGAAACGGTTTCGCATTCATTAACGCTACCTTTATAAATAGCGTTAACTGTCTTTTTGGCGAAACCCATGCGAAAAGCGAATGCGAAAACATTTCGCTACTTTTCGCTCTTTTATAAATATACCCCTTAGTAGATTGCTCAGGCACTTGGGAAATGGAGATGGGGAACACAACAAATCACCAAACATAAATAAAATCTTATATTCAAGGTTATAAGATTTGGTAACCCTCAAATGTGCCTCATTATTCAGTAAACCTTAAGTAAGTAGCCTCTTATATTCAGTAAACCTCGAAAGTAGCCTCTTATATTCAGAAACTCGAAAGTAGCCTCTTATATTCAGTAAACTCAAAGTAGCCATATCTAGTAAACCTCAAAAGTAGCCTCTTATATTCAGTAAACATGAAAGTAGCCTCTTATATTCAGTAAACCTCGAAAGTAGCCTCTTATATTCAGAAAACCTCGAAAGTAGCCTCTTATATTCAGTAAACCTCGAAAGTAGCCTCTTATATTAGTAAACCTCGAAAGTAGCTCTTATATTGTAAAACTCGAAAGTAGCCTCTTATATTCAGTAAACCTCGAAAGTAGCCTTTATATTCAGTAAACCTCGAAAGTAGCCTCGTATATTCAGTAAACCTCGAAAGTAGCCTCTTATATTCAGTAAACCTCGAAAGTAGCCTTTATTAAGTAACCTCAAAGTAGCCTCGTACATTCAGTAGCCCTCAAAAGTAGCCTCATACATTCAGTAACCCTCAAAGTAGCCTCTTCTATTCAGTAAACTCAAAAGTAGCCTCTTATATTCAGTAAACCTAAAAGTAGCCTCTTATATTCAGTAAACTCGAAAGTAGCCTTTATTTAAGTAACCTCAAAAGTAGCCTTGTATATCGGTAAACCTCAAAAGTAGCCTTGCATGTTAGTAAACCTTTAAAGTAGCTTGTATATTCAGTAAACTTTAAAGTAGCCTTGTATGTTGGTAACCTTTGAAAGTAGATTCGATAACCTAGAAAGTAGATAACCTTTGCAGGAAAGTAACTTCGAGAGGATCTCTGCATTTTCAAAGGTTACCGAAAATATTTAAAGTTCCAAACGGAACTTTGGGACAGGGTACGAGACGGAATCGAATTTGAATCTGACCCAATCATCCCTAATCATGGCTTTAAATTTCCTTGATTTAAGTAAGTGGGTCAAACCTATTTAGTGTTGAAACTATATAGTATTATAGACACAAGTGGCATGTTGTGTTTTCTGTAGAGCATCTAGTGTTAATACTTTGCAAAAACAATTCATTTCCGAACACAAACTGAACAAAACTGAGGAAGAAAAATGGAACATGCCAAGCACCTTTTAAATATTAACCTGGTGTCAGTGATCACTGGCTGTCTAAATATTTACACAAATTAACCATGAACCCTAACATACATCAACTTTATAAGTTATGGGTAAAACACATAAACATGTTTTTTTTTCTATTTACTTCAACATAAACCTTTTTGTTGAGTGAAAACAGTTAGCAAGCTTGCGTTTGGATTATAAAGTTGTCAGTAAGTTGTATGAGGGATATTAATTAGCTATACACCTGCGGTAAGATCAGAAGACTTGTATTGCGTTTTGTGGAAAGGGCCTAGCGTGTACTTAAAGGTTGTGAGACTCATCTTTGAACTAATTGGACATGTGAAAAGACTCTGGAAAGATTACTATTGATCTCCTGTATGACACTTTTTAAAGTGACTAAACAATATTGGGAATTATCAGGATACAAACATCAGCACAATTTCTTGAGGCAGCTGTTTAGGAAAGTGTGATCGATCGACTGAACTGACGTTCAGTTCTAGATTCACTAGGTATCTGATTCGCTTTACAATTCAGACGACTGAATAAATTGACAAGCATCCCAGAGGATTTTGCCAAAAAGATATTTTTACTCATTCTGAATTGAGAAAGCCAGTCAAATGAAATGTCTTTAAGAACTAAAACTTCATGTCTGTTTGATCTAACATAATTTATACATGACCTGGATGGGAGTCTGGGATAACCCTAAAGTTCCAGAGAGGTTGCCTGGGGTTCCCCAGCAGATAGTGACAGGAATGGTTAGATCCACCCTTGTGTTGAAATCATTTATATTGATGAATTGTGCATTTTGATCAATGATGACGAAAAAGATAGATAGAAAAATGATCTAAATATGGTTTACGTGGGGTCCCTGAGACATAGACATTCACAAGTTACACAAACATTAAAGGGACACTATACTGAAAAAAGGACTTTGCCTCATCTTAATCTATAATTGAATACATGTAAGTAGCACTACTCTGATTTGCGGTGTGTTGCTGCATGCCTTCAATCCAGCACACATTGTTTTAGGAGCAGTACCCCCCCTCCCTATTTTAACCACTCCCACTTCCATCCGACGACTTTTCCCCCCACAAACAAACTGTAAGCCTGCACACAGCATCCACATTCCAACTGTCAAACTATGTCACCATTCCAGCTACAGTAAAACTACTCACAGAAGATAGTTTTTGAGAGCAAGGAACTTGATTGACAGCTGAAATATAAGCTGTTTTAGATGGATATCTAAAGAAATAGGGAGAAGATCAACAAAAAAATGATACACTGGTGGTTGGGAAGAATTATAGTTTCCAGTTATGGTCAATTTAAAATAACCTATTTTCGGTATAGATTGAAAAACACCATGTTAAAGCCTTGGGGAAATAGAAACTCTTTGGACCAGAGTACTATGCTAAAATTCATTCCTAATTCTAAACCTTTGTATGGATAATCATATGGTATATCAAAAGCCAATAAGGGGTTGGGTAAATTTCATGTGTATGAAAGGCTGGGGACGCTCATGCACGTTCCAATATCCAACCCCCTTCCAATGGCTTCAATGCTTCAATCATATATAATCATTAGGTTCTAATCAGACTAATTAAAAAGTAAATGCATCTTGGATGCTGGTTCACGTACATTTGCATTATATGCAATCTGCATGATTAAGTCAAATATCATCTACATTTATGCTGATTAACTTGTCCCTAGAAAAATTTACTTACCATAAAAAAAACATAGTAATAAAAAAAAATTGAGGCCTGTGTTAATACGTCAGGTGTCCTGATAAACTTAGACAATTCAATACTACAAAGAGTAAAAGAAAAAATAAAGGTTCCCTGGGTACAAATTCCAGTAATTGTTGGGGTACAAGGTAAATGAAATCATTGGGTGTCAGACTTCTTCAATTTCTTCTCATCCAAAATCAAAAGATGAACGTAAAATGGCAATCTACCTACAAAATACTCACGGGTTATTCAAAAAAGTTCTTATTGTTAAAATGGTGCTAATTTGCCTCAACCAATAAGATGTTATTTAATATTTAAAAGCTAACATCTGTTGGTTGGGGCAAAATTAGCACCATTTAAACGATAAGAACTTTATTACATCTCCCTGTAAGGGCAACTGTAGTCTAAAACAAGTTAGGATTAATGAAAGCCTGCAGTATTTCCTTTACACTGAGCCAACAATCACACCTTGGCTTCACCCTGTGAGAAATGATATAGAGGTGAATGTTCAAACTTCCTGCTTCCAGTTGGTTGAGTGACATCATCTTACCTTTGCTGGCCCTTTTCCCCCGGGGGAGAAACATGGTTAGTAAAGACTTACTGCTGGGGAAATCGGAAGTACCTGAGGAAAAAATTGACAGTTGAGAAGGGGAGCCTATTAATGCAGTCAGGCTGGTAATCTACAGCTGGTCAAATGACTTCAAGTGGTCACATGCTAAAAACAGAAAGAGTTTAACCAGGAAATTACATTGCTGAACTTTTGCAGCAATAACTTCTCACAAATTTTATCTAGAGATGAGATAAGGTTTTATTTTGAAGGTAAGATGGAAGGATTTTTATATCATTCTTACTAGTAGTTTGGAAGAATTTGAGACCACAGTTACCCTTTAATGTATTCCTTGCCTTATATCAGGCTACACACAGTCATGAGCGTTCTCCCTATATAAGCACCGGCCTAACTCTGAATCACTGGGCCCCCCCAGCAAAACATCCCAGCAAACTATTGATCCCGGGGGCCCCTGCAGTTGCTCCCCCTGTTCCCCTGGTAGTTATGCCTCATATGATATAAAGTATAGGGAGAACATTGGGACTGGCACATTTCCTTCAGCTGCAGCTGAGTCCATACTTTAGTACAGGGGGCCGACCAACAGGCAAGGACATTTTTAGGGCAGCTCCAATCGATCCCGAGGCCGAAGATGAAAGTTCAACGGCCCTTGGGAACTCTTGGAACTGCAGTTCACACTTTTACGATATAGGGGAGATCCAAGGATCACATATTAACCACATATAACCACATATGGCCAATTAAAGACAAATCCAAGCAGATCTACAGGGTTTGCTGATTATCAGCTATGTGAATGACAAAAAAATTAGCCAATGCGGTGGCTGAAAAACTACCCCCCCCGTCCCCTCAATAGTTTTAAACCAAACATTTCTATTGGTCGCTGTCAGCTCCCTATTCTTTAGTACACGTGTGGCCACCCAAACTGTTCTCCTTATATAGAGTATATAAAGATTGGGTTCAGCTGTGTATTTGCCAATCCGCAGCAGATTTTAGAGAGAACCAATAGAAGTGTGTATCCAGATTTAGTCACAAAATAGTTCAACAACAAAAGATAAATAACGACTAAGAATCCAAACCTAATGTGTAATGCAGCACTAAGCAGCTCCTACCTCTATATTAGGAGCAGATCTAAAGAAACCACGATTGATGAGCATGGATAGAAAATTATAATTAAGCAGAGAGCTGATGGTTAACATTGACTGACAACCCAAATTTTCAGCATGGAAAAGCACATTTGGTGTTCGCGGTATCAGAGTTCGGAGGAGAACAAGCTAGACAACCTCATAAATGAAGCTTCTCACACAGTCCTGAAATCAGTGTGGGAGAGAATACAGCACCAGATCATTGGATCACATCCAATTTGCACAAACTCTTGTGTTGTTTTCTGCAGGAAAAACTGGGCATTTTGCATTAGATTGGAGAGTTTTGAAGATTCCTTGTGGAAAGTTGTTTGAAACTGTCGCAAAAAGTGTCAGCTGAGTTATCTGGGTACAGACAAAATGGCGACCACTTCCCATCAACATGTACTAGTCACTGAAAGAAAACACACTTAATCTGAGGCTGGGTACACACATACAAATATTTTGGCCAACCGACCAACATTACCGGGTATTGGTCAGTCGGGCGACAACATGGTGTGGGTGTCTTCTCAGCTGATTTGGTCTTCAGTTATAATACATGATTGATTATCATACCATAATGTCATAGCCTGAAGGCTTGTACACACGTACAATGTGAACCCGTAAAACGACCCACGAATGCCATGGCGGATCATATCTCCAAGTACATAGGAGTCTCTGCATGATAAACTATCTATTTTTTCCAGTAGAAACTGTCCCCACTGGCAGAATATAAAACTTTTATCACACAAATCGCCATGATATGGTTCATAAATAGTTTAATGGTTTATGGTTCATAAGTTTAAAATATCTTTGAGTTTGGCTTAAAAGGCTGAACAAACTCAGAACCGATAATCCACAATACCGTTGGATCCGACGGTGTCGGGCTTTATCAGTGCTGTGTGTACCTTGCTTTCTGAAAGAGCGCACACCCGCCAAACGTTCAGGTTTCCCTCTGCCGTGGCCGAGGGAAAGACATAATCTCCTATAGGGAGAACGCTCGGCACTGTGGATGCAGATCTTCAAAATTTTCAAATATCTTTCAAGTGTGTACCCAGCTTAAATGTGAGTATGTGCATGTGCTGTGAGTTTAAAACCTCACGGCAATCAAAAGTTTTAAAATACTGGCAATCAACGTAATCAGCATTAATAAGGTCTGCACACCTGATAGAGATAAAGAGGCAACTAATCAGCTTGGTTAGTCTGCTCACAGCTGAATGCAATCAAGAGAATCTAATCAGCACTGATTAGGTCTGCTCACAGCTGAATGCAATCAAGAGAATCTAAAGCACTGATTAGGTCTGCTACAGCTGAATGCAATCAGAGAAGCTAATCAGCCCTGATTGGTCTGCTCACAAGCTGAATGCAATCAAGAGAATCTAATCAGCACTGATTAGGTGCACACAGCTGAATGCAATCAAGAGAATCTAATCAGCACTGATTAGGTCTGCTCACAGCTGAAGCAATCAAGAGAATAATAGCACTGATTAGGTCTGCTTACAGGTGAAATCCAATTAAGAGGCGCTAACCAGCACTAATTAATGGTGACCAAAAATGCTACTACCGCAGTCACACGATTCGTTACAACATTGGGCTGGTATGGGGCAGTTGGAAAAACAAATTCCGGGGGCCCATCCAATTGTATGATCCACGGATCATAACACAGCGGTCATTGCGTCCATAGAACAGTAATTTGTCTCTTTCAAGCCAGTGGAATTAATAACAATACCATATTTCGTGACCGTGCTTAAAATGATTGTGAGTTTATCCAAGGACACGTAACAGTTAAAAAGGAAATTGAGAAGGTACCATGAAAGAAATAGTTACCTACACATATAAGAATATTTGTTTAACCACTTATTGTTGTTTGTGACGGCTGGAATTAGTTTAAAATCTGTATCATTAGAATTCGCAGTAGGAGCTATTTTAATAACAGCAGGAATCTCGTCATTACACAGATTGCATCTATAATGAAACTCCAAGATACTCATCAGACCTACAGTGAACTAAAAAAGAGAGAGAGACAGACAGAGAGATAGAGAAGAGAGAGAGAGGAGAGAGAGAGAGAGAGAGATAGTTATTTTAATTACTGTACACTCAGGACATTTCACTGTTAATGCGTCTTGGGCATCAGATCCTTCAGCGTACTTATTTATTCAAATTACTTTCCGCAATTATCCATAGGTTTCGAAAGTCTACAAAAAGGCCATTGAAGCATTAATTATATAACAGGAAAGTCTGAAATATAAAGGGGTCCTGTCGTCACAATAACGAAGCCCACCATTTGCATGTAAAAAAAAGATTCTGCTTGAAAAAGGGAATTCGGAACAAGCCAGATCAGTATTGGATTCAGTGAATTCTTTAAAAGGGGAGGGAATCTTTCTTATTAGTCATGTAAATATTTCTGCTTTTCATCCAAAACCTGGGTTCTGTAACGATGAAAATAACGCATAATGAGAGAGTATGAAACATTTATTGGGCCGTATTTATAAGGGCGAGTAACGCTATTTTGTGATACCACGCCTTAGCCGGGTTTGAAAAGCTACAATCACACATTTACAAACACTGCCGTACAATTGCCATACACTGTGGTAGAGTGCTACCTCATGGTGTTGTACGAACGGCCGTATATATTTCCGTGATCATACTTGATTTAGTGCCCTTTGTTCCTTATAACAAAGATTCCATTTTATTGTTTATTCCATTTACATTAGAGAATGTGGCAGGATGACAGATAATGGATAACAGAGTGTCTGTGTGTATATACTGTATATATATATATGTGTTTAAAACTGAAATATTGGAATTTACAGTCCATCAGTCCTTCAGCAAGCATTAATAACCTGAGCTGCCAAACAGTTACTGAAGGATGACTATTACAGTGTGATGGAAAATCCCAGACAGAAAACCGGAGACTGTTTAATGGACTCGCAGTGACTAATGTCACTAATTGCCAAAACGGAAAAATAAACAGGAAAAGGTAGATGAAATAATATGAGTAGGTTTAAGAAAGGGGGTGGCGAGTCGCTGTACAGTGGTGGTGGTGGAAAGGATTATCTATTGATCCTCTTGTGAAAATAGCAAATGATAAATCATAGAATGTAAAATGGACCCGGTGAAATATGTGTGTTACCCCCATGTTGACTTCTAGTGGGCATAGCTCAGGTTTGACCGATGAGATGAAACGGTGATTGGTGCTATTGGATCAGTGTCAGTGGTGAATGGCAGGAGCCTAAGGTGCCCATACATCAAAGCGTTTCTTGCGACGTTCCTCAAACCACCTGGCCTGATCACTTCGCTGTTGAAACCTCAATCGCAAAGCATGCTCCGTATGTGGAACTATACATGAAACGTTGAAACGTAACATCTGTCAGTGCATGTCCACCTTAAAAAGGGAGTTACAGCTTATCGAGTTCATTGGAGCATGCTATTATTCTGGTATCGTTCTAGAAGGAATCTGCCCCAACCATAAACCTGAAGATCAAACTGCTAGTTCTTCACCTCTGGATTTTCAGTAGATTGATAGGTAGAATTACTTAAATGACAGACAGAATCTGCAAGTTTCTCTCTTTCTCACAGTCCCGAGCTTCTCCCTATGTAATGCTGAGAACGCTGCACTTTTCCCCCAGCCATTACCGACTCCCTATACTTTAAGGGCGTGGTCCACTTTAAATATTAACTTTTGATATATTGTAGATCATTTTTTGATCTCGGGAAATGCGCTACACAATTCCTCGTTACTCTGTGTATCCACCTTGAGTTCCCCTTTCAGCGGCCCTCCTGCCATTCCTGCACATTGGACAATATTTAGGGCGTCTTTTTTTGGAATCTAAAATCTAGCAAGATGTTTTTATGTTTTTGATTTCCACGCACTCTTGTTATTATCAAGTATCTCTGCATTATAATTGCGCATTCCGCAGCTGTGGGACTGCTTGTATTTCTCTGATTGCATTACATGTTGGCTGGTATACAGCAGAAGGAAATGGCAATCATCTAAAATCTTTAATTTGAGGAAGTGTTGATAGGGGATTCTGTAATCACACAATCTGTAATCACAAGCCAACAAAAAAAAAGTATTTCTTTATTTTTAGTATTCTTCAAAATATAAAGCACAGTGTCTATGGGCAGATATGTTGGATGGAGTAATTGGGATGTGGATATCTTTTAGATATCTCTATTTTCTGACAGTAGCAGGGATTAGTAGTAGGGCTGGTATATAATTAAAAGGGGAAGCAAGAGGATCAAGTGGAAACAGCAAAGTGACTTAAAATATCTTTATACTTACGGTAATAGGTTGAATATTTTCTGACCTTACTATGGTTATATTTTATTTTTTGTTTCGAAACTTACAAAAGGAAAATATTATTGATAATGATGATACTTTGTGGTAACTGGTAAGTGTGTAGAGATGGACACAAAACCGAACTCGAATCCGAGTTTGAGACGATCTTTATGAGTTCAGACAAACTGGAACTATTCGAATTAGCTTGGGTTCGAACTAGTTTGTTTTTCTGGACTCGCGGCTGTATTTTCCATTATTACCGTAAATTCGATTATTTACGGACCGTTCACTAACCCTAGAATGTATCGTTCGCTAACCCTCAAAGTATCGTTCATTTCGATAACCCTAGAATGTAGCCTTTGATTTTCCATAATCTTTGAATCGTACGATTTTGGTAACCCTCTAATTTATCGATCTATTTTCGGTAAGCCTTGAAAGTATCGTAAATTGTAAATATACAAATGTGTGGTGAACCTACTCAAGAACATGCTACATGGAATTTGCCATGGGGAAAACGTGTTGATTGCAACTGAATATCACAGCACTTGAGTGACTGATGGCCGTCAGTATCTCTGATCATGTGATGTGTGTCTCTTGTCTGTATTGTTAAAGGGACACTAAACTGAAAAAATTACTTGCCTTCATCCCTTTCTATATTTTTGTGCTGTCAGGAACTTGGTCCCTTTTTGCTCTCAGTGCTTCCGGTCACTAGATCTCCTCATGTCTGTTCAGCTCACTCCTACTTAGTATCCATGTCTCCTCCCTATGTATCCACCCCCTCCCAACTGAGGCACAGCTAGATGTGGAGCATGTGCAGTGAGGATACTGTGCCTCACTACAGCCAATAGCATTACCCAGTGATTTTGTGTTATAGTGAAAGAAAAACTGCTTTGCTATGGGAAGGTAAGCAGCACTGGGAGCTTAATAACTGCTTGAATCAAGTAAGATTTTCTTTTAGATGTAGGAGTGTGAAGGGGAGTGTGTGTGTGTGGGGGGGCGCTTTGTAATTGATTTCTTTAGGTACAGTGCTACATGGGACTTAAGTAACACAGACAGCAGCTAACTGCAGGATTGGGTTATCTGCACAGAAAGAGCACAGAGAAACAGATAATGCGTATTCCTTTTCCTTATCCTAATGCTGAATCAATTAGCCATGCAGTGACAGAGAAATAAGGTTTACTTTTATAGAATGGAGAGTTTTACATGTAGTGTGCCAGGGGGAGGGGCTGGGTGATTGACAGTTCTTTACTGACTAGCTGTGCCCGCCCTTTCTAAAAGTAAATCATCCAGAGCTAAAATACAAGGGATAGGAAGGTCAAAGAGAATAAAAGCAGATTTAAGATTGGTGGTAATTAATCCTAATTACTGTGCAATTAGTCAAAAAATGATTTGCCCAGTTTACATGCCTTTAAAGTCAGGCTTCATTCTGTTGCGCTGTCTGAGTGTTGTGTGTTTTTATTGAGCGTGCTCAGTTTTTTGCACTTAGTTAGCAGTATCAGGGCAGCCTTTGATATGGCGACCTGTGCGGCCGAACAGGTTGCATTACCAGGGGGGCGCCAGCCAGAAGTCTTAGGTCATGGACCTGTAGGCCAAAGTTGTGCATCTTTCCATGGTTTATATTTGTATATAAATGTGATTCATATCACCAATAGTAACATAGACTTTCCAGGGTTTATATTTGATATAAATGTGATTCATATCACCAATAGTAACATAGTCTTTCTAGGGTTTATATTTTTATATAATGGTTCATATCACCTATAGTAACATAGTCTTTCCAGGGTTTATTTGTATATAAATGTGATTCATATCACCAATAGTGACATAGTCTTTCCAGGGTTTATATTTTTATATAAATGTGGTTCATATCACCTATAGTAACATAGTCTTTCCAGGGTTTATATTTGTATATAAATGTGATTCATATCACCAATAGTAACATAGTCTTTCTAGGGTTTATATTTATATATAAATGTGATTCATATCACCACTAGTAACATAGTCTTTCCAGGATTTATATTTGAATATAAATGTGGTTCATATCACCACTAGTAACATAGTCTTTCCAGGGTTTATATTTGTATATAAATGTGGTTCATATCACCAATAGTAACATAGTCTTTCCAGGGTTATATTTTGTATATAAATGTGATTCACTCACCAATAGTAATTAATCTTTCCATGGTTTATATTTGTATATAAATGTGATTCATATCACCAAAGTAACATAGACTTTCCAGGGTTCATATTTGTATATAAATGTGATTCATATCACCAATAGTAACATAGTCTTTCAAGGGTTTATATTTATATAAATGTGGTTCATATCACCTATAGTAACATAGTCTTTCCAGGGTTTATATTTGTATATAAATGTGATTCATATCACCAATAGTGACATAGTCTTTCCAGGGTTTATATTTTTATATAATGTGGTTCATATCACCTATAGTAACATAGTCTTTCCAGGGTTTATATTTGATATAAATGTGATTCATATCACCAATAGTAACATAGTCTTTCTAGGGTTTATATTTATATAAATGTGATTCATATCACCACTAGTAACATAGTTTTCCAGGATTTATATTTGATATAAATGGGTTCATATCACCACTAGTAACATAGTCTTTCCAGGGTTTATATTTGTATATAAATGTGATTCATATCACCAATAGTAACATAGTCTTTCCAGGGTTTATATTTTATAAATGTGATTCATATCACCAATAGTAACATAGTCTCTCCAAGGTTTATATTTTTTATAAATGTGGTTCATATCACCTATAGTAACATAGTCTTTCCAGGGTTTATATTTGTATATAAATGTTTATTCATATCACCAATAGTGACATCGTCTTTCCAGGGTTTATATTTTTATATAAATGTGGTTCATATCACCTATAGTACATAGTCTTTCTAGGGTTTATATTTGTATATAAATGTGATTCATATCACCAATAGTAACATAGTCTTCCAGGGTTTATATTTGTATATAAATGTGATTCATATCACCAATAGTAACATAGTCTCTCCAAGGTTATATTTTATATAAATGTGGTTCATATCACCTATAGAACATAGTCTTTCCAGGGTTTATATTGTATATAAATGTTATTCATATCACCCATAGTGACATCGTCTTTCCAGGGTTTATATTTTTATATAAATGTGGTTCATATCACCTATGGTAGTTACTATTGGTGATATGAATCACATTTATATACAAATATAAACCCTAGAAAGACTATGTTACTTTGGTGATTGGAATCACATTATATACAAATATAAACCCTAGAAAGACTATGTTACTATAGGTGATATGAACCACATTTATATAAAAATATAAACCCTGGAAAGACGATGTCACTATTGGTGATATGAATAACATTTATATACAAATATAAACCCTGGAAAGACTATGTTACTATAGGTGATATGAACCACATTTATATAAAAATATAAACCTTGGAGAGACTATGTTACTATTGGTGATATGAATCACATTTATATACAAATATAAACCCTGGAAAGACTATGTTACTATTGGTGATATGAATCACATTTATATACAAATATAAACCCTGAAAGACTATGTTACTATAGGTGATATGAACCACATTTATATAAAATATAAACCCTGGAAAGACATGTCACTATTGGTGATATGAATACATTTATATACAAATATAAACCCTGGAAAGACTATGTTACTATAGGTGATATGAACCACATTATATAAAAAATATAAACCTGAGAGGACTATGTACTATTGGTGATATGAATCACATTTATATACAAATAAAACCCTGGAAAGACTATGTTACTATTGGTGATATGAACCACATTTATATACAAATATAAACCCTGGAAAGACTATGACTAGTGTGATATGAACCACATTTATATTCAAATATAAATCCTGGAAAGACTATGTTACAGTGGTGATATGAATCACATTTATATATAAATATTAACCCTAGAAAGACTATGTTACTATTGTGATATGAATACATTTATATACAAATATAAACCCTGGAAAGACTATGTTACTATAGGTGATATGAACCACATTATATAAAATAAAACCCTGGAAAGACTATGTCACTATGGTGATATGAATCACATTTATATACAATATAAACCCTGGAAAGACTATGTTACTATAGGTGATATGAACCACATTTATATAAAAATATAAACCCTTGAAAGACTATGTTACTATTGGTGATATGAATCACATTTATATACAAATATGAACCCTGGAAAGTCTATGTTACTATTGGTGATATGAATCACATTTATATACAAATATAAACCATGGAAAGATTATATTACTATTGGTGATGTGAATCACATTTATATACAAATATAAACCCTGGAAAGACTATGTTACTATTGGTGATATGAACCACATTTATATACAAATATAAACCCTGGAAAGACTATGTTACTTAGTGGTGGATATGAACCACATTTTATATTCAAATAAAATCCTGGAAAGACTATGTTACTAGTGGTGATTGAATCACATTTATATATAAATTAAAACCCTAGAAAGACTATGTTACTATATGGTGATATGAATCACATTTATATACAAATATAAACCCTGGAAGACTATGTTTAAGGTGATATGAACCACATTTATATAAATATAAACCCTGGAAAGACTGTTTCACTATGGTGATATGAATCACATTTATATAAATAATAAAACCCTGGAAGACTATGTTACTATAGGTGATATGAACCAATTTATATAAAATATAAACCCTGAAAGACTATGTTACTATTGGTGTATTGAATCCATTTAATACAAATAATAACCCTGGAAAGTCTATGTTACTATTGTGATATGAACTCACATTTATTACAAATATAAACCATGGAAAGATATATTACTATTGGTGATGTGAATCACATTTATATACAATATAAACCCTGGAAAGACTATGTTACTATTGGTGATATGAACCACATTTATATAAATAATAAACCCTGGAAAGACTATGTTACTAGTGGTGATTGAACCACATTTATATTCAAATATAAATCCTGGAAAGACTATGTACTAGTGGTGTATAAATCACATTTATATAAAAATATAACCCTAGAAAGACATGTTACTATTGGTGATATGAATCACATTTATATACAAATATAAACCCTGGAAGACTATGTTCTATATGTGATATGAACCACATTTATATAAAATAAAACCCTGGAAAGACTATGTCTATTGGTGATATGAATCACATTTATATACAAATATAAACCCTGGAAAGACTATGTTACTATAGGTGATATGAACCACATTTATATAAAAATATAAACCCTAGAAAGACTATGTTACTATTGGTGATATGAATCACATTTATATACAAATATAAACCCTGGAAAGTCTATGTTACTATTGGTGATATGAATCACATTTATATACAAATATAAACCATGGAAAGATGCACAACTTTGGCCTACAGGTCCATGACCTAAGACTTCTGGCTGGCGCCCCCCTGGTAATGCAACCTGTTCGGCCGCACAGGTCGCCCATATCAAAGGCTGGCCCTGATACTGCTAACTAATGTGCAAAAAACTGAGCACGCTCAATAAAAACACACAACACTCAGACAGCGCAACAGAATGAAGCCTGACTTTAAAGGACATGTAAACTGGGGCAAATCATTTTTTGACTAATTGCACAGTAATTAGGATTAATTACCACCAATCTTAAATCTGCTTTTATTCTCTTTGACCTTCCTATCCCTTGTATTTTAGCTCTGGATGATTTACTTTTTAGAAAGGGCGGGGCACAGCTAGTCAGTAAAGAACTGTCAATCACCCAGCCCCTCCCCCTGGCACACTACATGTAAAACTCTCCATTCTATAAAAGTAAACCTTATTTCTCTGTCACTGCATGGCTAATTGATTCAGCATTAGGATAAGGAAAAGGAATACGCATTATCTGTTTCTCTGTGCTCTTTCTGTGCAGATAAACCCAATCCTGCAGTTAGCTGCTGTCTGTGTTACTTAAGTCCCAATGTAGCACTGTACCTAAAGAAATCAATTACAAAGCGCCCCCCCACACACACACACTCCCCTTCACACTCCTACATCTAAAAGAAAATCTTACTTGATTCAAGCAGTTATTAAGCTCCCAGTGCTGCTTACCTTCCCATAGCAAAGCAGTTTTTCTTTCACTATAACACAAAATCACTGGGTGAATGCTATTGGCTGTAGTGAGGCACAGATCATCCTCACTGCACATGCTCCACACTCTAGCTGTGCCTCAGATTTGGGAGGGGGTGGATACATAGGGAGGAGACATGGATACTAAGTAGGAGTGAGCTGAACAGGACATGAGGAGATCTAGTGACCGGAAGCACTGAGAGCAAAAAGGGACCAAGTTCCTGACAGCACTAAAAATATAGAAAGGGATGAAGGCAAGTAATTTTTTCAGTTTAGTGTCCCTTTAACAATACAGACAAGAGACACACATCACATGATCAGAGATACTGACGGCCATCAGTCACTCAAGTGCTGTGATATTCAGTTGCAATCAACACGTTTTCCCCATGGCAAATTCCATGTAGCATGTTCTTGAGTAGGTTCACCACAACATTTGTATATTTACAATTTACGATACTTTCAAGGCTTACCGAAAATAGATCGATAAATTAGAGGGTTACCAAAATCGTACGATTCAAAGATTATGGAAAATCAAAGGCTACATTCTAGGGTTATCGAAGATGAACGATACTTTTGAGGGTTAGCGAACGATACATTCTAGGGTTAGTGAACGGTCCGTAAATAATCGAATTTACGGTAATAATGGAAAATACAGCCGCGAGTCCAGAAAAACAAACTAGTTCGAACCCAAGCTAATTCGAATAGTTCCAGTTTGTCTGAACTCATAAAGATCGTCTCAAACTCGGATTCGAGTTCGGTTTTGTGTCCATCTCTACACACTTACCAGTTACCACAAAGTATCATCATTATCAATAATATTTTCCTTTTGTAAGTTTCGAAACAAAAAATAAAATATAACCATAGTAAGGTCAGAAAATATTCAACCTATTACCGTAATGTATAAAGATATTTTAAGTCACTTTGCTGTTTCCACTTGATCCTCTTGCTTCCCCTTTTAATTATATACCAGCCCTACTACTAATCCCTGCTACTGTCAGAAAATAGAGATATCTAAAAGATATCCACATCCCAATTACTCCATCCAACATATCTGCCCATAGACACTGTGCTTTATATTTTGAGAAATACTAAAAATAAAGAAAATACTTTTTTTTTGTTGGCTTGTGATTACAGATTGTGTGATTACAGAATCCCTCTATCAACACTTCCTCAAATTAAAGATTTTAGATGATTGCCATTTCCTTCTGCTGTATACCAGCCAACATGTAATGCAATCAGAGAAATACAAGCAGTTCCCACAGCTGCGGAATGCGCAATTATAATGCAGAGATACTTGATAATAACAAGAGTGCGTGGAAATCAAAAACATAAAAACATCTTGCTAGATTTTAGATTCCAAAAAAAGACGCCCTAAATATTGTCCAATGTGCAGGAATGGCAGGAGGGCAGCCTGAAAGGGGAACTCAAGGTGGATACACAGAGTAACGAGGAATTGTGTAGCGCATTTCCCGAGATCAAAAAATGATCTACAATATATCAAAAGTTAATATTTAAAGTGGACACGCCCCTTAAAGTATAGGGAGTCGGTAATGGCTGGGGGAAAAGTGCAGCGTTCTCAGCATTACATAGGGAGAAAGCTCGGGACTGTGAGAAAGAGAGAAACTTGCAGATTCTGTCTGTCATTTAAGTAATTCTACCTATCAATCTACTGAAAATCCAGAGGTGAAGAACTAGCAGTTTGGATCTTCAGGTTTATGGGTTGGGGCAGATTCCTTCTAGAACGATACCAGAATAATAGCATGCTCCAATGAACTCGATAAGCTGTAACTCCCTTTTTAAGGTGGACATGCACTTGACAGATGTTACGTTTCAACGTTTCATGTATAGTTCCACATACGGAGCATGCTTTGCGATTGAGGTTTCAACAGCGAAGTGATCAGGCCAGGTGGTTTGAGGAACGTCGCAAGAAACGCTTTGAGTGTATGGGCACCTTTAGGCTCCTGCCAATTCACCACTGACACTGATCCAATAGCACCAATCACCGTTTCATCTCATCGGTCAAACCTGAGCTATGCCCACTAGAAGTCAACATGGGGGTAACACACATATTTCACCGGGTCCATTTTACATTCTATGATTTATCATTTGCTATTTTCACAAGAGGATCAATAGATAATCCTTCTACACCACCACCACTGTACAGCGACTCGCCACCCCACTTTCTTAAACCTACTCATATTTATTTCATCTACCTTTTCCTGTTTATTTTTCCGTTTTGGGCAATTAAGTGACATTAGTCACTGCGAGTCCATTAAACAGTCTCCGGTTTTCTGTCTGGGATTTTCCATCACACTGTAATAGTCATCCTTCAGTAACTGTTATGGCAGCTCAGGTTATTAATGCTTGCTGAAGGACTGATGGACTGTAAATTCCAATATTTCAGTTTTATAACACATATATATATATACAGTATATACACACAGACACTCTGTTATATCCATTATCTGTCATCCTGCCACATTCTCTAATGTAAATGGAATAAACAATAAAAATGGAATCTTTGTTATAGAGGAACAAAGGGCAATAATCAAGTATGATCACGGAAATATATACGGCCGTTCGTACAACACCATGAGGTAGCACTCTACCACAGTGTATGGCAATTGTACGGCAGTGTTTGTAAATGTGTGATTGTAGCTTTTCAAACCCGGCTAAGGCGTGGTATCACAAAATAGCGTTACTGCGCCTTTATAAATACGGCCCAATAAATGTTTCAATACTCTCTCATTATGCGTTATTTTCATCGTTACAGAACCCAGGTTTTGGATGAAAAGCAGAAATATTTACATGACTAATAAGAAAGATTCCCTCCCCTTTTAAAGAATTCAACTGAATCCAATACTGATCTGGCTTGTTCCGAATTCCCTTTTTCAAGCAGAATCTTTTTTTTTACATGCAAATGGTGGGCTTCGTTATTGTGACGACAGGACCCCTTTAATATTTCAGACTTTCCTGTTATATAAATTAATGCTTCAATGGCCTTTTTTGTAGACTTTCGAAACCTATGGATAATTGCGGAAAGTAATTTGAATAAATAAGTACGCTGAAGGATCTGATGCCCAAGACGCATTAACAGTGAAATGTTCCTGAGTGTACAGGTAATTAAAATAACTATCTCTCTCTCTCTCTCTCTCTCTCTCTCTCTCTCTATCTCTCTGTCTGTCTCTCTCTCTTTTTTAGTTCACTGTAGGTCTGATGAGTAATCTTGGAGTTTCATTATAGATGCAATCTGTGTAATGAGACGAGATTTCCTGCTGTTATTAAAATAGCTCCTACTGCGAATTCTAATGATAATCAGATTTTAAACTAATTTCCAGCCGTCACAAACAACAATAAGTGGTTAAACAAATATTCTTATATGTGTAGGTAACTATTTCTTTCATGGTACCTTCTACATTTCCTTTTTAACTGTTACGTGTCCTTGGGATAAACTCACAATCATTTTAAGCACGGTCACGAAATATGGTATTGTTATTAATTCACTTGGCTTGAAAGAGACAAATTACTGTTCTATGGACGCAATGACGCTGTGGTATGATCCGTGGATCATACAATTGGATGGGCCCCCGGAATTTGTTTTTCCAACTGCCCCATACTCAGCCCAATGGTGTAACGAATCGTGTGACTGCGGTAGTAGCATGTTTGGTCACCATTAATTAGTGCTGGTTAGCGCCTCTTAATTGGATTTCACCTGTAAGCAGACCTAATCAGTGCTGATTAGATTCTCTTGATTGCATTCAGCTGTGAGCAGACCTAATCAGTGCTGATTAGATTCTCTTGATTGCATTCAGCTGTGTGCAGACCTAATCAGTGCTGATTAGATTCTCTTGATTGCATTCAGCTGTGAGCAGACCTAATCAGGGCTGATTAGCTTCTCTTGATTGCATTCAGCTGTGAGCAGACCTAATCAGTGCTGATTAGATTCTCTTGATTGCATTCAGCTGTGAGCAGACCTAATCAGTGCTGATTAGATTCTCTTGATTGCATTCAGCTGTGAGCAGACCTAACCAGAGCTGATTAGTTGCCTCTTTATCTCTATCAGGTGTGAGCAGACCTTATTAATGCTGATTACGTTGATTGCCAGTATTTTAAAACTTTTGATTGCCGTGAGGTTTTAAAACTCACAGCACATGCACATACTCACATTTAAGCTGGGTACACACTTGAAAGATATTTGAAAGATTTTGAAGATCTGCATACACAGTGCCGAGCGTTCTCCCTATAGGAGATTATGTCTTTCCCTCGGCCACGGCAGAGGGAAACCTGAACGTTTGGCGGGTGTGCGCTCTTTCAGGAAAGCAAGGTACACACAGCACTGATAAAGCCCGACACCGTCGGATCCAACGGTATTGTGGATTATCGGTTCTGAGTTTGTTCAGCCTTTTAAGCCAAACTCAAAGATTATATTTAAACTTATGAACCATAAACCATTAAACTATTTATGAACCATATCATGGCGATTTGTGTGATAAAAGTTTTATTATTCTGCCAGTGGGGGAACAGTTTCTACTGGAAAAATAGATAGTTTATCATGCAGGAGACTCCTATGTACTTGGAGATATGATCCGCCATGGCATTCGTGGGTCGTTTTACGGGTTCAACATTGTACGTGTGTACAAGCCTTCAGGCTATGACATTATGGTATGATAATCAAATCATGTATTATAACTGAAGACCAAATCAGCTGAGAAGACACCCACACCATGTTGTCGCCCGACTGACCAATACCCGGTAATGTTGGTCGGTTGGCCAAAAATATTGTATGGTGTGTACCCAGCCTCAGATTAAGGGTGGTTTCTTTCAGTGACTAGTACATGTTGATGGGAAGTGGTCGCCATTTTGTCTGTACCCAGATAACTCAGCTGACACTTTTTGCGACAGTTTCAACAACTTTCCCACAAGGAATCTTCAAAACTCTCCAATCTAATGCAAAATGCCCAGTTTTTCCTGCAGAAACAACACAAGAGTTTGTGCAAATTGGATGTGATCCAATGATCTGGTGCTGTATTCTCTCCACACTGAATTTCAGGACTGTGTGAGAAGCTTCATTTATGAGGTTGTCTAGCTTGTCTCCTCCGAACTCTGATACCGCGAACACCAAATGTGCTTTTCCATGCTGAAAATTTGGGTTGTCAGTCAATGTTAACCATCAGCTCTCTGCTTAATGATAATAATTTTCTATCCATGCTCATTCAATCGTGGTTTCCCTTTAGATCTGCTCCTAATATAGAGGTAGGAAGCTGCTTAGTGCTGCATTACACATTAGGTTTGGATTCTTAGTCGTTATTTATCTTTTGATTGTTGTACTATTTTGTGACTAAATCTGGATACACACTTCTATTGGGTTCTCTCTAAAATCTGCTGCGGATTGGCAAATACACAGCTGGACCCAATCTTTATATACTCTATATAAGGAGAACAGTTTGGGTGGCCACACGTGTACTAAAGAATAGGGAGCTGACAGCGACCAATAGAAATGTTTGGTTTAAAACTATTTGAGGGGACGGGGGGGGTAGTTTTTCAGCCACCGCATTGGCTAATTTTTTTGTCATTCACATAGCTGATAATCAGCAAACCCTGTAAGATCTGCTTGGATTTGTCTTTAATTGGCCATATGTGGTTATATGTGGTTAAATATGTGATCCGATGGAATCTCCCCTATATCGTAAAAGTGTGAACTGCAGTTCCAAGAGTTCCCAAGGGCCGTTGAACTTTCATCTTCGGCCTCGGGATCGATTGGAGCTGCCCTAAAAATGTCCTTGCCTGTGGTCGGCCCCCTGTACTAAAGTATGGGGACTCAGCTGCAGCTGAAGGAAATGTGCCAGTCCCAATGTTCTCCCTATACTTTATATCATATGAGGCATAACTACCAGGGGAACAGGGGGAGCAACTGCAGGGGCCCCCGGGAGTCAATAGTTTTGCTGGGATGTTTTGCTGGGGGGGCCCAGTGATTCAGAGTTAGGCCGGTGCTATATATAGGGAGAACGCTCATGACTGTGTGTAGCCTGATAATAAGGCAATAGGAATACATTAAAGGGTAACTGTGGTCTCAAATTCTTCCAAACTAGTAAGAATGATATAAAAATCCTTCCATCTTACCTTCAAAATAAAACCTTATCTCATCTCTAGATAAAATTTGTGAGAAGTTATTGCTGCAAAAGTTCAGCAATGTAATTTCCTGGTTAAACTCTTTCTGTTTTTAGCCATGTGACCAGCTTGAAGTCATGTGACCAGCTTGTAGTCATTTGACCAGCCTGACTGCATTAATAGGCTCCCCTTCTCAACTGTCAATTTTTTCCTCAGGTACTTCCTGATTTCCCCAGCAGTAAGTCTTTACTAAGCATGTTTCTCCCCCGGGGGAAAAGGGCCAGCAAAGGTAAGATGATGTCACTCAACCAACTGGAAGCAGGAAGTTTGAACATTCACCTCTATATCATTTCTCACAGGGTGAAGCCAGAGGTGTGATTGTTGGCTCAGTGTAAAGGAAATACTGCAGGCTTTCATTTAATCCTAACTTGTTTTGAGACTACAGTTGCCCTTTAACAGGGAGATGTAATAAAAGTTCTTATCGTTTAAAATGGTGCTAATTTTGCCCCAACCAATCAGATGTTAGCTTTTAAATATTAAATAACATCTTATTGGTTGAGGCAAAATTAGCACCATTTTAAACAATAAGAACTTTTATTGAATAACCCTGAGTATTTGTAGGTAGATTGCCATTTTACGTTCATCTTTTGATTTTGGATGGAGAAGAAATTGAAGAAGTCTGACACCCAATGATTTCATTTACCTGTTACCCCAACAATTACTGGAATTTGTAGCCCAGGGAACCTTTATTTTTTCTTTTACTCTTTGTAGTATTGAATTGTCTAAGTTTATCAGGAATCCTGACGTATTAACACAGGCCGTCAATTTTTTTTTATTACTAATGTTTTTTTTATGGTAAGTAAATTTTTCTATGGACAAGTTAATCAGCATTAAATGTAGATGATATTTGACTTAATCATGCAGATTGCATAATAATGCAAATGTACGTGAACCAGCATCCAAGATGCATTTACTTTTTAATTAAGTCTGATTAGAACCTAATGATTATATATGATTGAAGCATTGAAGCCATTGGAAGGGGGTTGGATATTGGAACTGCATTGAGCGTCCCCAGCCTTTCATACACAGTGAAATTTACCCAAACCCCTTATTGGCTTTTGATATTACCATATGATTATCCATACAAGAGGTTTAGAATTAGGAATGAATTTTAGCATAGTACTCTGGTCCAAAAGAGTTTCTATTTCCCCAAGGCTTTAACATGGTGTTTTTCAATCTATACCGAAAAATAGGTTATTTTAAATTGACCATAACTGGAAACTATAATTCTTCCCAACCACCGCTGTATAATTAGATATCCAATCTAAAACTTCTTATATTTCAGCTGTCAATCAAGTTCCTTGCTCTCAAAAACTATTCTTCTGTGAGTAGTTTTACTGTAGCTGGAATGGTGACATAGTTTTGACAGTTGGAATGCTGGATGCTGTGTGCAGGCTTGACAGTTTGTTTGTGGGGGGGAAAAGTCAGGTCGGATGGAAGTGGGAGTGGTTAAAATAGGGAGGGGGGGTACTGCTCCTAAACAAAATGTGTGCTGGATTGAAGGCATGCAGCAACACACGCAAATCAGAGTAAGTGCTACTTACATGTATTCAATTATAGATTAAGATGAGGCAAAGTCCTTTTTTCAGTATAGTGTCCCTTTAATGTTTGTGTAACTTGTGAATGTCTATGTCTCAGGGGACCCCACGTAAACCAATATTTAGATCATTTTATCTATCTATCTTTTTCGGTCATCAATTGATCAAAATGCACAATTCATACAAATATAAATGATTTCAACACAAGGGTGGATCTAAACCATTCCTGTCACTATCTGCTGGGGAACCCCAGGCAACCTCTCATGGAACTTTAGGGTTATCCCAGACTCCCATCCAGGTCATGGTATAAATTATGTTAGATCAAACAGACATGAAGTTTAGTTCTTAAAGACATTTCATTTGACTGGCTTTCTCAATTCAGAATGAAGTAAAATAATCTTTTTGGCAATAAATACTCTGGGATGCGTGTCAATTTATTCAGTCGATCTGAATTGTGAAAGCGAATCAGATACCTAGTGAATCTAGAACTGAACGTCAAGTTCAGTCGATCGATCACACTTTCCTAAACAGCTGCCTCAAGAAATTGTGCTGATGTTTGTATCCTGATAATTCCCAATATTGTTTAGTCACTTTAAAAAGTGTCATACAGGAGATCAATAGTAATCTTTCCAGAGTCTTTTCACATGTCCAATTAGTTCAAAGATGAGTCTCACAACCTTTTAAGTACACGCTAGGCTCCTTTCCACAAAACGCAATACAAGTCTTCTGATTCTTACCAGCAGGTGTATAGCTAATTAATATCCCTCATACAACTTACTGACAACTTTATAATCCAAACGCAAGCTTGCTAACTGTTTTCACTCAACAAAAAGGTTTATGTTGAAGTAAATAGAAAAAAAAACATGTTTATGTGTTTTACCCATAACTTATAAAGTTGATGTATGTTTAGGGTTCATGGTTAATTTGTGTAAATATTTAGACAGCCAGTGATCACTGACAGCCAGGTTAATATTTAAAAGGTGCTTGGCATGTTCCATTTTTCTTCCTCAGTTTGTTCAGTTTGTGTTCGGAAATGAATTGTGTTTTGCAAAGTATTAACACTAGATGCTCTACAGAAAACACAACATGCCACTTGTGTCTATAATACTATATAGTTTCAACACTAAATAGGTTTGACCACTTACTTTAAATCAAAGGAAATTTAAAGCCATGATTAGGGATGGGATCTGGGTCAGATTCAAATTCGATTCCGTCTCGGAACTCCCTGTCCCAAAGTTCCGTTTGGAACTTTAAATATTTTCGGTAACCTTTGAAAATGCAGAGATACTCTCGAAAGTTACTTTCCTGCAAAGGTTATCTACTTTCTAGGGTTATCGAATCTACTTTCAAAGGTTACCAAACATACAAGGCTACTTTAAAGGTTTACTGAATATACAAGGCTACTTTAAAGGTTTACTGAACATGCAAGGCTACTTTTGAGGTTTACCGAATATACAAGGCTACTTTTGAGGTTTACTTAATATAAGAGGCTACTTTCGAGGTTTACTGAATATAAGAGGCTACTTTTGAGGTTTACTGAATATAAGAGGCTACTTTTGAGGTTTACTGAATATAAGAGGCTACTTTTGAGGGTTACTGAATGTATGAGGCTACTTTTGAGGGCTACTGAATGTACGAGGCTACTTTTGAGGTTTACTTAATATAAGAGGCTACTTTCGAGGTTTACTGAATATAAGAGGCTACTTTCGAGGTTTACTGAATATAAGAGGCTACTTTCGAGGTTTACTGAATATAAGAGGCTACTTTCGAGGTTTACTGAATATAAGAGGCTACTTTCGAGGTTTACTGAATATAAGAGGCTACTTTCGAGGTTTACTGAATATAAGAGGCTACTTTCGAGGTTTTACTAATATAAGAGGCTACTTTCGGAGTTTTCTGAATATAGAGGCTACTTTCGAGGTTTACTGAATATAGAGGCTACTTCAAGGTTTACTGAATATAAGAGGCTACTTTTGAGGTTTACTGAATATATGAGGCTACTTTTGAGGTTTACTGAATATAAGAGGCTACTTTCGAGGTTTTCTGAATATAAGAGGCTACTTTCGAGGTTTACTGAATATAAGAGGCTACTTCAAGGTTTACTGAATATATGAGGCTACATTTGAGGGTTACCAAATCTTATAACCTTGAATATAAGATTTTATTTATGTTTTGGTGATTTGTGTGTTCCCCATACCATTTCCCAAGTGCCTGAGCCATCTACTAAGGGGTATATTTATAAAAGAGCGAAAAGTAGCGAAATGTTTTCGCATTCGCTTTTCGCATGGGTTTTCGCCAAAAAGACAGTTAACGCTATTTATAAAGGTAGCGTTAATGAATGGCGAAACCGTTTCCACAAGCTATCGCTAAACCCTTTTCGCCTTACTTCGCAATGGTAATTTTAGCGAAAAGGGAGCGAAAAGGCATAACGCGATTTATAAAAGAGCGAAAGGTGGTTTTTGCGTTAAAAAGAGTGAAAGATTAGCGCGACCCTGAAGGTGGTGAAAAGTCATTGTTTGAGCGAAAAGGCATTCTAATGGGTAATATGCCTTGAAAAAGCGAACGCGCATTAGAAAGGCGATCGCGCATTAGAATGTAATATGCCTTGGAAAAGTGAACGCGCATTAGAAAGGCGAATGTGCAGTGCAAAAGAAAATTGTATTCCAATTGAGAAATTCTAAGAAGATTGACTAGATAAGACATGGCTGACTTCTTGGTAAATGTGAGGTGGCCATTTTGAACTTGATATCATTTTCTAGTGGGCTTTTCTGGTTTCGAATGGTTTTCACAATGCAGTCTTCTTAGATGCGTTAAGTTTTCGCTGTGATACTTTTCGCTCTTTATCGCGCCCGTTCGCCTTTTTCTGCCGCGAAGTGTGTTTTTTTTCGCTTTTTTATAAATAAGGCGAAACGAAGCCCCAAATGGTGCTATTTTCACTGCGATGTGCTGGCTAATTATTTGGCGAAAAAGACAATCCTTTATAAATATGCCCCTAAGTACCATGGTTTTTATACCCTTACTCTACTCTATTGCCTTCTATGGATCTGTTTTCGGATTTTTCTAGAATTCTAAAAACGGAACAAAACTCTTTCGAACATCTATAGTTTAGTCATGATCAATTGGTAGTTTGTGTTTATCATTTGTATTACTTGTTTAACTATCCAGTATGTATGGTCAGGGTTAAATATTTAAATGTTTATTGTTTTTTTTCTTACCTTTTTTACTCTTCATAGAATATAAATGTTCCTGTCTGTTATTAAGAATGTTTGTGTAGGAACAGACATAGTAACAAAGTTAATTTGTCCATTGTTTAATATGTTTTTATCTCCCCTTCTGCCATTGAATTGCTCCTCACTATTGCTAATGACTCCCCCATTTGTAGGTTTTACTTTTCTAGCAACTAGAAAATTGGGGGTTCTGAAAAACAGTAAGCAAAACACCATTTCTGTCACAATTGATATTTAGGTGTAGCCCCCTGATTACCCCATGACCCAAATATTTACCATTTTCCCAGATGTAACATGTATATATATTGGATCCTGACGACAGCCGAATGAGTGGCTGAAATGCGTTGACCGTGGTTCAGACAAATGTGTATCAATATGTTGGATAGTCCTGAGTGCGCCCCTTGTGTTGGATGAACTGGATGTAGCTATGGAGGTATCGGATCGCATGTGAAGGAGTGCGGCGGTATAATATATATTAAACAAAAAAAAACCTTACAAAAGGTCTAAACTGTATTCATTAACAATAACATAAAAATTTGATTCTTTTGGTGTAGGATTCGATTAAATATGTTGACATTTAAAAACAAGCAAATAACATGGAGGATTTCTGAGTTTGATAGGAAGTGAATCTGGGTAATTTAATTAAACATAAATATAGAGTAGAAGAATTAAGAGTAATTAAACTATTGAGGTGAATGAGAAGTTAAACTAAAGAATAGATTTTAAAAAATGGGAATACTAAAAAAATGTATGGGAAGAAACCTATTCTTTGTAGCAGTTGCAAAATACTTCAAAGAGAAACAAAATCACTCCTGACTCCAATGTCCCAATAGGACCCATTCCTTGGCCAACACCATGTTATACACACAAGGAACCATGTGGTTTAGGCAGCTCAGGGTCTATAATGGCTCACTGAATGGGTTTCTAAATGAAACAGATTAGTTTAGTTTCAATAAAGACATTCATCCACCTAATTCAAATTTACTAACCTGTCCCGGGGGAAAGTAATGGGTTAAATTAACTTGATTCTTGATTAACTTGATTCTGCAGGGGTAGAATCTAAAATAATCTGCCCCCGCCCCCATGGAAATTCAGAGAACATATATCTCAAAACTGCATCTCCGATCCCCTTCCCTAGGCAGCTAAGCCAACTTATTACACGCTTTTCTGATTCCCCCAGATATGACTTTATAATACTGATCCCAATTATTATTATGGATTCCTATAGCGCCGACATCTTCTGTAGTGATTAATTATTTGCTTTACATTTGTCCTATAACCTTCGAAGATGTTTGACTTTTAATTGCAGAAATACATTATACTATGGTGCCTCCACCAGCAAGAATAAACCTTGAAGAAACACAGAGTGACATTTTTATAAACACATTTGCGCAGATAAACCGATCTTAACCTCTGGAGGATTTAAACTCTGTACTTTTAACACCTCCAACTCTATTCATTGTTTAAACTGCATCCCAGCTACAGTTTTACTCTTCTTTAATGGGCAGCCCCACTTCTGTTAATTGATTGTATGTGCAAAGGCTGCAGCTCCCTAATGAGAAGGTTGCAAAGCAATTAGAGTAAACTGCAGCCAATGCAGATCTTAAGGTTACCAGGGTTAACGGGAGGATAGCAAGGTTGTTCCTTTTGGGTGCTAGTCTCAATTAGAGACCCTAATGAAAAATGGCGATAGCAAATATACCCAATTCCTTTAATGACTATTGAAGTCATATATTCCATAAGATCTAAACTGGGGTATTAATTAGGGATGCTTCCACCCAGTGAATTGGCACTGCCTCTGTTGCTGGAAACATCCAACTTGTTGCTTAGCTGAACCTCCCAACTTCTCAGCATCCATCAGTTATTCTTTACTTTGCATTTTCTTCTGGTCCCTCCTGTTCTGTCCTTTTACCTTCTCCGGTGAACAGTAATTTTGATGTTTTCCCCCTTTCCCCATCATCTCATCTTTTCCTCTTGTTCTCATCATCTACCATCTTCTCCTACTCACTAGTTCCATACTCCTCAATTCCTTTTATCAACAAAAACCCTTCTTTCCTTTAATCTTTAATCTCTCCCTTTCCACCTTCTACTTTGTCCCCTTACTCTTAGCTTCTCTAATTTTCTTTTTTGATGACAGACAATTATAGAGATGTCTGAACTTCATGGGGGTTCACATTCGCTCCGTCAGCAGGTAAAGGCACAAAGTGGAATTCCGACAGTCAAAACTGAGATTTCTCAACAAAACATTGAAAACTCGGGGTCAAAACTTGGTTTCAAACATCGAAGTTTCTGCTGTTTTGTGTTGATATTTCAACTGTAGTTTCGACCCATGAAAATGTTGTCAACAAAACTGGTAATTCTACCCTGAAACCTGGTTCGGGAAGAGAATGCCGTACATTTCTACAGATAATATTTCAATTTTTTCAAAATACTTTCTGTAATACCAGTGCTTATTAAAAAAAACAAAACGTTCTAGAATAGAACATTCTACATTCAATATCCTCTTGGGTGAACAGCCAACTGTGCAAAAAAAAACAAAAAACTAGACTACAAATGAAACGTGAACTTCTTTCAGGGTTTAAATGTGTTTAAGTGATCCTGTAAACTTTCACCTACTTTGGTGCGAGAGCTCATGCTGTTTGTAGTTTCAGACAGAATGGTATACAGTTACTAATGTATGTGCACCGAGCTTGTTTATGTTAACAGTTCCAAGGCTGACTATAGCAGGGATACAATGAAGGTCTTTTAACATCATGCTGACTTGAGAGAGCAGTTCAGCAGTGCAATTTCATTGTGTATCTTCCAGTGCTAGGCAACTGTCCAAGCCTTTTTTGTAAACATTGTAAGCAGTGTCAAGAGCAGAAGCAGCACAGCAGTGTGGAAACTCACTGTTTGCCTTTGTCAGCAAAATAACAGGGTGACTTTTAAACATTTGCATGTGTTTTGCTCAACAGCTGAAGGGTAGCGAGAGCAGAAGACGTATTTTACAGCAATTGCTGAATGTTTGTAATACAGATTTTGAAGTCATAAAACACTTTTAGCGTGTTATAGACCCATCCCAGGATCTGTTTGACCAAATGTGGAAATGCTTCACCTCAAACACATTTGCAAGTTGTCTTTTCAATACTTGTTCACACACAAGTGAATTCATGTACACAAATGTGGCTATGTACCACTGCATAGCCCTGAGCCATGTTGCATATTCAACAAAAGTCATGGACACTTCTGTGACTATTATCTTGTTTAATGTGACATTTGAGTCCTGGAATACCATGTGCAACACTACATATTATAACATTATTATAACGGATTCGGCAGGATGGCCGGTACTTACTGGTGCGCTTTCAGGAGGAGACCACAGGCTGAAGGACTGGACACAGAGCAGAAGAGGCTGATGGGAACTGTAGGCAGGAAAGAAGAAACTGGATCAGGCAAGGTAAGTAGAACTCTGGATCAGGCAAGGTAAGTTGGCACACTGAATCAGGCAAGGTAAGTTGGCACAGTGAATCAGGCAAGGTAAGTAGGCCCACTGGATAAGGCAAGGTAAGTAGTCCCACTGGATCAGGCAAGGTAAGTAGTCCCATTGGATCAGGCAAGGTAAGTAGTGCCACTGGAAGGTAGGTAGTCTCACAGGATCAGGCAAGGTAAGTTGTCACACTGGATCAGGCAAGGTAAGCAGACTCTCTGGATCGGGCTAGGTAAGTAGCCTAGCAGCTGGGGTAACGAAAGCTACAAACAGGCGCCGGGTGCAGGGGGACGTCAAGACTCTGCCCACCCGGAAGAGCGTGGCTGTCACAGGAGCGGCGCTGGATCGGAGCGGCAGGTTTGTTACAATTACATTCATTTTGTTTGTCTCCATGACTTTTATTGGATATTCTACCTGTTCTCACACAAATTAGTGAGAGATTTAGCCAAATTAGTCGGCCATTTTGTCAAAAATGTTTAAAGTTCTGCTTTCTGTACATTTTGTGCTAATTTTATTGTGTGCATCTAAGGCTGGTTACACACGAAGGGACTATTTGTCCTGACCAAGCGCTCGCTATGAGTGAGTGCTCGGCTGGGCCAAATGTCCTTCGGTCGCGGGCGAAAGTGCAAACGATCAATAGTGCGGTCCCATAGGGAATCGCGCAGTCGAACGGAATTTACCGACACGTCCGATTGTCCGTTCGCCCCCAGATCCGGATGAACAAACAATCGAGGTTGGTCACAGCCGGCCACCCCACACCAGCAGATATTTTCGGCCAACCGAAAATAATGCAAGGAACAGGTTTAATATATATATATATATAATGGAAATAAAGATGTAAATTAGCATAAATCCCCTATAAAGCCAATTAGACACTAAATAGGTACCGGGGAATACTAAACAGCACCCACAGCACCGGTACCTATGTAGTGTTTAGTGTTTTTTTAGTGTTTTTACACTAATGTATCCAGAAGTCCACAAAACTCAAACAATTTCCATTTAAATGTTCAAAGTTCTGTTCACTGGTGATTTTTGAGGTGAAGTGTTGGTAAAAAGCAAGTATGGCAAATTGTTGCCATGTTTACTAATTTGTTTCGCTGTCATCTTGAATTGGTTTCTGTTTGGTAATACAGAACACACGCAAATGTCTTGCTAATTATAACTCTTTATGATCCATATGCAAACATTGGTGAATACTAGCATGAGGAAATGCTTAGTGAATAAGGAAGGAGATGGCAGTAATTTCAAGGGCTGGCACCTTGTACTGAATAAAATGCTAGAGTTTTTGACAAAACAGCTGCCATTTTGTTTTGAATTCTTAACTATGGATGAAGCCCGGTTCCAAGTTGAAGCTGGTTCTGACTCGGAACTGACAGTTCTGAACTTCTGACGGGACTCTTAGATTTTTCAGATCGCAGAATTTTTTTTTGTAATTTTAGAATGTTCGAAATTTTGATAATTAAAGAATTTAGAATATTTGAATTGTCAAAAACATGCAATTTATATCTTCAGTTATTATCAAATATACAGGGTCTGAAAATGTATTTTAATTTTTAGAAAAATCAAATATGTGAACCCTTGGGCTTCCCATATAGCACTACTGTGCACGTGATAGCACATGTTCTTTTAGAACTCTATACACTTCCTGTCATAGCTTCGGCCAAGACGGATTTTTTTTTTCCATGGCAGCAAAGCTAGGGCCTATTTGGACCACTTTTTATTAAAGGGCATGTCCACCATTATAATAAACTTCCCCATATAATAGTTTGCCTTCCCCCAGCCCCAACCGCTATAAAATAATTTTAAGAAAGTGCCTTGATCTTTACTTACCTTCCCTCTCTCCTCTGACGAACAACCCGGCCTTCTGCTTGCAATACACTGCAAGCAGGGGGCGGGACCGGCAGCCGCGTCCGTGATTGGCTGAGAGGCAGCCAATCACGGACGTGGCTGCTGGCTTCTCAGAATGCGGGGGGGGGGGATAGGGAAGGTAAGTAGAGTTCGGGGGACTTTCTTAAAATTATTTTTTAGCGGTTGGGGGGAAAGGCAAACTATTATATGGCCAAGGGTTTCTGTGCTAGGGGGAGGGATCGCAAAATGGGAGGGAGAGGGAGGGGGAGAAGGGCTGCAGTGCGCATGCCAAACTTCTCCCAGAGGCGAGACTTTGCTATCCTCCTGGTGGGCAGTTTTTGGGACTTTGGGGGGGTGACTACAGGAGAACCATATGGAGCTGGGATGTAAGGTAAGGATTTTATTACACTACATGGTGGGGCCATTAGTGGGGGGGATTATAGTTTTGGGGGTGGACATGCCCTTTAAATTCACTATTTATTGACACATAGCACTTAATAACACAGCACTTATTTTTTCGTTTTTCGTTTGTTCATGGTCTGTGGCGGGTTTTGCCTAGGTCAAGTTTAGAAAGGTTCCTGACACCTAATGGCTGAAGGGACCTATGTAGCCTCTTCCTAGCCCTATGGCTTAACAGCTATGGGAACAAGGGAAAAGCAGATGGATCCCAACCTACTTACACATTTGTGCGCTTTGTGATGACATCACAGAAAGCAAGACCCCGGGCCTTTGATAATATCTTTGGCATTTCTGTATAATATGAAAACTAGGGTTTGGGGAGGTGCTATGCACCACTTTTGTGAAGTTTTTTGTTGTTGTTGTTGCCTGGACATGCCCTTTAACTTATTCTTGCTTCACTAATTTGTCATAGTAAACTCCACTGTTTTTGGTCAAGTTTCCTCATTAGTGTAGAAAGAAAGAAAAAGTCTATGCTGATAGCTTCTCCATCCACATCAGGCTGTGCCATGAGGAGATAGCAATCTCTGTACCTTACCTCCCATAAAACCAATCGTTATGTAACAATACATATAGAGGAATGCACTAAAAACTCTTCTTATGACACTTTTCCAGATGGTAATGTCCCATTGTAACAATGTTGATTCACTATCCAATAATAATGTCTGAAATTTAAACAGAATTTTTCCAGTGGACATCACTATCTGGATTGGGTAGCTTTCTTAACTTTGAGGTCATTTCAAGTTTTTTTTTACTTTGTGGCATTTAACTCTAAAAAAACCATCTACAATAAGCTGGGGAAGAAATTCATAGTTCAAACTATATCCTACACTATTTCCCATCAAACTGTTCATGGAACTAGATGGACAATATTGTTCATTGTGTCTTAACAGTAGAATGTTAAACATCAGCTCTGTGAAGCAATGTGCAAACGCTAGAAGTTCTTATCAAAGGAATTCACAGTATAACATGCTGAACTCTATTCTGTTGAATTCAATACCAGGATAAAAGGGCAAACACCAGAGACTCTTGCATAGTTGGCTAACCGCCTGTTTATTGAGAAATCTAATTAGATCCGGTAAATATAATCCTTAAAGTTTTGCAAGAGGCAAATGTTACCTACAGCGCATCCAGCAATGTTCATTTTCAAAAAGGAAAAAGAGATCTGTGGTTTTTCAAACAGAAACAACAGATATCACAAGAGAGCGGTGCCATAGAATGTAATATTGCTTTTACCTAAAGTTTATGAGCCTTAATTACAGATTTTAGAAATCTCGAGGGAAGTGAAAATCTTATTAGTTGTAACGCCATTGAAAAAAAAGAAGTGAAAAAAAGAATCTAGAAAAATTAACCAATACACATCACATATACATTGCAACTAGGACAGGGTCTGCAGCAATAATGATAATATATATTTTTTCGGAATAAGCAGTGCCAGATATGGATATTTATAACAATAATGTAAAACCTATTACATGTCAGATGAATAAAATATGGAAAGCCAATCATTTCCTTCAAAACAGAACAACCCCCCCTCGTAAATCTTGCCTTTTATTTATTTTTTTCTGTTTTAAAGGGCATGTCCAAAACCCAAAACTAAACACTGTGTAAAAAGTGAAGAGTAGGAGGTGTCTGGTGTCTGTGTGTCATCCGGTTGCTTGCTTTTTCCTTGTCCTCTGAGAGGTTTGTGGCATGTGCAGGGGATCCCTTCCCCCCCATCCCTCCCTCCTGACTGATTGTATTTCTAACATTAATAGTTTTTTCCTGTGTGTAAGTCTGTCGGCTAGCCAATCACAGGCAAGGCTGCCGGTTCCGCCCTCTCTGCTGCTAGCAGGGGCAGAACTGTAAGTATATTTCTGGGGCTTTTTTTACAAATTTAAATCGGCAGTTGGGGGTAAGCTAATGTGCCCTACACACAGAAAAAAAAATATTTTAGGGGTGGACATACCCTTTAAATTAAAATTATTAGGGTGAAAAAAGTAAATATTCTCAAAAAATAGAATAAGGAGAAGAAACCCATCTCATTTAGACAATTTTAGACAATTTTCAAGGAAAGGCCAATAATCTGAAAATATTATTTTGGTAGCAAACAACACAGAACTTATAGGCTGGATCAAAAGCCACCATAGGCTGACATCATTGGTTTGCCATACTTTTCTGAATATTCACACCTTTTCTTAAAGTTTCTATACCAATTACCCTCTTAAAATGGTTAAAATTACTAGTGTTTCCCATTCAGATATGAATTGGAAAGTTTCCATCAGTATCGGCTCCCTTTACTTCAAGTAAAGGGAGCAGATACTATTGGTCCATGTGCGACTGCATGGCCAGCAGATCCCCATGGGCGATCGGTTGGGTTCCTGTGATTGGTCTCAACCACATGCGTGCCGACAGGTACCAATGTGATCTGTCAGCACAATGCAATAGAAATTGCATGTGTATGGCCACCTTTAGGAATGTTGAATCCCGGTTTCAAAACGAACCTGGTTTTCGATGCTGAACTGTTTTGAAAATCTGCAGATCCAACGGATTTTCTTAACTTTTTTTCGAAAATAGGAAAATCGAAAAAGACAGACAGAACTTCAAAAACAATCAATTCGAAATTACAGATTTTCGAAACTTCAATATAGATATATAGATATACATAGACCTGGATGACTGAAAAACATTCACAGACAGTTGCCAATCACAAATATGCAAACAAAGTATTTATGTGGCAACAACACTAGCAGCTATAAAATGACATTTTACAATATGTACTGCTTGGGTTCCAGGTGGTTCATACATGAAGATCCATTAGTTAAATATTGGGCACTAAATGGTGTATCCAAACCAAAATTGGATCCATTAAAGTCAATGGGGACAAATAGTTTGAAAAGTTCAAAATAAAACAAGGTTAAAATATCAACAGTAACTTACTGTACATGGCTCTGGGACCTGGGAAATGGTCTGGGGAACACGTACATATATCCAGAACTTAACTTCCTTCACACGAGCTACTTTCGAGCTTCTGCATTGGACATTCGAGATTTATCCCATATACGGAATCGAGGGTTAAAAAATTCAGTTTTTTTCCCATACACAGAATTGAGGGTTCACGAATTGGGAACCGAGTGTTTATACATTAGATATTTCTTTAAAATGGCCCCGTATATTCAATATGTCTAGTATATTCCTGTATATACAATAAATTCCAAAAATCAGATCTTGGATTCCACAAATTCAATAAAACCCGAAAATTTATTTCCGAAATTGGAAATCCTTGACTGTTCGATAATTATTGGGAAAAGTTCAGGGAGTTTGAAAAATTTAAAATTTTAAATGTCTGAGTTGGTCTGGACCCGAGAAGTCTGAATTGGACCTAATTTCGAACCCATCTCTAGTGGTTAGTAATAATGCTATGCGGTGCTAAATCCTGGGTTCAAATCCACCCTTGGCTACATCTGCAAGGAGTTTCTTCTTCCTGTGCTTGCATTGGTACCCTTCATGTACTCTGGTACCTGTTATTCTTGTCTATCATAGTATCCATCACATTTCAGTTATTTCAACTATACCAGCATTCTAAAAAGGATGTAACCATGTTGTCCATTTAAAATTCATTAAAGGACAACTCCACCCTCATAAGAACATCTTTTAGAAAGAACGGCCTCTTTAAAATATGTTGATATATCATACTTTGTCCTATGAATTCATTACTGTATGCCTGCTATGCTTCTGGATGCCTCATGGAAACTGAGCAATTTAGGAACCTGTACTGAGCAATTACTGAGCCTGGGCATGCTCAGAAGAGGCAGATAGGGGATTAACATTCAGTCATTGGCTGTGATGTCAACTGTCAAATCCATAACTTACAGTTGGTAACTGGAAGAACCAGGAAGCAGAAACAGGGGAAACAGGACATTGTGCAGGATTTCAGGTTAGACTTATATATTTCAGATTTCAAACTATTACCGTTTATTGTTTTGGGGGGTGATTTACCTGTATGTAAGTTTTCATTGTGGGGCTGGAATTGCCCTTTAAGGTGTTTTTATCAGATATCTTGTAAATATAAAGGTCAGGGTTATTTTGACCAAATCAGATGGTCATAGAGTCCAGAATATTATTAAGTTATTATTCGGCCTGCAGTCTTCAATAGATAGCAAGCTGAAATATCAATGATAATGCTTTGATTCTCGAATGACAGAATACCAAATGGTTTATTGATTTATCAGGGTTGGCCTGTGTGTAGAAGCTCTAAGGATCCCACTGATCTATATAGGGATGTGTTCTCTTTCACCCACTGTGTTTAGTCAATATAAACAAATCAAATGAGTCAATATGTTTAATTAATTTGTTTTTACCATATACGGCCACAAAGGTTTTATGTGCAGTAAAAATCTGATTTGAACCTGTAGCTTTTATCTTTCATAGGTTAATTTATGAAAGGTCAAAAATCAACTGCACTAGGGTTTGTGTGGATCAGCAATAGGTCAAAAACATACATTTTTGATTTATTATAGGACAACTGTCTTGTTCAAGCTCTGCCCCCTCAGTCTGGGATATATCCAATGGGAAAAAACACTACAATTGTCATTTAAAAAACATTCACCCAAAAGCCACCTTTATCCTATAGCAACGGTGTATGTCAACAAACATATATGTATATGTCAACAAACATATATGCATATGTCAACAACAAAAAAAAGCAAAAAAGGCAGAAAGGAGCTAAATAATTTCCTTATGGATCAATATGCTAACATTGGCAATGGCCTATTTAAAGGATTTGATATATTTTAGAGATTTTTTTTATTTTAACTTTGAGATCCTCTTAGAAATTTTTTATTAAAGGGCATGTCCACCCCTTTTTTATACTTTTTATATAATGTAGGTATAGGTCCCCCAGCCCCAACCACCATAATAGTTTTCTTAGAAAGTGCCCCGATTTTTACTTACCTTACCTCTCTCCTCCGCCGCACTCTCCCGGCCCTTTGCTTGCACGGAGCTGCAAGCAGGGGGCGGGACGTGCAGCCGTGTCTCTGATTGGCTGAGAGGCAGCCAATCAGGGACGTGGGCGCGGGCTGCTCAGAATGCCGGGGGAGAGTGGTAAGGTAAGTAACTATCAGGGGACTCTCTCTAAATTCTATTATAGTTGGGGCTGGGGGACCTATACCTACATTATGACCAAGGGGTTTAGAGCTAGGGGGAGGGACAGCAAAACAGGAGGAAGAGGGAGGGAGAGGGAGGGGGGAGGACTCTCCTGCGCATGCCTCAAACCTTGTCAAGGTTGAGGCAGACACAGGAGCAGGATGAGTCACTGGGAGCTCCTACACTGCAGTTTCCTGGACTTTGGAGGGGCACAGCAGGAGAACCATTTTGGGCAGAATGTCAGATAACGATTTTATTAAAGTACACAGTGGGGCCAGTATGGGGTTAAATTTTAGTTTTGGGGGTGGACATGCCCTTTAAAAAATTCAAAAACTAAAATTTTACAAAACAGAATTTAAAAAACAACAGTAAAAATAAAAAAAAATATTGCAATAATCAATATTTTGTAAAATGGAATGTGAAATGTCTAAAATCTACTTTTGTGTCCTTAAATAAAATCCTTATGTTGAGTTTGTCCCACTATACATTGTCAGCAACAATTGTGGAGATTTCTTTCATCATGAAACCTGCTCGCCTCAGACAAAATGATTTTTGTGATTATCCTAGTCTACGGGAATGACCATTAGATAGTCAATACTGTCTGTGTACTCTGACATGATCAAATATGAACACTAAGCACATTTTTTTTCAATGCTACAATACAAAAAAAACTAGAAACAACTTATAGATATAATAATGAAAAACAAAGACTGCAATTATAAACAAGTTGTCTACCATGCACAACATCTAACAAGGTTGTTTAAATAATTTTAAAACCCTTATACAAGGAAACAGCTGATCTATGCCAAGCCTTTCACTTACTATTGATGCAGTGTCAGGCCACTTAAAAAATCTATAGAATTTCCTACAGAGAGGAACTAGTATTTGGAAATTGATCATAGAGTAGCATAGCTTGAATTCTGTGCATGCAAAATGTGTAATCTAGTTATGGGACCACACTATTAACAAAGCCCTATACATTGCATTCTATATCGATTTAAACAGACAAGCAGTATTTGTAACTTTGCCAACTAAGTGTGTTAAAAAAAACACCCTGTGTGCATTAATAGTGCACACACAACAAATAATTCATGTATAAAAAATGCTACATCTTTAGAAATACTGTAAAAATCTGATTGGTCAGCAAGAAAGCAAAATGCAACTACATGCAATCAAATTAATGTTTTGTCAACACCAATGATGGCATCATAGGATTTACACATCTTCAGCTACTGCCTTACTGCCAAATCTAAAGTATGCAATTATAACTATTTTACTGTTTAAGGAAAGAGGACAGGAAATAAATCCTAAATGTAAAAAATGCGTTGTTGCTATAAAGCAGACATGCAATTTACATTTTATGGAGCCCTTTAAGGTCAATGGTGCAAGTAGACACCTTAATATGGCGATTGTAATTTACAAGACAATATTGCAACGGTGATACTGTCACTCTTTATATATGGGTTTGAAAACATTGTATGTTTCTGTTAAGAAAAAGCCATACAAATGCCAAGGTTGAAAAAATCCATCAGTCACATTTTCCTTTATCATATCTCTGGTCTGTAAATCCAAGCAAAAGCAAATAAACGTCCTACAGAGGCCATTTTCAACTTGGCTTTGCAAGAGCGGAAAGATGGAAAATATTTTCTTACTCTTGTTTGGCCCCGAGGCTAAAATACAAGATTCAGCCTTAGTGTTGCCAACTGTAGTCAAAACAAAAAAAGGGATGAACTGTGATTGTGGATGAAATTAACGTCACTAAGAAATATAATTAAATAGAGAGAGTACAAGGCATCAGAGCTTCCCTTACTCATATGTAAATAAGGAATGGAGACTTCTGGGTTATTTCCATGTTTCCATGGAAGCCCTTAGGAAATGCTACACCTACGAAGAAGCTTAAAGAGTCCATAGGTGCTTCACATTGCCAAACTAGAGGCCTATGTTACACCAATGATAGTTCGTTAGCTGAAACGAGTCTGTAGTTGGCTCTCTGGTTTTGCATTTAGCATATGGAATGCTGTTAAAGCCTCTTATTACGTGTAGAGTTTCCTAAGGGCTGCCATGGAAACATTGAAATTAAACAGAAGTCTCCATTCTGGATGAAACGAATATTGCACTACATTGGCAGCAAAATGCAGCTCTAAAAATGGCGAAATAAATCACCTTTAAACCTACAAGTGATATAGAATCTTGAAGGGGCGCTCACAATCAGATTCAGGATAATGTTACCCGCAGGTGAACAGAATCTAATATGGAATCTTCATTTAGGTGACATTACAATTTAATAAAGAAATTGGGTATCAATAGCACATTTCATTTAATAGTGTGTAGCTCATGGCCATGGCTGCCCTTTAATGACGTGAAGGGCAAACTATCAAAAAAATGCATCTAAATTAAATAAACTGCTGAAGAGCAAACACTGCAGACAGGAATTTCCGGAAACCCAAAGAGAAATAGTTTATATGTAACTTTATGTTAACGTTTTGTTTCATTGTCATTTATATTTCAACCTGAAGAAGAGTGACAGAAGGTTTAGAGGGTCGTTCATGGCAGATGTTTTGCTCCAGCAGAGCATTTTAATTAACTCTGCCTGATTAATAATTACTATTCCAGTAGTAACCACTACCTGCACATAAACGCCTCCTCTGTCAACAGATGCACATTGACTACATACTACCCTGCCCCAATCCTGTTTAAATACAAATAACTAAAGAGCATTTGAACCTAGTGAATGACGTTCCATTTGTAAACACATAATTAGGGCATAACTTTCATGGGAGAAACAGGGGACCCAGGACCCAGGGGAGCCCCATCTTCTTTGACAACCACTGTATGAAGCAGGGAGGATGGACAAGCGATTGGCTGGGACAAAGCACTGTTGGTCGTGGCAAAAGTAGCGATGGCCAACAGTTCGCTGTGACTGGTCCATAGTGGACGGATATTAGTCACGGGCTGCATTTTTTTGTCCCAATCAACCGATACACTGATCAGATTGAAACATTGCATGGTGTGTAAACAAACTTAATCCTCAAACACATGTATGATTTGATGCCTGAGCACATTTAAACATGCTGCGAACAGCCGTTTCGCCCGATATTCCCTCGTGAGTATGCATTCCCTCGGACGTCGTTCATCAATCTGCCATAGCGGAACCATGAACACTGCCTGAGGGAACCTATACACACACGTGACTATTGGCCAAAACGGCCGTATGTCGCGAGCATGTAATTCGCTTGGGACATGTATATGGACCTTTAGGCATTGCTTATAGTCAAACCTGGCAGATCATCAAATGATGCTCTACTGAGTGGCCGCACAAGTACAATTATCATCTGGTATGCCCAAAGGAGGCAATGTATTAATGGAAAGCTTGGTCTATATCTTATAATAATTGCACTAGCAGAACATTGCCACGCTAATTAAATACTTATTTATACAAGGATATCAGGATAGGAGAAACCCAATGGGCTATTAGGCTACAGTTTAACGTAATAAGGGTATCACACAATGGATATTTAGGTTTTCATTGATCCGCCATTTTGTCTCCCATATATTCATGTAAACCATGTATTTTCTCTAGGTCTCATCATTCTTAGAGGAGAACATTTCACAGACAATGTAATTTTTAAAATATAAAATTAGTTTTTATAACCAGCTATAAAATGCTCCCAGTAGTCTCTGTACAGCCCAGGATACAATAATACATACTAAATATGAAGAATGTAATATATGCTAATATATGCACCAAGATGTTCAGGAAACACTGACATTAACATGCATATATTCCAAATAGGGCTTTCTGTCTGCATTTAAATTTGGTAAAATGACTGAGGAAGAGGCTTAGTTGTTTCAAAAAGACTGGAAGATTACCCAGTCCAGTTAACTTATAAAGCTTTATATCATTAAATTGCCACTCTCTTCTTATATCCATGGCTTACATAGTGATATCCTGTGCTTCTATTACTATGGAGATTCCTTTCCACAAATTATGTGGATCTTCATGTAGAGTAGATAGTAGCAAGGAAACAATATTTATTATAAGTACAATACTATTCTCACCTTACCCACTGTACACCGATGTTTGCCTGGCCTGGATTTGCCTTCATTCTTCTGCAATACTCACTTAAGATTTCCTTTGTGGCTTTGTCCTCCATTCAGTAGGCGACTCTGGCCAATGAGAAGACATGATTTGTAAAAGTGTGTCTTCTCCTTGGCTGGGATTGCAAATGCGGAAGTGGAGTTGGAGCTGCGAAGGAAAGTATGTATTGCAGAAGATAGAAGGCAAACTCAGCGATGAGGACCTGTCGGTTTAGGTCCTCACTCTGGGTACTACTGACTGCTGGGTCCAGTTGAACAGGGTGGAGGTGAATATAGTTATCCTTTATATCTACATCTATCTATTGATCTTTAGGCCAGCAGAATTGATCTATGAAAGATACAAAAAGATGAAACCAAAGAAACAAGGATTATTTAAAGGGTCACTATACACACTCAAATAACTTTACCTTTTCTGAAACTACAATTTGAGAGTAAAAATTAAAATGGTGATGCTCCCATATTTATCTGGGCTTGCTTTGCCATTAAATTATTAATGCAAATGAGTACTCCTAATTTCCCCCACCCCCCTTACTCACTGCCTTCTTGTAGTGGGATTATGTGATTACCACTTATACTAACATATACAACGGGACATCTCTATTCTGTTTAATTGAAAATATTGTTGTCGGGGAGAAAGAAGGCCAGAAGAGATTGTGCAACTAGGAGGTACCCTACTTATATTCATTGCCTCCTTGTAGTGTCTGTGACACTTATAAGTTCCGCACAGCCTAACCACGGACACTGCTCTGCTTACATATCTCCCCCTCCCTTCTTTTTTTTTTTCTCTGCTGATTCTATTAATTGTTGCAGAAACTAAGCTGGCAGGCAGGTAAAGATCCTAGTAAGAGGTCAGAGATGGGGAAAATATTATAATTTCTGCTTCTGGAGTGAAAGATCTTTCCCTGTAAATGCTGTGATATAAAATTATTTCTGAGGATCTACAGCTCAGATTTAAAATCCGAAAAAATTGCACTTTAAAAAAAAGTGCATATTGCACTTTACTTTTGTACCCTGGATGTTAATTAATAAAGTTTTTTTTAAAAAAATACACTTGAGTGGACCTTAATATTTTTACCAAAGTAATTTGGTACTTTTATATGTTTTATGCAGAAATGTTTTAAAACAACTGATCTTAATTGTTTGTATGTATAGTTTATTTATAAAGCGCCACTTGGGGACGCAGCGCTGTACAATAACGAAATACAATAAAGTCATACAAGGGGAGAAATACATAGATAGTTCAGTACATAAATATATAAATTATATAAATAGAAGTGCTAGAGCTTTTCCACAAGAGGAAAGGAGGTCCCTGCCCTGTAGAGTTTACAATCTGATTAGGTGGGTAACATACAGATACAATGGAATTGGGTATAAGTGCTGGAGTAAGACGTATGCAGTGCAAATAAAACTATCAAATACTGTGCTGGTTACCAGATAGGGAGGAAGCCGATACCTTTATCAGAACAGAATAGAACTTTTCATTAAATATCTGGTTACAAATGCATTTAAATAAACTAGTAAAGATAGTAGTTGGGGTTGGGGGCAGAGAACTGACAAGTCACCAGATTTGCACAATATAATCATCTGTAAGGTATTCTGTCATTCCTGGAGCCTTTAAAGCTTTTGTTTGATGACAAAGAATGTCACTTAGGGCCCCATACAATTGTGCAGGGACCCAGAAGCAGCTAGCAGGTTTTTAATGGAACAAAAAACGCACCATTGTATATAACGATAATCATTTTATACACGAAAATGCTTCACTTGTCCTTTTTAGTTTATAATTAACCATCATCAGCAAATTTGTTGCTAAATTGTCACAATGTCGACAGATTTGAAAAATATCTCCCATTCTGATTAAATTACAATTTGGCGAAATATATAGTTAGACAGTATCTGTTCCTTTCTGCTGTAACATGGATACAGAGTAATGCAATTTCCATCATTCTAATTGTTCAGTTGAAAGTGCAAGATGTTTTCTGAATGTCTTTAACTGTAATAGAGATCAATAGTAAATACTTTACGCAGGAAGTAGACTTTCAGAAATTGCCTGTAAAGCTTTCTGTAGATCCTACCTTCATTATAACGACGGCTATTACAGCTTATCTACCTCTTCAATTATTTATGCTCCAAAAAGCAAGTGACTTTGCATTAGGTTTTTTTAAATGTTTTGTGCATGGTTTCTAACTTCCATTTAGCACAAGACAAGGGGGAAAAAATCTAAATTGTTTCTACATTTTACAATTTTTCCCCTTGTCCATCAATTATGCATATTTTTAGGGGCGGGGAACGTACGATGTTGGCCTTTCTAGACAATTTTAATTAGGGGGAGGGTGTGAATGCACATTTGTATAGTAGCACTGGTACCAAAATCAATAAAAACTATTATTCCAGAGAGGGAAGAAAAGATTCTGAGATTTAAAAAATATTTTAAAAAAAGAGGGGGGGAGGAGAACAATACGTGGTGCTAATTAGCTTTTAAATATTATCTGTTACTATGCACTAAACCCCACTATGTATTAAATCCAATAACTGAAGTTGCTGCTAATAAATACAAAGATGATATTTGGACATTTTCTATTTAGTTCAGAGGTGATTTTTGCCCTAGAAAAATGAACTGATCGGTTAAAATGAAAAAAAAAATCACGGCACCAACAATATTTTTGCCTGCCAATTAAAGAACATGAAATTGGGTATAAGCAGTTTGGTTTTCAATTAGAAATTAATCTCATTCATTTGTATCTCTGTGATTAAACTGTTACAAGTGGGGCGATTAAACGATATCTACAAAGCAACAACTTATTATCCCCGACTTGTAGACTCAAAGTGACTAATTAAGGTCCAGACACTGATGCGCTATTAAGTGCGATGTATGGGAAGGTAAGCAGTTCCTGCAGCTGTTATTACTGCTTGAATTATTTATTATTTAATTTAAAACAATGTATCACTTATCTTTCCATGTAATTCCTATTTAGAGGAACATCTAATCTATATAATGAGTAGTGTATAGGCACCTTTAGGGTTGGTACACAAGATGCTACTGTGGAAAGAACTTGACAGATCCAATGATCAATATATCAGATGGAAACGTGTATGGCTGATTTCTTGCCTGATTGATCAAATGCTTAAGATAATTCATACAGATGGACAAAATGTACTGACAAAAAGTTGGTCAAGCCACAGGTTATTTCAGCAATCTCCCTCCTGATCTGACCAAAATATCAGACTGGGTGGCCAACTGAGCCAACTACTGCATTGTGTACACAAGCTTTAATTATTGCACCAGTCTGACAGATAATGTGATTTAACTTGTGATGAAAGACACTCCCAAAATCATTAATTTATCCATCACACTTTGATTCCTAAACCATCAATTGGGTAATTAATGATGATGAACCATATTTATTATAAAATCAGCACACACTAATTCTGAAATGCCATATATACAGTATTAAAATAGGAAATGAAGAACTAAGTTGGATCTCCAATCTTACAAAAGGTCTAACACAGATTAGAGTCGTCCTTGTCTATGTTTGTTTTATTGGCTCACTTGGAGCTTTGGAGATTATGTGGAAGTGGGAAGGTGTAACTGGAAACTGCAGTTGAATGGGGCTCATGTGTAGGGTTTCTGGTAATGCTTTTTTTGGGCAAAAAAATTGTTTCTAACATTGTCTGTGTGTGGCCGGCTTAAATCAGATAGTTTCACTGGCACCACTGAAGGGTTTCCATTGCCTAAAAGATGTGTATCCCACCCATCTTTAATCCGTGTGTCTAGCCACTTTGTAAGCAAAGTGTAAAAACTGTTTTAGGTTCCTTTGAAAAAATGAAACTTGTGTAAGAAAATAAAATGTCCCTCCACTCCTTGAAGGATTCTATAGGCAACAGGCAAGAACTTATCAGCAATATAACCGGACCTTACACAAATCAATACCTTAATAGACAATGATAATGTGCATTGCTCCATTAGACTGAATACAATATACTCCCAGGGAGGGTTTTGCCACACCATAAACATATGCAGATACTGTAACAGTTAACTTCATGATAATTTGTGACTACGCGAGCTTTGAGGAAGTGTTTATATGAAAAGGGAATTAAAAACTAAAGCATTGTACACATGGGCAAATTTTTCTCCCCGACTGACCATTCTTCACAAGCAAACGATCGGCCAGGACGAATCACTGTTGGTCACGATGAAAATTGCCATGGCCGACAGTTTGCCACAACTGATTGTGCGGTACATAGGTGACCAGAGAGTGATTCACGACCATTCTGGGCAAACTGCCAACAGACATCGGCGACTTTTTTGGCCAAAGCGACCTACCGATATACAAAAATATTGGTCAGTTTGGCGAAAAAAATCACCTCCTGTGTACCCAGCCTTATGTACCATTGTAGTTACAGATAAAAATAGTCTATGAAATAAATAAAATACATTTTAAATAAAATGAAATTTGATTAAGCGTAATAATCAAAATGTAATTAAAATCAAATGTTAAATAAAATTGAATAGTGAATGAAATAAACAAATATACTTTTGTATTCTAATTACCAGCAGTTAGTGTGACTGTAAAGGCAGTGTGGCCCAGCAAAAGCTAATTTATAAAGCAGCTGTTGCACTTTTTTTCAACAAATTCTAAAGCGAGCTAATAGCTGGTATTACAGTCACGGGTAGAACCCGATAGGAATTTTCCCATGGATGAAATTAAACAGAACTCGAACAATTGCAGCTCTGGGTGAATGAGACTATTTGTGTAATTTGTGTTAAGGATGGTGGCAAGCAATGTGCATCCTAACACATTTATAGGATGTTGGAGCAGCCATGTCCAGGGACCTAAATTTAAATTTAGGTCCGGATTTCGGGACTTCGGAAATCATTTTCGAAGATATAGCCTTGAACGTTTCGAAAATCCTCGAAAATACAATCGGAGACCATTTTCGAGTTTCCGAATGTATTTTCGAAAATCAAACGTTCGAGGTTATTTTCGATAATTTTCGAAAATAGCCTCGAACATTCGAAAATATGATCAGAAACTCAAAAATGGTCTCCGATCGTATTTTTGAGGATTTTTTCGAATGTTCAATTCTATTTTCGAAAATTATCAAAAATAGCTCCGTACATTTGAAAATTATCGAAAATTTGTTCTTGTTTCAGATTTTCCCGACATCTGGGTACCCGAAAACGGAACGAAACTAGTGAGTTTTGGCCATCTCTATTCCTAACTAGTTCATCCCAAAAGATCTGCCATCTTGGATAAAATAGTGGTGGTGGACAAAAGAGGTGAGAAACTCTACTATAAAACAGGGAGAAACAAGTAACAGGAAGGGTAGGCAGGTGGTAGAATTATGCCCCAAAATATCACCCCACATTTTTGCCCTGACATATTTTTTGCCAGATTTTTCACCAAAATCAGAAAATAGTTCTGGAATGTTTGTTATTTTTACCCAATTTGGCATTGGGCCCAAATATTGTCAGTGTGGATAGTTGGCTCATGTTTGCGAAGTCCTGAGCTGAGTTTAGATTTAGGAGCCAGTGCAGTAGGAAGTGCAAATATTTGCCTGTACAATTTATTTCCTATAAATCTCCAGCAACCAATCAGATGTGTTTTTTTACTGGGTCACTGCAGTTAGATAACATCTGATTAGTGTGAACCCAACCTAATAGCACAAGCAAAATTTTGCATATTTTATTGCATCAGCCTTTTAAGCTGGGTACACACCATACAATGTTTCGGCTTGACCGACCTTTATTTATTATATGGGGCCGAAATACTGGATGGTTTCCTGGACCAGTCACAACCGACCCCTGATCGTTCATTCGTCTGAACCGCACGGATGGACAATCGAACAGGTCAGAAAACCATAACCGATCGTGTGGCTACCTTTGCCGCCAGCCAGAGTCTGTAGTCCTGGCTGAATGGTCGGTCGGGACAAAGGAACTTAAGGTGCCCATGTCTGAGGAAGCACCCGATTATGGCCGAAAAACATTGTGTTTACTGCATCTCCAATAAATAATACTGAGTAGCATTTGCTGCTTGTAGCTCCCCTGGGTTTATTTCATGTAATTCACCTTATCCGCAAAAGTAAAAATGTAATTAATGAAACTTTGTAAAACCCAAGTATTAAAAATGATCTATTTAAAATGGTCTCTTACTTTATCGAGTTCATTTGAGTTCACTGGTAGGTTATTGTTTGCCTAATACCGTCTGCACAAAGAGATAGATAAGCATATTATCTCCATCATCATAAAACATACTTGTGCAACAGAAAAGAACAAGGATAATTATGTATTACTAAGGTGGAATAACTCCCCTGTGAGTTCATATTGTCTGATCCACAGTCCTGTCTGCATAATGCACGGATATCAATCCACAGGTACATTCTCTTCATTCAATAACCTGTTTAACATCTGCACAGGCTTGAATACAATGTTTCATGTCATTGGAAATTTGCAATTAATATTGTGAATTGCTTAACCAGAACAATCAGAAGGTTTAGATTTTGCATAATTGAGGAATCAGTGTTTGTTGCATGAATAATCAATCAATCATTAGCTAGTAGGAATTATAACATTATTACAAACTTGCTTAAAAAAAACAAAAACAGCACTAATATCCACACATAGTACGGGGAATGTCCCACCCGCCATGGCAGCTCTGCCAAGTCCTAGCGGATCCGCCGGAAATCAGACTTTGCGGATTTTTTTTAATGATTTTTACAAACTGCAGAACTTTTTTTGGTAATTATTGTCCGATCGAGAATTTTCAAATTTAAAAATGGAAATTTTTCGATGTTTCTAAAAATGTAAATTTTACAAAATCAGAAGTTTGCAAACTTTCCAAAAATCTCGAAAATATTACACGGAATGCCAAAATAGAAAGTGAGTGAAGTTTCCGGTACCTGACTGTTTTATAAAAAAATATTCTGGACATTCATAGCATTCTCCAGACCATTTCCCAGGTCCCCGAGCCATTTATAGTAAAGGTGCAATCATGTGTATTTCCGACAATTGTGCTGTGTATGTGCGCTTTTTCGGGTTGAAACGGACGTTTGGTCAGTGCTTGTTGATCCGTCCAGCGCACAAAGTGCCCATACACGTCACGATGTCTGGCGAAACAACCGTGCATACACATGGTACACATGGTCCATGATTGCACGTGTGTATGAGCCTTCAGTTACCATTGCTATTTATACCTTCATTTTAGGCAGGACTTTTGGATTTTTTAACTCCCGTTGACTTGGCAGATTTTCTGCAAGCAGAATGGATTTCAGTGAGTTTGCCCATCTCTAATCACCAGTAGTCAAGCAACCTGTCTAAAGTGGATTAGAAGCTGAAGTTTGAAGGACAAATTGTAAAAAGGGAATTAAGTTTTGACCAATTTGACCGTATCATTCTTCTAAAAATGTACCCATATAAAACACTCATTACAGAGCTGAATTACAGAGAAACTTTGTGTTTTTATACATAATCCATACCACTCTTTATATCTATATCATGTATCATTATACCTGTAAATCAGTGAAGAGTAGAGATGGGATTCAGGTCCGACTCTGACCCAGATCCCACAAGGATCCCCTCGGTTCCGAAATCCAAATGTTCCACCTGAAACTGGGTGGATTGTTCAGATTCCGGGACTTCAGAGCGCATTTTCGTTCATTATCGAATGTATGAGGTTATTCTCTGTAATCCTTTAAAATAACCTTGTAGGTTCGATAAACCTCGAAAATACGATCAGAAACTACTTTCAGAAACTACGTGATTACTAAAATAATCACGTACATTCGATAATCATCGAAAATGCGTTCCGAAGTCCCGAAATTATGTTCTATTTTGGGATATTTAGGTCTTCGGGTTTTTCCCGAGATACGTAAATCCCAAAAAACGGAACAAACCTTACCAGTTTTGGCCATCTCTAGTAGCTATTCCCATGAATTCAGGCATCTTTTTCCTTTTTGCCAGGAACAGACAAGCACAATTGTGTTTTATATACTCCTGTCTGTTTACGGCCTAAAGGTTTAGCAATTTCAAATAAGCCAAGTAAAAACTGAGACAGCAGAGCAATATTATCTGCTTGTTTCGAGAAACTGAACCACAATACCATTTAGATTGGCATGTGGGTTTATAGAAATCATCAGTCAAAAAGATGCCAAGACAAATTACACAAACATCTCTCCCCAGTCCAAATACCTAATATCCCAGGGTGTGTCTATATACAAGAGAATCTAACAGCCAAATCTTGTGATTCCCGCACCATCCATCATTCTCCTCACATGACATTTTTTATAATCTGTTCATTATAAATTTTCTGAATATACTATATATAAATAGGTTCTGTGTAGAACAGAAAAAGAAACATTGATAAAAAGGAAAGGTCCTAAATTCAGGGAGTAAGGGGATCAAAAATTTCAAAGAAGGAATGTGTGGGGGACAATGGGCAGATGAAAGGCTGGAACAAGTAAAAATGTTTTACATTGAAGAATTCTTAGTGATGGTTTCTTCCAACATATATGTGTATCATGGTCCAAAGTAATAAACAATGATCCTTGCAGTAAACATGGATTCATATGTACAGATTGCTGCTTAAAGTGCATGAACACCCCCAAAACTAAAATTTTCCCCACTACTGGCCTTATACGCTACATCTCTGCTCCTTATGGTTCTCCTGAAATGTCTAGTCAAAGTCCCAGAAAATGAAGACCAGGAGCCTGTCTGTGTGCAAAAAGGTTTCTGCCCCTTCCCTGTCCTCTGAGAGATTTCTAGCAGGTGCAGTGGAGCCCTCCCCTCCATCTCTCCCTACCTCCTTCTGGATCCCTCTTTGCTGCCTGGTGCCCTAACTTAAAACCCCTTTACTGTAGTGAAGGAGACCCAAGCCCACCCCCAACCGCTGTGATCGTTTGCTAAAAAAAATCATCAGGAATTTACTTACATTGCTTGTTAACCCTGTGTTCTGCACTGCCAGCAGCCACATTTGTGATTGGCTGCCTGCCCCCCTGAGAATACCAGTGAGGATGGGGAAGTAGCAGGCACTAGATGACACAGACAGCTCCTACACTTTTTTGGACTTTCAGAAGACACTGCAAGACAACAATAAGGATCTGAGGAGGTAAAGATTTTTTTAACACTACACAGTGGGGCTAGCACTGGGGCACATTTTAGTTTTGGGGATGGACATGCCCTTTAAACTTTTCCTTTCTAGTTATTGATAACATTGGTATCATGTGGCATTTTCTACTATGTGGTATAGGCCCATTAACTGCTGACAAGTAGAGATGGACTAGAACTCGAACTCGAACCTGAGTTCGAGCCGAACTATTCGAGTTCAAACGAATTTGGACTTTTCGAACTATCCCGGACCCGGATTTTCGATATTTTTTCCGGACTTCCGATAATTATCGAATGTTCGAGGAAATCAAATATGCAAGTAAAATGCATATATTATTATGTCCATTAAAACCTATACATGAACATCGAATTTGCAAGTAAAATGTCTACGATACCTAGACGCGAGCATCGAATCCGCGAGTAAAGTGTCCATTAAAACCTATACGCGAGCATTGAATCCGCAAGTAGAGTGTCCAATAAAACCTATACGCGAACATCGAATTCGCAAGTAAAATGTCCATGATACCTAGGCGCGAGCATCGAATCCACGAGTAAAGTGTCCATTAAAACCTATACGCGAGCATCGAATCCGCAAGTAAAATTTCCATGATACCTAGGCGGGAACATCGAATGTTCGAACGCGAGAGCTTGAAAATAGCGCGAGTGAGAGTAAAGTTGATTTTCGAATGTCCTGGATATTTGAACATGTTCCCCAGACCATTTCCCAGGTCCCACAGCCATTTACATTAAGTTACCATTGATATTTTTTTTCCAATAATAATTTTTTTATTGTTGTTTCACATAAGTTAGAAGTAGACATTTAACATTGAACAATAGTTTTGTCTTTTTATAAATTATGATTCTATTGTCATTTGTCTTTAACTTATTGTAAGAAAATAAATAATAAACAATATTTATACCTTGTTATGGTTTCTGTTTTTTCTGTTCGTCGGCACTGGGAGGATATTGTAGTAAAAATGTTATTTATAGATGGATTCCTCTTCTCTCTGAGCTACGCCAGCCGCTCCTCGCCATTTTGGTTCTGGTTAACCCTTTGGGTCATGGGGGGGTCCATATATAGTAGCCAGGGTTCCCATATTTTCTCGTAATAGGTTAATCTATTGTTCGTTATATAAATTAGTTTCTCGTTAAAGTATATCCACCAAATTTTGTTAATTAGTTGGGTCTTAGAAGGTGCTGGGGATTTCCAGGAGGAGGCTATAAGGGCTCTTGTGCTTGTACATATATAGTGGTACAATTTATTTCCGTGCTTATTTAGGTTTATTGAGTCGTTGTTGAATAGGGCTTCCCATGGGTTGGGGGGTAGTGAAGTTTTGAGGGTCTGGTTTATTAATTCGTAACTGTTGTTCCATATTTTATTGACTTCCGGACATGTCCACCAGCAGTGGTATAAATCTGCTTTCTGCTGGCATTGACGGAAACACAAAGGGGACAATTGGGGTGAGATTCTGTTTAGTTTGGTTGGTGTGATGTACCAGTTATGAAGGATTTTATAGCTTTTCTCCTGTAATATGGTATTGTGGGAACATTTTCTTAGGTTAGAGGCTATTTTTTCCCACTCCTTGTCCGATTTTTGTTTTTCCAGCCAGTTCTCCCATTTGCTTTGTGAAGGGAGTCTGCTATAGGGTTTAGCTTGTGTGATTTCTGAGTATAGTTTTGAGATTTTGTTGCGTCCGTTCGGGTTATCGATTGCTATTTTTTCTAGGGGAGAGGGTTGTGGCGAGGAGTGGGAAACCCGTCCCTCTGTTATATAATGTGCCAGTTGGTGATATCTTATCCATTCTTGGTTGTTTATTTTCCATCTTGATTGGATCGCTTCCCAAGACATCAGTTTGCCTTCTATACATAACTGGGGTACCCATTCTATGCCTCTAGCTTGCCATGCTTTCCATTCTGCCTTGTTGTTTCCTGGCGGGAACCCCGGGTTGTTGAAAATTGGGAGCATCAGTGAATGTTGTGGTGAGAGGTTGAATTTCTGTTTGGTTTGCCACCATTGTTTTATTGTTGATTGGATGTATGGGTTGGTTGTGTCTGGTGGTTTGTGACTGGGTAACCATAGGAGGTTGGGTAGAGGGGTCTGGATCACTAAGTTTTGTTCAATCTCCACCCACCTGATACTAGGTACCATTGATATTTTAATTGTATTTCATTCAAACTTTTCGAACTATTTGACTCCCATTGACTTTAATGGATCCATTTTCGAAAATGGACCAAACTTTCGAAAGTTCGTCCATCGCTACTGACCAGTATTTTACACCCCAGGAGCTATTTTTAGCACCCACAAAATAATGCCTATAGCGGTAAAAGGACTATTATTAGAAAACTGCCCTTTAAGTGGTTATAGAGCTTTATTCAGATTTATCCTATTTTCCTTATTATTGTGGCTAAAAATAACAAAATCCATAAGGTTAATTAATTACAGTTTAAGGGTATTTCGAGAGTCTTAAGAGTTAAGAAACCTGTGGAAAAGCAAAATCTGAAAACAAAGACAACGGCACACGATTCTGCGGGTTTATATGTACAGGTTTGTAGTTGGATACGAGCCGTTTTCCATTCTATTCCCAGAAAGCTGAGTAATATTATGCCTTGTCCTTCCAAGAAAGGTGTCAACATCCAGACTTTCCTTAGAGTGAAAAATTAATTGAGATGCTTTCCTAGTTAAACAAACTGTATTAATCTCAGCCCATGTTCAGACGAGGAATGTGGATGACTGCCAGGAATCTTATTTTATGTAGTATACCAAAAGGGATACGAACTGCCAGATTGCTGCTGTTTATTCAACATAAAGCATCTAATAGTTCTTTGGAAATTAGGTCCAGGTGGAATGTCATGAAAAGTCAAAAGGAGATGAATTTCATTATGTATGACATAAACTATTACAAAAAAGAAAGTGTATTAATTCTATCAGGATAATCATTCCTGGAAGTTCATTCATAGGATAAATGTCAGCAAGTACAATAGGAAAGGGGGAGATCCAGGAACTTTAGTCAATTTTTTATTCTACTAGTTTTCTTTAGGTTAATTTTAGTGAACATAATCTTGTGAGATCTCAAAAACATTTGGAAAGTGTTGGTTTTATGAAGCCCAAATCCCTACAACTGACCCCTTGTGAATAGAGATTTTCCAAACCATTGAGTTTCGTTCCATTTTAAATTTTTTGAAATTCCAAGAAAGTCTAAAAATTCAAAAACGAACCTATAGAAGTCAATGGGAGAAAAATCTGAAAGTTCAGATCAAATTTAAAGGGACAGTTCAGTGGAAATGATCAATATTTGTTAAATTGTTAGTTTGTGTAATGCCTTCTTAGTTATTTTACACATTCTCTTCCATTTTGAAAAATCTGTTAATTTTTATACCCTTTGCTGTTCCCTGTTGTTGACATTAGTGAGCTGCCATTTCAGGTTCTAACGATCCTTCTTCTTCCCAGGATGCACCACTACCTTGGAATGTTCCTAAGAGTAATTTCTACTGATTGGCTGTTGGATGGGTCAAACATGCTCAGATCTTTACTGAGCAACTGAGTCAACCCAGGCGCTGGGTCAAGGGAAAGACCATAACGGTCTCTATTAGGGTCCTGCAAACAGGAAGTCAGAATTTCGGTTGAATTTATTTATACACAGACACAATGCTGAATTGGCAGATTAAGGTCATTGGGATGAAAAAATACTGCTCTTTTTTCTGAAAAGTACAGGTATTTGCACCAAGGTATAAATAGCAATAGGTTAGTGTCAATGATACAGGGACCCGGGAAATGGTCAGGGGAACACGTACCTACAACCAAAACCAAAAAAATTTTCAAAATGATTGTGTGCTTTTTTTAAGCATTGTATTTTCATGGGGTGCCGAAATCGAATTTCAGATTCAAGGATTACCAAATTTGATATCCGGATTCAAGGGTTTCCGCTGTGTTGTGAATTCAAAGGTTACTGAAATCAACTTACGTATTTGAGGGTTATAGGAATCGAAAATTCGGAATTCAAGGGGTTACTGAAATCGTTAAATGCAAATTCGAGGGTTACCGAAACTACCGAATTTTCAAAGCTTTGGATTTTGAATTTTCAATAATTATTGAAAAGTCTGAAAAATGTGAGTCTCGAAAGTTCCCTAAGTTTCATTGAAACTTCGAAACTCTCAGAACCCTGGATCTATTCGAACCCACACTACACCTGACCCCTAATGTCAAAGATTAATGTTTGTATAATTTTTTAATATGTACACAAATACACCTGACAGATGATATGTAAATCACTTCTTTGGGGAACTAACCAATGAAGTTTGCACTTGCACCTATCACAAAAACAGTAGACAAGAAAATTGACGCATAACACCAAACGTATTTGTCTCTTATCTGCTTTGTCTTGAACAAACTCACTTAGTAGAATGTGCATATTGACATCCCGTGTCCACATCAGTTGCCAGTTACTTGTTGCATCTGAGAAATGAAAGATATCTCGTGTGTTTCATATGATTGCAGTAAGAGGGACTACAGGGGGTTTACTCAGTACTCAATGTCTAGATTTACTCAATAACAAAAAAAACACCCACAACGACAACTTGTTATCAAAGAATATAAATGTCCACTTGACAATTTTATGAAGCAATACTTGTTAGGGGTTCATTTTAATATAAAGCAAAATGTCTGTCAAAGGGTACAATATAAAAAGAGATATAAATGCCATGTCCACTTTGTACGAGTAGTAAAGTATCCCAACAAACCTCAACATCATAACACTTACAACTCTCTCCTGTGAGTCAAAAAGAAGTAATTAGTTCCCATGTTCACCCCCTCCCCCCCCTTCAACTCAAAGAGACTCTGTGATCTACCTGCAGTCTGACTGATGGCTCTACCCAGAAGAGTGAATAAATCCATTTAGATGCACCCTGGAAGGTTTGAGTATTATGTTTTTAGGGTTTGCGGGGTGGACATGCCCTTCAAAACACATGACTATAAAAAAGTATTCAGCATGCATGTTACTGCAATATTACCATAGATATTCCTATTGTACTTTGTGCAGGACATTCCATAAATATTACTTTATCCACACCCCTGACAAACTTTGTTAGGGACAATTGGTATTTAGAAAGCCCAGAGGAGGCACATTTATAGTTGGATACAGTTTCCAAGCAGAATACAACAAGCAGAAAAACTTCATTACAGGACAGAACACATATGAATGGATATGAAGTTAAGACAGAGTCAAGCAATTCTGGAAACAATCAGACCTTTTTATAATATGTTGATGTATGTACTGTATGTATGTATGTATGTATGTACAGTATGTATGTATGTTTAGTTATATAGCACCACTTGGGGACAATATTAAAATACAAAAAGCTGTACAAGGGGGACAAAACATATAAATAAATAAATAGATAAACAAGTATGAGCATTAATAAGTATTGTAGTGCTTTAACCATGTAACATGAGGATGGAGGCCCCTGCCCCGTAGAGCTTACAATCTAGTTAAGTGATGTATGATTTATTCTAACATGGATGGGCTTAGGTCTTTTCCATCAGTATACACTTTTCCTATTTAGAAAGCTGCATCAACTCTGGAAAGTGTTAATTCAAAACAAACCCATTCACTTGCCTTTAAACAGTTCCATTTACCCCCAGAAAGGTGTCGCAAAGGAACAAATCCATTCAACTCCCTTGGACTTTTCCAAGTTAACTGGTAAATGACTTTGAGCAAATTCCTATAGAATTATTCAATTTGCCTGCATAGGATTGTTCATCAGAATTGCAACCCTGTACGACATCCGTCATTTAGAGATGGCCGGTTCGCGGACCCGAACCCGGATCCGCCGCGGATTTCTCCCGTCCGCGAACGGCGGATCATTCCGGACTTTCCGGACTTCCGAACTTCCGAACTGCGGATTTTTTTTTTTACGAAAATACGAGTATCTCCGTAATTACGAGGATCTACGATACTTGCGGGATACAGAAAAAACGAAGATCCTCGTAATTACGAGGATTCACGTAATTACGAGGATTCACGTAATTACGAGTATTCTCGTAATTACGAGAATACTCGTAAAAACGAGTAATTCGTGTAAATTTTCAAGACGAAGCAAGCCACATGATCCAAATTAGCCAATGGCAGCTATCATAGTTACAGAAAGCCTTGTTTTTTTACGGAAATCTTCGTTTTTACGGGAATCCTCGTATTTTCGAAAAATACCGTTTTTTTAAAGTCACGCTAGCGGACTGTATTTTTTAGGTATTGTTGGCATTTATACGTGCTTCTAAGGCCATTACCCAGGTCCCTGAGTGGTTAAGTGTACGTTACCAAGGCTATTTAGACCACTTTTAATGCAGATTTTGCCGAACTTTCATTTTAATACGTTTTAACGGGTTCGCTCGCGGATTTTCGAATTTTCGGATTTTTTCGAAAATCCGCGGATCCTCGCGCGGACCGGATTTTTCGAAGTTCGGACATCTCTACCGTCATTGTGATGTTTAATAAATTGTGACAAAAACAACTTGTGTTAATGGACAAGGGATCAAGTGTATAAAGTCACATGGTTCAAATTGCTTTACATCTACCAGAGATTCCTAGATTAGGCATTTATGAGTAGGAATAAGTGGTATATATGGTATATATAATGATTTTTATGTTGTGACTAAAAAAGTACTTGAGTTCATAGTCAGCCAATGGTGAAATTTGATTGATTGATTTGACTCGATTGACTGCATTGAGGGAGAGGCCAGCTTACTTAGCCAAACTGGGGACAAGGATTATAAATACATTTTTGGTTAATAATGCAGGTAATTAAGTGTAGAATATATCAGTTAGGGTTGAGGGCAGGTAACTGACAATTGGCCAGATTTTTTATTTAACTTATTCCTATGTTTGTACAATTGCTAGTACCATGAACATGTTGATATATATTCAATTGGTTCATTAAAGTTTATGTGTGGTACTATGTGTGGAGTAAAATAATATGATAAGCAACGTTTCAAAATAGCCAATAATCTACCTTTACCATTATGTGAATGATTAGCCAATAAACTGCATATATATTATGGACATAATTGTGCTTCTTCCAATCATGACTAGAATTTTGCAGAGGCATCATTTATTACATAATAAGCTATGTTCCAATTCTATGGAAGATGATTCAGAACTTATTATCACACCTTGTGTTGGTAGGGTGTTTTAAAAATCTTATTAGTTTCCGGATTTTCTCCTGTGTCGAATCCAAGTTATCCATCACTCAAACGTGTCTCTATTATGTGATCACCCTATCGTTATGGAACATTAGAGATAAAGGTGTCACCTTTTTGATACTTTTCTAGGATACTGAAAAGATTGTAATAATAAGCTTTTCTGAACCTCTTCATTCTAATTTTCCACAACCTAAATAGAGAAATGAAGGATGGAGCTCATGCATACATAAAGATATAATGCTGTCCATGGATAGGATAGGAGATCATTGCCACAAGATCATCATCATTTAAAATTTAAAAATTAAAATCTTAGATTAATTGAAAGGCAACCATTGCATTTTATGTTGATAAACCAAGAGTATAGGGTTACAGGTCACAAATGTTTTAAGTGTATTGCTAGAATTGAACAGTCATTTAAAAAAAAAATCTTCTTATTCATACACATGCGTCAATTACTGTATGATTGTAAAATGATGCAAATGCCAGAGCTTCCAGTTTGGCCATCAGTTTTCTTATGGTAAGCAAAAACCAGAAGAAGGAAAAGCAAGTTTACAGCCGACTGTAAAGACATAACAGTTGTCAACAACTTTTGTCTCTCTTGTTAAAATGTCAATAAAAAAACATATGGAAGTCAAAAAATATGAAAAAAACTGTTTTAGATGTTAAAGCTAATTAGACGAACTGCCAAATGTCTAATCAGATATCTTCCTGTCCAGCAGTTCTTACCTGAGATGTTCCCCAGCCGGACTACATTTTACGATCAATGTTACAACATCTGTTTAACTCTGTTTACTGTTTACAATTGTGAAATGTGGGACAGTATTGAAGCCGGACAGGAAGATTTTGTACTTTTGGCATTGGGAAAGGACAAGCAGAATCAAGATGGAGAAAGCAGATCACAGCCATGATCAATATAGACAGTGCCCCTTACAGTAGCCCAATGACATAAACAAGTGAAACAGCAAATTTGAACACCAATTCCATGTACCATAATGCCTTCATCACACCATTTAACCTTGCAAACACCAGCAGAATGTCCTAGACCCCTATGATTTCCAATATACACATTTATCAAATAGTCACTATAAGTTTTCTCCTCTTTATTTTTCAACTACTTTGATGCAGTTATTGGTACAGGGATGATTTAGGCTTTATGTAACAGGTGCATTTCCTCAATAATGCATTAACTATCTCTATAAAGCAAGCCCGAGTCTTTAATCCGATAGACAATTATCTTTTCCTATAATTTTGTTTAATATATAATTTATCATGTGAAACGCCAGAGGCAGCCTTCTATCATATTTTCCTTCTTTATTAACTGTGATGTGATTAATAAGATTTGAAGATAGGAGATGTGGAACATATGCTCTTCACATTGCGAAGCTCGCCAGAAATGAATAATTCTCTGCATAAGAATATCTGCATTGGAAACACTCAATAAATGCAGGTCAAAATATTCCAGCGTGCAAAAATCAGATACAGAGGATTCATTATAATCTAACAAAGAGTTTTCTGCTATTGTAAGCAAAAGTTTGTATATCTCTTTAACACCATATGTGCCTGCAAATGTGCTCATGATAAAGCGTGACTAATACCAGATAGATATTGAAGATGGGCAACTCTTAGGTTCATTAATAAATGCACACCTCGGGGCAGAATCATAACTACAGAATATAATCTCTCTGGCTGCCCGAGTTTCACAGTGTTTCTGTGGATTAGATTAATTTTTTATGAGTAATCTTGGCAGTGTTCACAGTTAACTGTTCTTGCCATCACAGGGAGAACAAGTGAGACAGAGAAATGAAAGTTTTATCATCACTTTAAATTTTTAAAGAATAGCAATTAAAAAAGAAAGTTTAGAATTTGTGTTTGGAGAATCACAATGATTCACATTCTAGTGATTATTAATGGAGCTTTGTTCTTAAATTCAAGAGGAAAAAAGTACATTTTTGGGTTTAACTCGGAATAAGGAGGCAGGTAATGAAAGGTAGGGCAGGAAATTTAAGGGTTTTGTAGAGCAAGAACAGAGCTCTTGTCTGTTCAGGAGTCCTACCTCCTTAACAGAGCCAGTGACTGACCAATCGGAAAGGGGTCTAGAGGTTGAAAGTCTTTCATTAAAAAATGTTTTTAAGACTAGTGTTTTTTGGGAAAGTAAATAAGACTATGTCCTAATTGGTAGATTAGCTGGAAGCATCCTTTTGCAGTTCAGCTTCAAATGGTGCATTGTGGGAGAAGAGGAAGAGAAGTTAATAACCATGCAACTGTATTAATGTACGGAATAAACCAGAGCTTTTAGCCGCTTTATCAACAAGCAGGCAGGAAAGGGCTGGGTGAGGTTATTGAATGAAACAATCACCATGTGACTTCACAGAAATGAAGAATAAGATAGAGGCGCCTTCTAGAGAGTTTAATGGAATTACAGTTCAGTGGAATGTTTTATAGAAAGAAAGGCCCTGTCACAGGACGATATACAACATTACAATCACTGGGGGTAATAGATGTCTCTAGCTGTTACTGTTATATACACGGTGCATTATAATTCAGACATCCTGGGCTAACAGAGACAATCTTAGAGCCAAAGAGACTGGTCAATTGTCAGTTATTTGCCCCCAGCCCCAACTGATATATTCAGCACTTTATTACCTTAATTAATAACCAGATATTTAAGGAACATTATTGTCCCCATTCTGGCATAATAATCTGGCCCCTCCCTCCATGCAGTCAATCAAGGCTGTGACTGCTGACTTTACAACCAATGATTGACTGCTGTTTTAACTGCACATGCTCAAAATTATAAAAAGCTCATTGAGCAGAGGGAGGAAGTAGATACCAAACAGGGAGAGAGAACTTATCATTACACATCTGGTTACTTAAGCATGTAATAAAATGGTAACAATAGCACCGTCACCTTTAAGCTCTTTTTCAATGGGACTATTATGGTACTGTATATCACTGGGAATTGCCACTTACAAAATAGCAATGTTTCCACATCAACAGCAACAGACATTTATTGCACGTGTCACTGACTGTGAATTAATTAATGGAACTTTGCTCAAAAGCATTTACAAGCCTTGGCTAAACCCTATTAAAGAGGGGCAAAAGTTTGCCCATGCTATTAATTTACAACAACCAATAAGATGTTTTTTTACTGCAGATAGCATCTGATTGGTTGCTGCATCTTTTTAGCACAGGCAAACAATTGCACCCCTTATTACATCAGGCCCACAGATTGCTCTGTTCTATTGCACCTTTCGTTGGGGGACATACCCCACCTACTGTAAATGTACAGTACAGTAAAAACTGAACTCTGGGTCAAGGAGTTTTACAATCACATTCACAATAATTTGTTACTTTACCGTTTTATAGCTGCATGTCAGTGATTTAAAGTTCATTGGTTTCTGGTTGAACTGTAGTTCTAGGGAAATCCCTTTAAACAGAGTTTGGACCCTTGATACATATCACTAGAGATGGGATCCAGGTCCGAAAGCCAAATGTTTCATCTGAAAACCGGGCATATAGTTTGGATTTTGGGACTTTTTGCGAGTTCGGAGTGCATTTTCGATGATTATCAAAAGTTCAAGGCTATTTTTTTTGGATAATCCTCAAAAATAGCCTTGAATGTACGATAATCCTCGAAAATATGACTGGAAACTCAAAAGTAACATTTTAATCGATTTTTGATTTATAGATTATCGAAAATAACCTCCGAAGTCCCGAAAGATCCTAAATCCGAAAAGGGAACAGATCTTACCAGTTTCACCCATCTCTACATTGGGCGAAACTGGTATAGGGTATAGGACCTTTGGTTCTTACAACAAAGACGAATCTAGGCTTCACTATATAGAATATAGGTTAATGTGACACCATCTCTCTTTTACCTTCGGATCACTGAACCAACATACAAGATAAAACTCCTTCTAGCAAGATAATACAAGTGATACAAAAACACAACCTGGTAATAGCAGACAAGCTGGACTTGCCCCCAAAAGTACATTAGTTCCTGGCCAACTCCATTGCCACTAGAATAAGCAGTTTCACTGTAACAATGAACTTGTGCATCCAAATTAAAATTATGTTTAATAAGATTTTTTTTTAGAAACGAGGGTTTTGCCTGTCAAACATCATGTGGCTTAGTTGAAGGTCAGGAACGTCTGAATCATCATTCTCTGTATAATGCCATGTGAGCAGGGCTGTAGTCACAATCATTAAACAGAACATCAAGGAGATCCTGCTATTAGGGATTAGTTACATTATATATATATTATATATCTTTAATAAAAGGTGCAAAATGTACCCATGCCAGCTATTAATCTTCAGCAACCAATAATGTTTTATATCTGTAGAAGACAAGTAAAATGGTAATATCTGATTGGTTCTTATTAAATGTCTAAACATGCAGCACTCTGATTGGGCAGCGAAGAGGTTGGTAAAAGTTTTAGTTCAGCACCAGTGCAGGTTGTGATTGTGGTGATAGTTCAGACCACTGGCACCCAAGCAGAACTGCCAGTGACCTCAAGTCTCTGGCACAAACTCAATTGGCACAATGGGTGACAGCGGTAATGGTGGGGGTGGGTACAGAATTCTTATCACGATTGCTGGGAATTAATAAATGACTGTCTACACCCCCTGGAAAGGGAGACGGTGAGAAAGGACAGAATTGCTATAGAAAAGATGCACAGTTTTTTGACTGGGGCCACAATCACTTGCAAGGGGCAAGGGTAAATTCCTGCATGTCCTTCAGGGACACTTTGGTGCCATTTACTCTCCATAACTAGGACACAAAAGTGCAATTGAATATTTAGGGGTTATTTGACAATGGCTATTACAAAAGTTTAAAGTGTATCTTTACACTTGGTCATCCCTAACCCCCATTACATTAACCCCCCTTATCTGAAAGTTTCAATCCTTTCCTCCCCACAAGCTCAGAGGTACTGGGGGTGAAATCCTGTGTGTGCTGATGGGGATTCTGATTTCAGTAACCTGATTCCCTCCCTCAGATTCCCACCCACATTGCAATAGCTGCAGGTCCTACAGTTAGTGACAGTCAGTCTACACCGCATTGAGGTAAATGCAACCCTCCTCTACAGCTGAGAACATCAGAGCCCTGCTGCAGTGCAAGATGCCTTAGTAAGGATGTGCATCATACCTTCGCCTGGATGTAGTGGGGATAGTAGTAGGTGAACTGAGGGTACATCTGCTGTTTCCACACTTTTCCCATGAAGATGGAAATGTAAAGGTTGCAGTGCAGTTCTGGGGGGGACGGGGAGAGAGAGAGATCCCAATTCCAAGTTGTGTATTTCTCTGCTCTGTGGCTGTTCTCTTCCAGTGCAGCTCTGCCAATGTTAACCTCACCCAGGGAGAGAAAGAGAGAGAGAGAGGCGGTTGCCTACCCTGCCCCCCTCTCCCTCGCTGCCAGCCGGAGTCAGTGTAACTCTCTGAGGACTTTCTCCAGCACCCTGGGTTTGACAGCAGGTAGTGCAGGCTGGTTTTTTGCAGCAGAGTCAAACCCTGGGATACAATCAATAAAGACCTTTCAGCTTGGAGCTCTGTGATCAGTGACAGAGAGAGTGGGGAAAAAATCCGGCAAACAGGAAAATGATAATGGGGGCAGGGAAAAGAGGAGTGGTTGTTTAAATAATAAACCCAAAAGGATCTGAGGGGTGAGTGTGTGTGTGTGTGCTGTACAAGTTACACTGCTACGCATGTTGTCTATGACCGTGACCATGTAACATTTCACATGCACTGTGCCTGGTAGATCTGCCTTTCATAGTAGGTGGAAGCGATGAGGATTCCCATCATTCTATTAGGCTGATGAAGGGCACATTTCTAATGGCTCCGTTGGTGTTTACATCACTTAATGAAAGTGGCCGGATGGAGAAAGCCGCATGAACTCATAAATAATCTCAAGGGGAAACACAGAGGCTAAACACCACTTTACAGGGAAAATATCAACGGGAAAAGACGATGTCCCCAGTGTGGGTTTAATTAATGCACAAGGAGCCCAGAGAAAACAGAACATCAGGATAGCCAGGAAATCAGCTCTGCATACAGTGCCCCTCTCCCTTCTTTACAAGGCTGCTCCAAAGCTTATATATATATATATACAGTATCTACAGAAGGTAGAAATGATACCTAGGGAATGACACAAAAATCCCTTTCTTAAAGCCAGAAAGACGCCATTGTAGTGGTGAATATAAACTTGTTATACACCAGGGAGATTTGTCCTTTCATCATCTAATCTAGAGAATCCCAGTGGCTTGATCTCCCGACAGTCCTGCAACATTTTAACCGACTTGGCCTTTTCATTTTGCGATCAAATATGGACGGCAAAATGATCAGACAAGGCGATTGTCCAAATGTTGTTAGAACATCGCAGGACCATCCGGGGATAATATATGCAGTGTATGGCCCAACTTAAACCATGTTTCCATACAATAAAACGTCCCAAACTAAAACACGTGGAAAGATCCTCTAGGAATTTTCAGAGGAATTATACAGATCATATCTGTCCTTTCTGTGACACATCCAAAACACTATGGGGCCGAGGCTACATTGGTTATTTTTGCTCTAAATTGGTGCAACCCGGTGTAATATTAGGTTAGCGTGGGTTTTGCAGTAAGTTCGAGCTGGCCACGCCATTGCGTTTTGTAGTAGCCAATGTAGTAAAGGATTTATTAAGATTAGCTCAACAAATTTGCGCTAATCTTGATGCCATTACCACTGTGTTACACCGGGACAATGTAGTACTAAAAAAGATTTGTCTTACTTGCCCGGGATCCCGCGATGCAGTAAGTCTCAAGAAACACTTTAAAGCATAATGGGGTCCCGGTGCAATATCATGTACATATGTATATAGGGAATACAAGGATTGTGGAAGCACTCCAATTAGGCTAATTTACAACTACAAGTGCCACTGATCTGGTCAAACATTTATATAAACATAGAAAAGATAATCAATGCACATTCCTGGGCCCCATACAATATCATATTATCTGCACACTGGCATACATTATAAATAAAGGGGTTTTAGTATACATTACTGTGATCACATGAATGAAAAGCCTTGCAACCACGTCAAGGTAACCCCAGTCTGGAAGGTCCTAACGTGTACCTTTTTTTACTTCAATTACCATTAGCAAACTTTTGCATTTCTCATAGTTGCGCACTAGATCCATATAACAGGCTTTCTCACTTCCCTCCAGCCCTTTGGCTTTTTAAAATGAGGAAAGAGGCCATCCAGTGCTTTATATTAAAGGCATAGGACCTCCCATTAAAGGGGCATATTGGGGGTGCTATTACCACATAGAAGCTTGACCTGGCTTTATAATAAATACATACAATACAAGGATTGTGAAAGCACTCCAATTAGGCTAATTTACAACTACCTTTAGCAGAAGCAACCATACACAATGTTTCGGGGGGTCAAATGCCCCCATTCCTTAGGTGTGGGCATTCAAACTTCCGAAACGTTGTGCATGGTTGCTTTCAGCACTTGAATAAAATATTACTTGAAGCTCATTTGGAGTGTGCCTCCCTATATATCCTGATACTCACCTGTTGTGGCACAGCAAACAAGGGGTGCACCTCATACCTTACCTGTCTAGGACTCCTTACTTCGTTGAATTTACAATAAGATGTAACATCAGCACTATATTGGCCTGTATATCTCTGTGTACAATGGCTCATAGCTAAATATTAAACGGTATCTTAAGGTGGGTACACACCATGCAATAATTCGGCACGACCGACCAATATTTCTGTGCTCCCCTATTCAAGTACAATGAAATCTAATTCATTATTCCAAGCCCCCCAAAAATGGTGTCAGAGACAAAGTGACCAAAATCAGCCATTTATTGCTCTACCAAATTTCCATACTCTGCACTTTAACTCAATGGAATGTAGGAGTTGCTGTTCACCGGATTAATTTTACAACCTAAATTGAGAAAAAATCCTTAAGTACTATTTCCTAAGCCATATTGTCTATAGATTCATAAGCAAGTGTCCTCAATAAGCAAGTTTTGATTCTAGAAGCTCCCGCAGGCTTCCTAATCCTTCCTTTCAACATCTCTTATAAGCGTTGTTCACAATTGCATAATTTTCCATGGAATTCTCATCCCCAACAGGAGTCCAACTTATGGCCCTGCAGGTGAGAAAAATCAAAGACACCGAATCACTGCCCCCCCATGAAGAAACTAATTTACTGGTCTTCAATAAACCTGAATCATAGAACTTTAACAGATCCGCTTTCAGCCTGCTCTGTTATATGGGGTGATTTCCGTACCACAACACCACAGCACCTGAACTAATCATTTTTACAAATAGAGGCCATGAGTATATTCTATATCGTATGGGAAACAATGCACTTGTGAAAGCACAGACCTTTCAAATAGGTGAGGAAATGTAGACATTCATATACATTTAGAGATGAATACTGGATAATGAACATCACACATTCTAACATAATAGAGGGAACATAAGACATGATTGCTCAACTTTCATTTTCAATACTCACAACTTCACATTTTCTGAAACTACAGTTTGAGAGAAGTAAATATATATGATGATGCTCCCATATTTATCCGTGCTTGCTTTGTCATTAAATTATTAATGTTTAGTGAGTGCTCCTAGTTGCCCCCACCCTCCCTTACTCACTCCCTTACTCACTACTCTTAAATAAGTGTGCTTTTAGGCAGCTAAAGATCTTAGTCAGAGGTCAGGGATGGGGCACATATTATTTCTGCTTCTGGAATGACAGGTTTTTCCCTGTAAATGCTGTGATTTCAAATGATGATTTCTCAGGATCTACAGCTCAGATTTAAAATCCAAAAAAGTAGTGGGATCTGGCTTTATATTCAAAAATATATATTTTTAGAGTAAAGATACCCTTAATATGATTGGTAGGCATGTATACTCAGTATAGGGTAGCTCAGGACTGTGTGTAGCCACAACTTTAGAAGATCGCAGACCAAATCTTACAGATTACTAAACATCAAGAATGTGGGTTTCCAGCTTTAGGATGAGGCCACACTCCAATGCACCAGAACTGCACGTGCAGTGTGTGCGTTAATTCTCGCGATTGCTTGCGCGATTCTGCCATGCAAATTTGCTATTTCCCTTATGAAAACGCATGCAGTTGCGCCAAAAAAAGTTACCAACACATACACGCATGTACATCGCAAATTGCAGGAATTTTTTTTTGTTCCTGCGATTTCCATGTTTTTTTAAAATCTCATGTGAAATCGTGTGGACAAACACGTTAGTGTGGCCTAGCCCTTAGCCATTGGCTAGTCCTTGCAGATGATATGATGATAGGCTGTTGTCACATGATCATCTACCAATCATGGAATCATGTTGCAGGATCTCTACCAGACTTTTCTACAGTCTGAATAACCTAAAGATTCCCCTTTTAATTAAGAAAATAGGGTCACTCTTTATAAACATGGGGCATTTATTTCATTTTCTCTACCCTTTCGACTGTAATCTAATAGAAAGTTGGATCTATTTGTTCAGAAATCATTGATTATTCCCTCTCTATAATAAATTAGCTCAATGAAGAAATGAAATGTATCCCATGTTGTTGTATTGCATGGAAAAGGGCAAGTTATTTATTTGATCCTGTCCTTTTAAAGGAGTCGATAAATGTTAAGGAGAGTGCAAGGCTGAGTAACTTTTGTTGATTTCTGCACTAACATATGGCACTAAGTTCATTTACACTTTTAATTTTCCACTTCACTGAGCTGGGTTGACCAGCGAAGCTGTAAAAATCAAATATAAAAAAAGGGGAAAGGGTATAGAGTATTAAAGGGGAACTATGTTCCAAAACACTTTATAAGAAATAAAAAAAATATATATTGTGCTAACGAACAATGATTTATTTATAGGGCAGTAATGCACATGGCTGGGAGTTTTGCCATATCAACCATATCACACAATTTCCTGAGGTTTTGTTTTTTTAACAGAAGATGTAAATGTCATTGTAATGGGTTATTGTATCCTTTTGAAATTTTTAGCATTTTCAATTAGTTCTGATCTACTGTAGCTGCGTTTCATTGGCTGGTGGGAAAATAGGCTCATTACAACTAACATTCCGGCATTAGTCATTCTAGAGGAGCACTGGCATTTTTTTTTAGAATGGAGAGGAAGGTGTCACTTAAAGCAAAACAGACACTTTAACAGGGATAGGAGACCTGATTTTTATAGCTAATATATAAACTTTAAACTACACACAAGAAGCTTAATATTATTAGCTGGAAAAAGTTTTGGAGATTTCACTAATTGTACGGTTAGATCTTTCAGGTGAATAGTAGATAACAAGGTAAATAAAGATTTCAGCTAATTACTTAAACGTATATATATAGTTGTTTGTTATCTCAGACTCCTGGTGGTTCTTAATTCATAAATACAATGGCTTCTTTATTATTGGTATCTCTATTGCACATATGCTTTGTTTATTAGTTATTTGTGCTGCTTACATGGGCTGAAGGGGAGATCTGGGTGTACTCGACCCCAGATCTATCACAAATTCCTTCTTGTCCTTAAATACATGCTGCCGCCATATATCTTGCTTAGTGTGCACTGTGAAACCAACTTTATTAAAAAAACATCTCCCGTAAATCGGGACTCACCCGTGTGACTTGGTGGTCCGGGTGCTGGACTGCCCCGGACCCTTCGCTCGGTCCGTGTGTTAGGTAAGTATTTCAATTCTCCGTAGATGGGCTATAGGTCCGCACTCCGCGATCCGGTAAGAACTTCTCCAATCACCAGGTAAAACTTGACACTTTATTATAACATATTAAAAAATCATTTCCACAATCAAACAAAAATGCCTGACGCGTTTCGAACGGAACTAATCGTTCTTACTCATAGCCTTTGAGTAAGAACGATTAGTTCAGTTCGAAACGCATCAGGCATTTTTGTTTGATTGTGGAAATGATTTTTTAATATGTTATATGAGAAAGCCAGTCGGATGACTAGCGAAACGTCTTCAAGAACTACATTTCAAGTCCTTGATCTATTGAATAAACAGATATACAGACAGGTAGTTATTATATCTCATATTATTTTATTGTTTTCCATTATGTGTCCGGGTCATTTTCTGAATTCAGGCAGATTTGTGTGTTTTCATGGACGGGTAACCAAATGCAACTACCTGCATCCTCGGGAAGCCATGAGTTATCAAATACCACTACCTTAGTGGCTTTAAGAACTGTAGGCCCCCCACTGATAGCAACAGTTAGATAGCCACCCCCCTGCGTCTGAAGCCACTATGACTTTTCCTTTATGTTCATGGGACCCCCTTTAAAATATGAAAGAATAATATAAAATTGTATTTATTTTTCACCCAAACAAAAAAAAACAACCTGTACCTACAGAAGCTCTATGCCAAGTGAATGGTTATTTCTGCTCATATACAGATGTCACATTCTAGAAGAATTTACTTTTGTTGTAATATAAGAGTAAGCGAAGCACAAATTCTTACTTTATATGTACCTTACTCTGTATGCTGGCACGGTGACTAGTTTATTTTCTTACTAATGACCTGCTATGACCTACCTTAGAACTGAGAGAACATTGATAAAGAAAAATTTGTGTACATTTTGACGTTTCCTTTGAATAACATCTTTGTACAAGACCAGTGCTACAAATCATTTAAATAAATAAAACTCAAGATAGCGTGTTCAGTTATAGTATGACGTATGACGTAGGATACAGAATGGCATAAAATGATTTAATTCAAAACCTTCGTTTTAGCATTTTTAAATTGATTCTTAACATAAATATTTAAATGGAACATGGAATAATAAACTCAGGACACTCAGTAAGTTTATTTATATAGATACATGACCCCAGATTAAATGATGAAGCAACAACCCAGTCTACTAATAATGGTATTCGTCTTTTCTAGTTTATAACTAGGTTATAAAATGTCAGTGTTATCTTAAATATTCCATCAGTGTTATGTCTCTTAAGTAAATTCTACTCTTGAGGGAAGTCAGAAAATATATCTCCACAGCAAAGCTTAGGTCTATTTCTTACCCCTCCTCCTTCTTCTACCAGTGGTACAGACATGCTCAGTGTGATTCTGGTGCTCAGTAGAAATATTTTGCCCCACGGACTTCGCTGCTGTTGAGCAGTCAGCCGGAGATGTATCACTGTTGATCACAGCAAATGTCACCGTGACGTTCTCTGCACTGATCCTGTGGTCCATTATCGTGTTACTGACATGTCCGATCGCACATTTGTCCCATCTGGCACAATGAAAACACTGCAGACTTTTCGGCCCGACCTATAAACATGAAAATATCTTTTGGCTGAAAAATCGGCTTGTATGTACCCAACCTAAAACTTAAAGGGCATGTCCACCCCCAAAAGTATAATTCCCCCCACTACTGGCCCCACTGTGTAGTGTAATAAAATCCTTACCTTACCCAAGTGGTTCTCCTGTAATCCCCCCCCAAAGTCCAAAAAAGTGGCCACCAGGAGGAAGCAGAGTCCATATAGGACTCTGCCCCTGTCTCCTCCCTCTCTCCCACCCGCTCTGGTCTTCTCGACCCTAGCATAAATCCCTTGATGTATATAATAGTATGTGCCCCCAGCCCCAACAGCTATAATAATTTTTTAGAAAGTCCACAGATAGTTACTTACCATGCCTCGCTCCTTTGTCGCACTGAGAAGCCGACACCGCATCCGTGATTGGCTGCCTCGGAGCCAATCACAGACGTGTTCGCCGGTCCCGCCCCTGCTTGCATTTCCGTGCAAGCAGAGGGCCGGGGCAGCGCAGCGAAGGAGCGAGGCATGGTAAGTACTATCTGGGGACTTTCTAAGAAAATTATATAGCGGTTGGGGCTGGGGGCACATTTTTTTAATGTTAAATGTTTTAAGGGTGGACATACCCTTTAATAAACTCATCACTTTAAAGCTACCCTATAAGGCAGATGTTTTACCTGTTGGTATCGAAACCGGTAATCGTGCCAGGACAGCAATTGAAATCTTTATTTCAATTCTCCGTAGATGGGCTATAGGTCCGCACTCCGCGATCCGGTAAGAACTTCTCCAATCACCAGTAAAACTTGACACTTTATTATAACATATTAAAAAATCATTCCCACAATCAAACAAAATGCCTGATGCGTTTCGAACTGAACTAATCGTTCTTACTCAAAGGCTGAGTAAAACGATTAGTTCCGTTCGAAACGCGTCAGGCATTTTTGTTTGATTGTGGAAATGATTTTAATATGTTATAATAAAGTGTCAGTTTTACCTGGTGATTGGAGAAGTTTTACCGGATCGCGGAGTGCGGACCTATAGCCCATCTACGGAGAATTGAAATACTTACCTAACACACGGACCGAGCGAAGGGTCCGGGCAGTCCAGCACCCGGACCACCAAGTCACACGGGTGAGTCCCGATTTACGGGAGATGTTTTTTTAATAAAGTTGGTTTCACAGTGCACACTAAGCAAGATATATTGGCGGCAGCATGTATTTAGGACAAGAAGGAATTTGTGATAGATCTGGGGTCGAGTACACCCAGATCTCCCCTTCAGCCCATGTAAGCAGCACAAATAACTAATAAACAAAGCATATGTGCAATAGAGATACCAATAATAAGAAAAGCCATTGTATTTATGAATTAAGAACCACCAGGAGTCTGAGATAACAAACAACTATATATATACGTTTAAGTAATTAGCTGAAATCTTTATTTACCTTGTTATCTACTATTCACCTGAAAGATCTAACCGTACAATTAGTGAAATCTCCAAAACTTTTTCCAGCTAATAATATTAAGCTTGTGTGTAGTTTAAAGTATATATAGCATAAAAAATCAGGTCTCCTATCCCTGTTAAAGTGTCTGTTTTGCTTTAGTGACACCTTCCTCTCCATTCTAAAAAAAAATGCCAGTGCTCCTCTAGAATGACTAATGCCGGAATGTTAGTTGTAAGAGCCTATTTTCCCACCAGCCAATGAAACGCAGCTACAGTAGATCAGAACTAATTGAAAATGCTAAAATTTCAAAGGATACAATACCCATTACATAATTACACAATTCTTCTGTTAAAAAAACAAACATGGAAATATAGGAGTGTGATATGTATGCAAAACATCCCAGACTCAAGGCATACATGCCCTATAAATAAATCATTGTCGTTAGCACATATATATATTTTTTTATTTCTTATAAAGTGTTTTGGAACATAGTTCCTTTAATACTCATACCCTTTCCCCTTTTTTTATATTTGATTTTTACAGCTTCGGGTCACCCAGCTCAGTGAAGTGGAAATTAAAAGTGTAAATGAACTTAGTGCCATATGTTTGTGCAGAAATCAACAAAAGTTACTCAGCCTTGCAATCTCCTTAACATTTACGACTCCTTTAAAGGACAGGATCAATAAATAACTTGCCTTTTCCATGCAATAACACAACATGGGATACATTTCATTTCTTCATTGAGCTATTTATTATAGAGAGGGAATAATCAATGATTTCTGAACAAATAGATCCAACTTTCTATTAGATTACAGTCGAAAGGGTAGAGAAAATGAAATAAATGCCCCATTTATAAAGAGTGACCCTATTTCTTAATAAAAGGGGAATCTTTAGGTTATTCAGACTGTAGAAAAGTCTGGTAGAGATCCGCAACATGATTCCATGATTGGTAGATGATCATGTGACAACAGCCTATCATCATATCATCTGCAAGGACTAGCCAATGGCTAAGGGCTAGGCCACACTAACGTGTTTGTCCACACGATTTCACATGAGATTTTAAAAAAACATGGAAATCGCAGGAACAAAAAAAAATTCCTGCAATTTGCGATGTACATGCGTGTATGTGTTGGTAACTTTTTTGCGCAACTGCCTGCGTTTTCATAAGGGAAATAGCAAATTTGCATGGCAGAATGCGCAAGCAATCGCGAGAATTAACGCACACACTGCACGTGCAGTTCTGGTGCATTGGAGTGTGGCCTCATCCTAAAGCTGGAAACCCACATTCTTGATGTTTAGTAATCTGTAAGATTTGGTCTGCGATCTTCTAAAGTTGTGGCTACACACAGTCCTGAGCTACCCTATACTGAGTATACATGCCTACCAATCATATTAAGGGATCTTTACTCTAAAAAATATATTTTGAATATAAGCCAGATCCCACTACTTTTTTGGATTTTAAATCTGAGCTGTAGATCCTGAGAACATCATTTGAAATCACAGCATTTACAGGGAAAAACCTGTCATTCCAGAAGCAGAAATATATGTGCCCCATCCCTGACCTCTGAACTAAGATCTTTAGCTGCCTAAAAGCACACTTATTTAAGAGTAGTGAGTAAGGGTGGAGTAAGGGAGGGTGGGGGCAACTAGGAGCACTCACTAAACATTAATAATTTAATGACAAAGCAAGCACGGATAAATATGGGAGCATCATCATATAATTACTTCTCTCAAACTGTAGTTTCAGAAAATGTGAGTTGTGAGATTGAAAATGAAAGTTGAGCAAATGTCTTATGTTCCCTCTATTATGTTAGAATGTGTGATGTTCATTATCCAGTATTCATCTCTAAATGTATATGAATGTCTACATTTCTCACCTATTTGAAAGGTCGTGGCTTTACAAGTGCATTGTTTCCATACGATAAGATATTACTCATGGCCTATTTGTAAAAATGATTAGTTCAGGTGCTGTGGTGTTGTGGTACGGAAATCACCCCATATAACAGAGCAGGCTGAAAGCGGATCTGTTAAAGTTCATGATTCAGGTTTATTGAAGACCAGTAAATTAGTTTCTTCATGGGGGGGCGGAGTGATTCGGTGTCTTTGATTTTTCTCACCTGCAGGGCCATAAGTTGGAATCCTGTTGGGGATGGAATTCCATGGAAAATTATGCAATTGTGAACAACGCTTATAAGAGATGTTGAAAGGAAGGATTAGGAAGCCTGCGGGAGCTTCTAGAATCAAAACTTGCTTATTGAGGACACTTGCTTATGAATCTATAGACAATATGGCTTAGGAAATAGTACTTAAGGATTTTTTCTCAATTTAGGTTGTAAAATTAATCCGGTGAACAGCAACTCCTACATTCCATTGAGTTAAAGTGCAGAGTATGGAAATTTGGTTAGAGCAATAAATGGCTGATTTTGGTCACTTTGTCTCTGACACCATTTTTGGGGGGCTTGGAATAATGAATTAGATTTCATTGTACTTGAATAGGGGAGCACAGAAATATTGGTCGGTCGTGCCGAATTATTGCATGGTGTGTACCCACCTTAAGATACCGTTTAATATTTAGCTATGAGCCATGTACACAGAGATATACAGGCCATATAGTGCTGATGTTACATCTTATTGTAATTCAACGAAAGTAAGGAGTCCTAGACAGGTAAGGTATGAGGTGCACCCCTTGTTTGCTGTGCCACACGGTGAGTATCAGGATATATTGGGAGGCACACTCCAAATGAGCTTCAAGTAATATTTTATTCAAGTGCTGAAAGCAACCATGCACAACGTTTCGGAAGTTTGAATGCCCACACCTAAGGAATGGGGGCATTTGACCCCCGAAACATTGTGTATGGTTGCTTCTGCTAAAGGTAGTTGTAAAATAGCCTAATTGGAGTGCTTTCACAATCCTTGTATGTGTATGTATATTAAAGCCAGGTCAAGCTTCTATGTGGTAATAGCACCCCCAATATGCCCCTTTAATGGGAGGTCCTATGCCTTTAATATAAAGCACTGGATGGCCTCTTTCTCATTTTAAAAAGCCAAAGGGCTGGAGGGAAGTGAGAAAGCCTGTTATATGGATCTAGTGCGCAACTATGAGAATGCAAAAGTTTTGAATGTAATTGAAGTAAAAAAAGTACACGTTAGGACCTTCCAGACTGGGGTTACCTTGACGTGGTTGCAAGGCTTTCATTCATGTGATCACAGTAATGTATACTAAAACCCCTTTATTTATATGTATGCCAGTGTGCAGATAAATGATATTGATGGGGCCCAGGAATGTGCATTATTGTTATCTTTCTATGTTTATATAAATGTTTGACCAGATCAGTGGCACTGTAGTTGTAAATTAGCCAATTGGAGTGCTTCCACAATCCTTGTATTCCCTATATACATATGTACATGATATTGCACCGGGACCCATTATGCTTTAAAGTGTTTCTTGAGACTTACTGCATGCGGGATCCCGGGCAAGTAAGACAAATCTTTTTTAGTACTACATTGTCCCGGTGTAAACACAGTGGTAATGGCATCAAGATTAGCGCAAATTGTTGAGCTAATCTTAATAAATCCTTTACTACATTGGCTACTACAAAACGCAATGGCGTGGCCAGCTCGAACTCTGCAAAACCCACGCTAACCTAAATTACAACGTGGTTGCACCAATTTAGAGCAAAAATAACCAATGTAGCCTCGGCCCCATAGTGTTTTGGATGTGTACAGAAAGGACAGATATGATCTGTATAATTCCTCTGAAAATCCTAGAGGATCTTTCCACGTGTTTTAGTTTGGGACGTTTTATTGTATGGAAACATGGTTTAAGTTGGGCCATACACTGCATATATTATCCCGGATGGTCCTGCGATGTTCTACAAACATTTGGACAATCGCCTTGTCTGATCATTTTGCCGTCCTATTTGATCGCAAAATGAAAAGGCCAAGTCGGTTAAAATGTTGCAGGACTGTCGGAGATCAAGCCACTGGGATTCTCTAGATTAGATGATGAAAGGACAAATCTCCCTGGTGTATAACAAGTTTATATTCACCACTACAATGGCGTCTTTCTGGCTTTAAGAAAGGGATTTTTGTGTCATTCCAGGTATCATTTCTACCTTCTGTAGATACTGTATATATATATATATAAGCTTTGAGCAGCTTGTAAAGAAGGGAGAGGGGCACTGTATGCAGAGCTGATTTCCTGGCTATCCTGATGTTCTGTTTTCTCGGGCTCCTTGTGCATTAATTAAACCCACACTGGGGACATCGTCTTTTCCCGTTGATATTTTCCCTGTAAAGTGGTGTTTAGGCCTCTGTGTTTCCCCTTGAGATTATTTATGAGTTCATGCGGCTTTCTCCATCCGGCCATTTCATTAAGTGATGTAAACACCAACGGAGCCATTAGAAATGTGCCCTTCATCAGCCTATAGAATGATTGGGAATCCTCATCGCTTCCTACTATGAAAGGCAGATTACCAGGCACAGTGCATGTGAAATGTTACATGGTCACGGTCATAGACAACATGCGTAGCAGTGTAACTTGTACAGCACACACACACACACTCACCCCTCAGATCCTTTTGGGTTTATATTAAACAACCACTCCTCTTTTCCCTGCCCCCTTATCATTTTCCTGTTTGCCGGATTTTTTCCCCACCTTCTCTGTCACTGATCACAGAGCTCCAAGCTGAAAGGTCTTTATTGATTGTATCCCAGGGTTTGACTCTGCTGCAAAAAACCAGCTGCACTACCTGCTGTCAAACCCAGGGTGCTGGAGAAAGTCCTCAGAGAGTTACACTGACTCCGGCTGGCAGCGAGGGAGAGGGGGGCAGGGTAGGCAACCGCCTCTCTCTCTCTTTCTCTCTCCTGGGTGAGGTTAACATTGGCAGAGCTGCACTGGAAGAGAACAGCCACAGAGCAGAGAAATACACAACTTGGAATTGGGATCTCTCTCTCTCCCCGTCCCCCCCCCGAACTGCACTGCAACCTTTACATTTCCATCTTCATGGGAAAAGTGTGGAAACAGCAGATGTACCCTCAGTTCACCTATACTATCCCCACTACATCCAGGCGAAGGTATGATGCACATCCTTACTAAGGCATCTTGCACTGCAGCAGGGCTCTGATGTTCTCAGCTGTAGAGGAGGGTTGCATTTACCTCAATGCGGTGTAGACTGACTGTCACTAACTGTAGGACCTGCAGCTATTGCAATGTGGGTGGGAATCTGAGGGAGGGAATCAGGTTACTGAAATCAGAATCCCCATCAGCACACACAGATTTCACCCCCAGTACCTCTGAGCTTGTGGGGAGGAAAGGATTGAAACTTTCAGATAAGGGGGGTGTTAGAATGGGGGTTAGGGATGACCAAGTGTAAAGATACACTTTAAACTTTTGTAATAGCCATTGTCAAATAACCCCTAAATATTCAATTGCACTTTTGTGTCCTAGTTATGGAGAGTAATGGCACCAAAGTGTCCCTGAAGGACATGCAGGAATTTACCCTTGCCCCTTGCAAGTGATTGTGGCCCCAGTAAAAAACGTTGCATCTTTCTATAGCAATTCTGTCCTTTCTCACCGTCTCCCTTTCCAGGGGGTGTAGACAGTCATTTATAATTCCCAGCAATCGTGATAAGAATTCTGTACCCACCCCCACCATTACCGCTGTCACCCATTGTGCCAATTGAGTTTGTGCCAGAGACTTGAGGTCACTGGCAGTTCTGCTTGGGTGCCAGTGGTCTGAACTATCACCACAATCACAACCTGCACTGGTGCTGAACAAAACTTTTACCAACCTCTTCGCTGCCCAATCAGTGCTGCATGTTTAGACATTAATTAAAAACCAATCAGATATTACCATTTTACTTGTCTTCTACAGATAAAACATTATTGGTTGCTGAAGATTAATAGCTGGCATGGGTACATTTTGCACCTTTTATTAAAGATATAAATATATATATAATGTACTAATCCCTAATAGCAGGATCTCCTTGATGTTCTGTTTAATGATTGTGACTACAGCCCTGCTCACATGGCATTATACAGAGAATGATGATTCAGACGTTCCTGACCTTCAACTAAGCCACATGATGTTTGACAGGCAAAACCCTCGTTTCTAAAAAAAAATCTTATTAAACATAATTTAATTTGGATGCACAAGTTCATTGTTACAGTGAAACTGCTTATTCTAGTGGCAATGGAGTTGGCCAGGAACTAATGTACTTTTGGGGGCAAGTCCAGCTTGTCTGCTATTACCAGGTTGTGTTTTGTATCACTTGTATTATCTTGCTAGAAGGAGTTTATCTTGTATGTTGGTTCAGTGATCCGAAGGTAAAGAGAGATGGTGTCACATTAACCTATATTCTATATAGTGAAGCCTAGATTCGTCTTTGTTGTAAGAACCAAGGTCCTATACCCTATACCAGTTTCGCCAATGTAGAGATGGGTGAAACTGGTAAGATCTGTTCCCTTTTCGGATTTAGATCTTTCGGGACTTCGGAGGTTATTTTCGATAATCTATAAATCAAAAATCGATTAAAATGTTACTTTTGAGTTTCCAGTCATATTTCGCGGATTATCGTACATTCAAGGCTATTTTTGAGGATTATCCAAAACAAAAAATAGCCTTGAACTTTTGATAATCATCGAAAATGCACTCCGAACTCGCAAAAAGTCCCAAAATCCAAACTATATGCCCGGTTTTCAGATGAAACATTTGGCTTTCGGACCTGGATCCCATCTCTAGTGATATGTATCAAGGGTCCAAACTCTGTTTAAAGGGATTTCCCTAGAACTACAGTTCAACCAGAAAACCAATGAACTTTAAATCACTGACATGCAGCTATAAAACGGTAAAGTAACAAATATTGTGAATGTGATTGTAAAACTCCTTGACCCAGAGTTCAGTTTTTACTGTACTGTACATTTACAGTAGGTGGGGTATGTCCCCCAACGAAAGGTGCAATAGAACAGAGCAATCTGTGGGCCTGATGTAATAAGGGGTGCAATGTTTGCCGTGCAAAAAGATGCAGCAACCAATCAGATGCTATCGCAGTAAAAAAAATCTTATTGGTTGTTGTAAATTAATAGCATGGGCAAACTTTTGCCCTCTTTAATAGGGTTTAGCCAAGGCTTGTAAATGCTTTTGAGCAAAGTTCCATTAATTAATTCACAGTCAGTGACACGTGCAATAAATGTCTGTTGCGTTGATGTGGAAACATTGCTATTTTGTAAGTGGCAATTCCCAGTGATATACAGTACCATAATAGTCCCATTGAAAAAGAGCTTAAAGGTGCGGTGCTATTGTTACCATTTTATTACATGCTTAAGTAACCAGATGTGTAATGATAAGTTCTCTCTCCCTGTTTGGTATCTACTTCCTCCCTTGCTCAATGAGCTTTTTTAATTTTGAGCATGTGCAGTTAAAACAGCAGTCAATCAATGGTTGTAAAGTCAGCAGTCACAGCCTTGATTGACTGCATGGAGGGAGGGGCCAGATATTATGCCAGAATGGGGACAATAATGTTCCTTAAATATCTGGTTATTAATTAAGGTAATAAAGTGCTGAATAATTCAGTTGGGGCTGGGGGCAAATAACTGACAATTGACCAGTCTCTTTGGCTCTAAGATTGTCTCTGTTAGCCCAGGATGTCTGAATTAAATGCACCTGTATATAACAGTAACAGCTAGAGATCTATTACCCCCAGTGATTGTAATGTTGTATATCGTCCTGTGACAGGGCCTTTCTTTCTAAAACATTCCACTGAACTGTAATTCCATTAAACTCTCTAGAAGGCGCCTCTATCTATTCTTCATTTCTGTGAAGTCACATGGTGATTGTTATTCAATAACCTCACCCAGCCCTTTCCTGCCTGCTTGTTGATAAAGCGGCTAAAAGCTCTGGTTTATTCCGTACATTAATACAGTTGCATGGTTATAACTTCTCTTCCTCTTCTCCACAATGCACCATTTGAAGCTGAACTGCAAAAGGATGCTTCCAGCTAATCTACCAATTAGGACATAGTCTTATTTACTTTCCCAAAAACACACTAGTCTTAAAAACATTTTTTAATGAAAGACTTTCAACCTCTAGACCCCTTTCCGATTGGTCAGTCACTGGCTCTGTAAGGAGGTAGGATCCTGAACAGACAAGAGCTCTGTTCTTGCTCTACAAAACCCTTAAATTTCCTGCCCTACCTTTCATTACCTGCCTCCTTATTCCGAGTTAAACCCAAAAATGTACTTTTTTCCTCTTGAATTTAAGAAACAAAGCTCCATTAATCACTAGAATGTGAATCATTGTGATTCTCCAAACACCAAATTCTAAACTTTCTTTTTAATTGCTTTCTTTAAAAATTTAAAGTGATGATAAACTTTCATTTCTCTGTCTCACTTGTTCTCCCTGTGATGGCAAGAACAGTTAACTGTGAACACTGCCAAGATTACTCATAAAAATTAATCTAATCCACAGAAACACTGTGAAACTCGGGCAGCCAGAGAGATTATATTCTGTAGTTATGATTCTGCCCCGAGGTGTGCATTTATTAATGAACCTAAGAGTTGCCCATCTTCAATATCTATCTGGTATTAGTCACGCTTATCATGAGCACATTGCAGGCACATATGGTGTTAAAGAGATATACAAACTTTTGCTACAATAGCAGAAAACTCTTTGTTAGATTATAATGAATCCTCTGTATCTGATTTTTGACGCTGGAATATTTTGACCTGCATTTATTGAGTGTTTCCAATGCAGATATTCTTATGCGAGAATTATTCATTCTGGCGAGCTTGCAATGTGAAGAGCATATGTTCCACATCTCCTATCTTCAAATCTTATTAATCACATCACAGTTAATAAAGAAGGAAAATATGATAGAAGGCTGCCTCTGGCGTTTCACATGATAAATTATATATTAAACAAAATTATAGGAAAAGATAATTGTCTATCGGATTAAAGACTCGGGCTTGCTTTATAGAGATAGTTAATGCATTATGAGGAATGCACCTGTTACATAAAGCCTAAATCATCCTGTACCAATAACTGCATCAAAGTAGTTGAAAAATAAAGAGGAGAAAACTTATAGTGACTATTTGATAAAGTGTATATTGGAAATCATAGGGGTCTAGGACATTCTGCTGGTGTTTGCAAGGTTAAATGGTGTGATGAAGGCATTATGGGTACATGGAATTGGTGTCAAATTTGCTGTTTCACTTGTTTATGTCATTGGGCTACTGTAAGGGGCACTGTCTATATTGATCATGGCTGTGATTGCTTTCTCCATCTTGATTCTGTTGTCCTTCCCAATGCCAAAAGTACAAAATCTTCCTGTCCGGCTTCAATACTGTCCCACATTTCACAATTGTAAACAGTAAACAGAGTTAAACAGATGTTGTAACTTGATCGTTAAATGTAGTCCGGCTGGGGAACATCTCAGGTAGAACTGCTGGACAGGAAGATATCTGATTAGACATTTGGCAGTTCGTCTAATTAGCTTTAACATCTAAAACAGTTTTTTTCATATTTTTTGACTTCCATATGTTTTTTTATTGACATTTTAACAAGAGAGACAAAAGTTGTTGACAACTGTTATGTCTTTACAGTCGGCTGTAAACTTGCTTTTCCTTCTTCTGGTTTTTGCTTACCATAAGAAAACTGATGGCCAAACTGGAAGCTCTGGCATTTGCATCATTTTACAATCATACAGTAATTGACGCATGTGTATGAATAAGAAGATTTTTTTTTTAAATGACTGTTCAATTCTAGCAATACACTTAAAACATTTGTGACCTGTAACCCTATACTCTGGTTTTCAAACATAAAATGCAATGGTTGCCTTTCAATTAATCTAAGATTTTAATTTTTAAATTTTAAATGATGATGATCTTGTGGCAATGATCTCCTATCCTATCCATGGACAGCATTATATCTTTATGTATGCATGAGCTCCATCCTTCATTTCTCTATTTAGGTTGTGGAAAATTAGAATGAAGAGGTTCAGAAAAGCTTATTATTACAATCTTTCAGTATCCTAGAAAAGTATCAAAAAGGTGACACCTTTATCTCTAATGTTCCATAACGATAGGGTGATCACATAATAGAGACACGTTTGAGTGATGGATAACTTGGATTCGACACAGGAGAAAATCCGGAAACTAATAAGATTTTTAAAACACCTACCAACACAAGGTGTGATAATAAGTTCTGAATCATCTTCCATAGAATTGGAACATAGCTTTATGTAATAAATGATGCCTCTGCAAAATTCTAGTCATGATTGGAAGAAGCACAATTATGTCCATAATATATATGCAGTTTATTGGCTAATCATTCACATATGGTAAAGGTAGATTATTGGCATTTTTGAACGTTGCTATCATATTATTTACTCCACACATGTACCACACATAAACTAATGAACCAATTGAATATATATCAACATGTTCATGGTACTAGCAATTGTACAAACATAGGAATAAGTTAAATAAAAAATCTGGCCAATTGTCAGTTACCTGCCCTCAACCCTAACTGATATATTCTACACTTATTACCTGCATTATTAACCAAAAATGTATTTATAATCTTGTCCCCAGTTTGGCTAAGTAAGCTGGCTCTCCCTCAATGCAGTCAATCGAGTCAAATCAATCAATCAAATTTCACCATTGGCTGACTATGAACTCAAGTACTTTTTAGTCACAACATAAAAATCATTATATATACCATATATACCACTTATTCCTACTCATAAATGCCTAATCTAGGAATCTCTGGTAAGTGTAAAGCAATTTGAACCATGTGACTTTATACACTTGATCCCTTGTCCATTAACACAAGTTGTTTTTGTCACAATTTATTAAACATCACAATGACGGTAGAGATGTCCGAACTTCGAAAATCCGGTCCGCGCGAGGATCCGCGGATTTTCGAAAAAATCCGAAAATTCGAAAATCCGCGAGCGAACCCGTTAAAACGTATTAAAATGAAAGTTCGGCAAAATCTGCATTAAAAGTGGTCTAAATAGCCTTGGTAACGTACACTTAACCACTCAGGGACCTGGGTAATGTTAGAAGCACGTATATAAATGCCAACAATACCTAAAAAATACAGTCCGCTAGGTGACTTTAAAAAACGGTATTTTTCGAAAATACGAGGATTCCCGTAAAAACGAAGATTTCCGTAAAAACAAGGCTTTCTGTAACTATGATAGCTGCCATTGGCTAATTTGGATCATGTGGCTTGCTTCGTCTTGAAAATTACACGAATTACTCGTTTTACGAGTATTCTCGTAATTACGAGAATACTCGTAATTACGTGAATCCTCGTAATTACGTGAATCCTCGTAATTACGAGGATCTTCGTTTTTTCTGTATCCGCAAGTATTGTAGATCCTAATTACGGAGATACTCGTATTTTCGTAAAAAAAAAAATCCGCAGTTCGGAAGTTCGGAAGTCCGGAAAGTCCGGAATGATCCGGTTCGGGACGGGAGAAATCCGCGGCGGATCCGGGTTCGGGTCCGCGAACCGGCCATCTCTAAATGACGGATGTCGTACAGGGTTGCAATTCTGATGAACAATCCTATGCAGGCAAATTGAATAATTCTATAGGAATTTGCTCAAGTCATTTACCAGTTAACTTGGAAAAGTCCAAGGGAGTTGAATGGATTGTTCCTTTGCGACACCTTTCTGGGGGTAAATGGAACTGTTAAAGGCAAGTGAATGGGTTTTGTTTTGAATAACACTTTCCAGAGTTGATTGCAGCTTTCTAAATAGGAAAAGTGTTACTGATGGAAATCACCAGGTAAAACTTGACACTTTATTATAACATATTAAAAAATCATTTCCACAATCAAACAAAAATGCCTGACGCGTTTCGAACGGAACTAATCGTTCTTACTCATAGCCTTTGAGTAAGAACGATTAGTTCAGTTCGAAACGCATCAGGCATTTTTGTTTGATTGTGGAAATGATTTTTTAATATGTTATAATAAAGTGTCAAGTTTTACCTGGTGATTGGAGAAGTTCTTACCGGATCGCGGAGTGCGGACCTATAGCCCATCTACGGAGAATTGAAATAAAGATTTCAATTTGCTTGTTTCCTGGCACGATTACCGGTTTCGATACCAACAGGTAAAACATCTGCCCTTATATGGGTAGCTTTAAAGTGATGAGTTTATTAAAGGGTATGTCCACCCTTAATTAACATTTAACATTAACATAAATGTGCCCCCAGCCCCAACCGCTATAATAATTTTCTTAGAAAGTCCCCAGATAGTTACTTACCATGCCTCGCTCCTTCGCTGCGCTGCCCCGGCCCTCTGCTTGCACGGAAATGCAAGCAGGGAGCGGGACCGGCAGACACGTCTGTGATTGGCTCCGAGGCAGCCAATCACGGATGCGGCTGTCGGCTTCTCAGTGCGACAAAGGAGCGAGGCATGGTAAGTAACTATCTGTGGACTTTCTAAAAAAATTATTATAGCTGTTGGGGCTGGGGGCACATTTACTATTATATACATCAAGGGATTTATGCTAGGGTCGAGGAAGACCAGAGCGGGTGGGAGAGGGAGGGAGACAGGGGGCAGAGTCCTATATGGACTCTGCTCTCCTCCTGGTGGCCACTTTTTTGGACTTTGGGGGGGGACATGCGGATTAACTTTTAGGTTGGGTACATACAAGCCGATTTTTCAGCCAAAAGATATTTTCATGTTTATAGGTCGGGCCGAAAAGTCTGCAGTGTTTTCATTGTCGCCAGATGGGACAAATGTGCGATCGGACATGTCAGTAAACACGATAATGGACCACAGGATCAGTCGCAGAGAACTGTCACGGTGACATTTGCTGTGATCAACAGTGATACATTCCCGGCTGACTGCTCACCAGCAGCGAACGTCCGTGGGGGCAAAATATTTCTACTTGAGCACTCAGAATCACACTGAGCATGTCTGTACCACTGGTAGAAGAAGGGAGGAGGGGTAAGAAATAGACCTAAAGCTTTGCTGTGGAGATATATTTTTCTGACTTCCCTCAAGAGTTAGAATTTACTTAAGAGACATAACACTGATGGAATATTTAAGATAACACTGACATTTTATAACCTAGTTATAAACTAGAAAAGACGAATACCATTTATTAATGTAGACTGGGTTGTTGCTTCATCATTTTAATCTGGGGTCATGTATCTATATAAATAAACTTACTGAGTGTCCTGAGCTTTATTATTCCATGTTCCATTTAAATATTTAATGTTAAGAATCAATTTAAAAATGCTAAAACGAAGGTATTTGAATTAATATCACTTTTATGCCATGTCTGTATCCTACGTCATACGTCATACTCATACTGAACACGCTATCTTGAGTTTATATTTATTTAAACTGATTTGTAGCACTGGTCTTGTACAAAGATGTTATTCAAAGGACACGTCCAAAATGTACACAAATATTTTCTTTATCAATGTTCCTCTCAGTTCTAAGGTAGGTCATAGCAGGTCATTAGTAAGAAAATAAACTAGTCACCGTGCCAGCATACAGAGTAAGGTACATATAAAGTAAGACTTTGTGCTTCGCTTACTCTTTATATTTACAACAAAAGTAAATTCTTCTAGAATGTGACATCTGTATATTGAGCAGAAATAACCATTCACTTGGCAATAGAGCTTTCTGTAGGTACAGGTTGTTTTTTTTTGTTTGGGTGAAAAATAAATACAATTTTATATTATTCTTTCTCAATATTTTTAAAGGGGTCCCATGAACATAAAAGGAAAAGTCATAGTGGCCTTCAGACGCAGGGGGGTGGCTATCTAACTGTCTGCTATCAAGTGGGTGGCCTACAGTTCTTAAATGCCACTAAGTTAGTGGTATTTGATAACTCATGGCTTCCCCGAGGATGCAGGTAGTTGCATTTGGTTACCCCGTCCATGAAAACACACAAATCTGCCTGAATTCAGAAAATGACCAGGACACATAACTGGAAAACAATAAAATAATATGAGATATAATAACTACCTGTCTGTATATCTGTTGTATTCAATTAGATCAACTGGACTTGAAATGTAGTTCTTGAAGACGTTTCGCTAGTCATCCGACTGGCTTTCTCAATTCAGAATGACTTGTACAAGAATCTGTGGCAATTATGTACCCTGGAAAATCCCAATTAGCATATCACAGCCAGGTGTTAAGGGTGTGATTGGATAGTGGCTAAGAGGTGTTATAGGAACGCCCAGAGTAAGGTGTCAAAACAGCATTGTACATGGCAGACAGTTGGTGTCGAACCCCCCCCCACCTTTATTTAGGCTTTCTTCTTTATTTTCACATAAATGGCCTCCTTAACACCTCTCTTGAACCAGTCACGTTCCTTCTCCAGTATGTTAACATTACAATCTTCAAAGGTATGTCCTTTATCCTTAAGATGCAGATACACGGCTGAGTCCTGACCCGAGGAATTGGCTCTTCTGTGCTGGGCCATACGTTGATGCAGTTGCTGTTTGGTCTCCCCCACATACAAATCAGAGCATTCTTCACTGCACTGCACTGCGTATATGATGTCGCTTTTCTTGTGTTTAGGTCTTGGGTCTTTCGGATGTACCAATTGCTGCCTCAGTGTGTTGTTCGGTTTAAAGCAGACAGGGATACGATGTTTTTTGAAAATTCTTCTTAATTTCTTGGAGACCCCTTCTACATATGGGATGATCATGTTCTTCCTCCTGTCTTGCTTTTCCCCTTCACTGTTGGTATTTTTGTTCTTTTCTTTCCTTCTACTTCTTTTGACAAAGGCCCAGTCTGGATATCCACAAGTTTTAAGGGCTCCTTTGAGATGTTTCATTTCTTTATCCTTCGCCTCTGTGCTAGTGGGGATGTTCTCGGCTCTGTGTTGCAGGGTTCTGATGACACCCAGCTTGTGATCTAAAGGGTGGTGGGAGTCAAACATCAAATACTGATCTGTGTGTGTTGGTTTTCTGTAAACCTCTACTTCCAGTTTACCATTTTCCTTAACTTCTACCAAGCAGTCCAAGAAAGCCAGTTTGTTGTTTTGTACCTCTTCCCTTGTGAATTTAATGTTTTGGTCTACGCATTAATGTGTTCTGTGAAAGCTTGTACTTCCTTCTGGTGGATTTTAACCCAGGTGTCATCAACATATCTGAACCAGTGGCTGGGTGCTATGCCCTTAAAGGTATTAAGCGCCTGTGTTTCTACCTCCTCCATGTAAAGGTTGGCCACAATAGGTGAAACTGGAGATCCCATAGCACATCCATGTTTTTGCTTATAGAACTTATCCCTGTATTTGAAATAGGTGGTATTCAGGCACAAGTCCAACAAGGAACACACCTGTTCTGGGTTGAGATCAGTTCTGCTGGTAAGAGTGCTGTCTTGGCCCAGCCGTTTTCTCACCATGTCAACAGCCTCCTTGGTGGGTATACAAGTGAAGAGAGATGTCACATCATAGGACACCATAGTTTCTTCTACACCGAGTACTATATCTTCAATCTTGTTGGTGAAATCCTGAGAGTTCTGGATGTGATGCTTAGAACTTCCCACCAAAGGTCCTAAGATGTTAGCTAGATATTTTGCCACCTTGTATGTTACAGAGTTGATGCTGCTGACTCTAGGTCTTAGTGGGGCCCCTTCCTTATGTATCTTTGGGAGTCCATATATGCATGGATGTGCCTCACCAGGGTAGAGGCGATGATACATTGCTCGGTCAATGGCTTTATCCTTTTGAAGCTGTTGTAGTAAGTCTAGGACTCTTTTTTTGTAACGGCTGGTGGGATCCCTTGTTAAAGCCTCATATGTGTTGTTATCGGCCAGGAGCATGGTCACCTTATCATGGTAGTCTGAGGTGTTGAGTACCACTGTGCATCTTCCTTTATCTGCCGGTAGAATGGTGATACTGGAATCTTTCTTGAGGGATGTTAAGGCTCTTCTTTCGTGTGTAGTCAGGTTAGATGAAGGAGTTTTAGCACTGGCTAAGGCTGCAGATACCTTAAGGCGAAGTTGTTCTGCCTCACTCTGTGATACCTTATTACTGTGGATAGAGGTTTCTGTGGCTGCTATAATATCCACCACAGGGATGGCTTTAGGGGTGATGGCAAAATTCAAGCCCTTACCAAGGACTTCCATTTCTGGCTGGGTCAGGGTCCTGTTAGACAAGTTTCTCACCCATTCCTCCTTGTTTGATGAAGTGACACTTCCCTCCTTTTGTATCCAAGGTAGTTGTTCTCCTTTGGGGCTGTTCTGGGATGACAGAATAGAGAACTTGTTCTGTTGCCTTTGTTTGCCCTTACGGTGCTGAGAAAGCTGTGCTTGTTTGGTGAACTCCATCACTCTTTCCCAGATGGACACAGGTAGCTGTGAGGCCAGGTTTTGTTCTAGTTGACTAATGTTGTGCATTAAAGCATCGATTGTAAAATGTGTCTGTCGTACCCGTTCACTTAGGAGCTGTGTTTGAGCCTTTTGCAGTATCTGTTTGGCTCTGATGCCTTTAACCGTGGAATCCAGACGTATACTGCATGGTACTAGCCTTTGTTGTCTGCATCGGAGGTTAAATCGCAGGTGGTTTCTGTAGTCTGCCAATTTCCTTGCTGTCTTTTCATATTGCCGTACAAGTTTGAGGGTTTTCTCCCCAAAATGATCTGGGCGTTCCTATAACACCTCTTAGCCACTATCCAATCACACCCTTAACACCTGGCTGTGATATGCTAATTGGGATTTTCCAGGGTACATAATTGCCACAGATTCTTGTACAAGTCATTCTGAATTGAGAAAGCCAGTCGGATGACTAGCGAAACGTCTTCAAGAACTACATTTCAAGTCCAGTTGATCTAAATGAATACAACAGATATACCATGACCTGGATGAATGAGAACCTTCACAAGCATACCTGTCTGTATTCATAGACTGGCTAGTTAGCAGGCCCTTTACCTACTTTATTACCGTGCAACGTGCACAGTTTGGTTTATGGTTCCAGCATTTTCTAACAATGCTTATGTTTGTCTAATATATCTATTATACTAAACCAGAGTTCTCAGGCGTGAATGCTGGACTCATTTGCCTGTGCTGAGGCACCACCCACACCACTCATGATTGACCGGAAGAGCCGTTTGCCCATGCTGAGGCGCCGCCTAGTGCCAGGTGGCAACAGCTAAAGCAAGCAAGAGTGCAAGTGTTTTGTGTAAAGAGAGGTATGGATTCAAAGGGGAAAAATATTATTTTTCATCTTTACAAAGCACTGGTAAGGCCTGATTTGTAATATATGGTACAGTTTTGGAATCCTGTGTACAAAAAGGACATCTTGGAAATAGAAAGGTTGCAGAAAAGAGCAACTAAATTAATAAAGGGAATGTGGAATCTGGAATATGAAGACAGATTGGATAAGTTACAATTATGTACAACAGAGAAAAGGCGCTTGCGTGGAGATATGATTACTGTGTATAAATACATTACCATTTTTCACTGTGAGAACGGTAAAACTATAGAACTGTCTTTCATTGGAAGTTTTTATGGCAGGTTCATTGCATAGTTTCTAAATAAATCTGGATGAGTTTCTGCAAACAAGGAATGTTGCAAGTTACTGGTATTGATACATGAGTAGGAAAGTTAAACCTGATAACATGTGACTTATTTAAACCCCTCCCACAATGTAACACCCTGCCATTAATATAATATAATAAAAATATATAAATAATCTGTGTCTTGGTTGATGAGTGATGTATCCTGGGAATTGGTGGGTAGTTGGGGCTGTATAAATGTTTCTTGTTTAAGGATTCACAGTCCATATTAAGTTATAGTGGGTGGTCACATTGTTATTTATCGGGAAATGATTACTTATCATTGAACTATTTATCACCCATGATCCATGTGTTTTCCACAGATTGGGATGTAGGATAATTTGCAATTACTACAGCCTAAACCAGTAAATATAACAGAAGACCCATATTGTGGTAAATGAGTTTAATGCACAACAAGGAAGAATGGGTTGGGTAAAATTAATGGAAAGATAGTTACTGGGAAAGGAATGAGTGTATATTGAGATGGGTAAAACAGACGGAGTTACCAAGGTAGGTAATCATCACTAGTTAACATCTGCAAACAACAGGTGAATGTAATGGAAAGAGAGGTAATTCAGACTGATACATCGTGACACAGGTGAATTTAATCAAATAGAGGTAATCAGCGTTGATTATATCTACAAACACAGGTAAACTTATAAGATCGAGCTAAACAGCCTTGATTACATCGTATCACATGTCAATTCAGTGATGGGCCATAAACTGGAAATTTCCTAATAACTGTGAACCAATATTATTGAGCTAGAAGATAGCACACTCCTCTATATGTCCTGCATGTAACATCACATGTTTAGTTAATACGTTTCTTTAAGGCATAGAGGCAAGCGGGAAAAGGGGCAGTATCAGGAAGTAAGCTAGGGAAGCATGGATGAGAAGTGTGATTGTACTGTTGCTGACGTTTGAATAAATCAAGTTCCCTCACATTCCAAGTGTTTTCTTTTGCTCTTGAACAATACAAACAAGGGAGACATAACAACTGGCGACGGGATTAAAACTTTAACCCTGTGAGTACCAGCATACTTACCATTGGACTACCTGTACCAGTCCTCCACAATACAGGGAAACCCAGTTATACTCACTTGCCTGTCACTGTCCATCTACAGCAGCACGCACAGCTCTCATTCTACTTTTGCACGTTCAGTTTAACTCTATCACTGCTGCTTCAAAAGTCAAGTTAATATGGCTGAGAACATCCACACCTTCCCCAACTTTGATTTGTCATGGATCCCATAATCTTGCCCAGAACTGGAAAAAATGGCTACTCGTTTTGACCAATTTTCCGGAGGCCATGGCCATCACAGAGGATAACAAGAAAAAGCTTTATTACTTACTTATGATGGTTCTGCTGTTTATGACATTTACTGCACCTTACCTACAGGACAGCACTACTGACTACTCAAAATGCTCAAAGCACTAACTGAATATTTAATCCTAAGCCAAAAACATCAGATATGAAAAGACCAGTTCAGAATTGCTAAACACTACCCCAGGAGAACCATGGAATCCTTTGTCACCCGTTTAAGACAATTAGCACAAGCTGCAATTTTGCTGATGTTGATGATGAAATCAATCACCAAATCATTGTATCCTGCACATCATCTAAGCTACGGCGCAAAGCTTTCAAGCAGATTGTTCTTGCAGGATCTTCTACACATGGCACGGTCCCTGGAAAATTTCTGAGACTCAAGCTGCTGCCATAGAGGAGGGGCACTGATGCACAGGTGTGCAATCTTGTGCACACTAAAACGCAAAAACTACAGGCACTGACTCTCAAAGATGTGCTACAGATGTGGCAAACATTTCCCTCATAATGGTGATCATGCCTGCTCTAGGACGTAAATGGTACTAATGTGGGGAAAACTGAATCATTTTGCAAATTGTATGTAAATATGCTCCATAAGTCATCCCTACGCACATCAGATACAACTGAGCTCAGCACAAGTCAAATCATTCAGCCAAATCTGGAGATGAGTCACCTATGTTTGCAGTGACTATGTGTTTATTACATCCAGCACAAACTGTACATTCCCCCATCATCACCCAAATCTCTCATTAACACTGCAGTTGTTTTACTATGACACAGGAGCCTCTGTGAACATATAGACATGTGGACCTATTGCCAACTGAATACAAACCTGCTTTGATACTGTACAAACCAAAAATTTTTCCTTATGCTCTCAACTCCTTTGCCGGACAATATGGTAATTTGATTCAGATATTTACTACAAAGATAAACCTATACACAACTTTCTTTGTACTACAAGGCTACTGGGGGTTGCCTTCTCAGCTATCACACAGATTTAACTCTTGGATCATCAATATAGTTCACACTGTAGCTAACCCAACAGTCTCTGATGTACAAGCACTAGTTGACAAGTATCCAACTTTTTGTGGCCTTGGTAAACTAAAGAATTTTCAATTCACCTTCACATTGATGAGACATTCGTCCAATTTCCACAGCCACACAGACGAATTCCTTTCACTTGAGGAAGCAAATTGAAGACGAACTAAAGTCTTTAGAGGAACAAGAACATCATTGAAACTGTTTCAGGCCCCACTCCAGGGTTTCCATAGTGGCGTACCTAAAACCCAAAGATCCAAACAAAATAAGAATTGTGTGTAGACATGCGTCTTCCAAACACTGCTATTACAGAGAGAGAGGACACCTCTCTCCAATCTCAGTGATGTTTTTCATCTCCTAAATGAGCACCGTGTTCTCTAAACTGGATCTCAATAAGGGTTACACCAAACTGGAACTTAGTCCAGAATCCAGATACATAAACTACATTTCCACACATGTTGGTCTGCGAAGATACAACGACTAACGTTTGGTGTTTGCCGGCTGCTGAGATTTTTCAAGAAGCAATAAGAAACATTATTCAACATATTCCTAATGCACTCAATTACAGTGATGACTACTAGTTTTTGGAAAAAACACAGAATGACCACAAACTCTGCCCTACACGCAGTATTTGAGTGCTTATCATCCCAAGGACTTACACTCAACAAAGACAAATGTGAATTCAACAAATCTACCTTGGAATTCTATGGCCACATATTTTGTGCTGGGATGCAACCTGATCCTAAAAAATACAGGCAATAAAATCAACTACAATCCCAAATGATGTTAATGAAGTTCGCTCTTTTCTGGCATGGCCAGTTATGCGCTAGGTACATCAAGGACTTCTCCACTATCAGTGCACCTTTGCCGAGACTCAACCAAACAAGGATGTGCATTTCAATGGTCATCAGCATGCCAAAAATCATTTGAGACAAATCAAAACAGAACTTAATTCTGCCACATATCATGGCTTATTTTGATCCTGCGTAGAACTTGAACTAATGTGGATGCCAGTCCAGTTGGACTCGGAAGCTATTTCTTGTCCAATATAACCAGAAAACCCATACCCACAGCTATTTCTTATGCAAGCAAGAGTCTGACAGTTACAGAAAAGAAATATTCTAGCCAGAGAAAAGAAAGTCTAGCAGTGTTGGGGATGTGAACACTTCACTATTTTTATATGAGCACCATTTACAATTGTTACTGATCATTTGGCTCTTATTACCATATTTGGAATCCAAGAGCAAAAATGCCTGCTCGAATCGAAGGTGGGGTTTACGACTACAAGGATAAACTACAAAATAATTCATCGTCCAGGAAAATATAACAATCCTGCTGATTACATTTCACGACATCCCACTACTTTCAGATGAGGCCACAAAGTCTATTGCAGAAGAATAATTAACTTTGTTGCTGCACACGCTGTGCCAAAAGCACTCACATTGGACAGTTTATAGAGGCAACCAAACGGGACACAAAACTCTTCTTGCATTAATACACATAATTGAAACAACAGGTGGCATGAAATCCAGAGAGCTACCTTTCCTGATCTGAGAGTAATTCATCACTGAACTAAAGGCATTTGCAGCTGTCAAAGATGAGACTTCCCTTGCTAAGGACCATTCATTCTAAAAGGAACCAAATTAGGAGTACCTCAGGCCCTTCGCCAAACTACTGGTAAATATGCCCATGAAGGACATTGTGGTTGTGGCACTAAGAAACTCTCAGAGAAAAAGTTTGGTTTCCAAACTGGATCAAATAGTTGAAAAAAACTATCAGCACTGTTCCACTTGCCAAGTAGTAACAAATTCTTCCAAACCTGAACCACTCCATATGTTTCCTTACCCTCAACAGTTTGGGATGAAATTGCTGTGGACAGTTATGGTCCTCTACCCGATGGACAATACCTACTTGTTGTTGTAGATGATATTCAAGAATCTGATATTTCATTCATTACATCCACATCAGCTACCACTATACTACCTGCGTGTGACAAGCATATTTTCAGCATAGGGCATAACCCGAGTGGTAAAGACAGACAACGGGCCACCATTAATGGACATCTGTTTCAACAATTTGCTGCATATCCTGGATTTAAAACACAGAAAAATAACTCGCTGGCCACAAGCTAATGGCATTGAGACGGTTATGAGTACTCTAGGTAAGAGAGTTAAGGCTGCTTATCTGGAACAAATTCCACTAAGCAGGCATGTTACAAATTTTTACGCAATTACGAAACACTCCTCACTCAACCACTGATGTTCCTCCTGCAAAACTTGTCTTTAACAGGCCAATTCATACACTTCTTCCAGAAATCCCTAGTGCACCACAATCCACCACCTAGGACTCTTCTATTTAGAGAAACAGATTCTCAATCCAAACAGAAAATGAAACAAATGCGGCCAAAGACGTCATGCTCAGTCTCCCATGCATGTCTAAATGATAGGGTGGTTGTTTTACAAAGAGACATAACAAAACAACCTCTGCATACAAATCCCAAGCCTTACCATGTCATAGCCAGAAAAGGTAGCATGATACGGCACAGCGAGATGGACATAGCATAACCGGAATGCTCATACTTTAAGGTCCTCCCCAGTCTGAAAAACATACCCAGGCACAGACAGGAGTCAGAGAGTCTCTCAAACATTAGGAGGGCCAGTTCAATCCCTGAATGCATCCAGTGTACCTGCTGATACTTCAGTATCACCAGGAGTGGTGGTCAGTCTCCGATCACGATGAACCATGTTCAAGGAGACGATTGCCCCTGCCGACACGAAAACCCCCACCAAGGCTTATTGAGGAAATATAAGCTCTTATCATAATATAACTGATTGTATTTTAATTATGCAGTGTTTCATTTATTTTTTCATTACTATTTGTATGTTGGTTTAACCTTTAAAAAAAAAAAAAAAAGAGGGATGATGTAAACATCTACATGTTTAGTAATACTGTTTCTTTAAGCATAGAGGCAAGCTGGGAAAAAGGGGCAGTATCAGGAAGTAAGCTAGGAATAGCATGGTATGAGAAAGTGTGAGTACCTGTTGCTCTGTTTGAATAAATCAAGTTCCCTCTACATTCCAAGTGTTTTCTTGCTCTTGAACAATATAACAAGGGAGACATAACACTGCAGATCTGTATCGAATTTTGTGTCTCTGGATGGAAACCTGTGGAGGGAGAAAACGTCCAAAATGGGGGAATACAAGAGGGAAAAAAAATCCAGTTTTATTCCACTTTCCTTTAAGCACAGATAAATCAGCAGATGATTCAAGAATTTCTCTATATTTTGCTGGAGGATCAGATGAGCATGTCTGGCCCACTGGGAAAGAAAGATTTTATGACTTTATAAAAGTGCAGGTGAAGCATTCATCACTCTGCAGTTTCTATGCTGTAATGCACTGCGGGTGCAGTTTTATGCTGTAATGCACTGCAGTGTTGTGCGACGTTCCCCTACGTTATCCCATAGCGGTCTTCATTGAGTTTACACACAACGCGCACAGGGCACTGGTGTTTGAGGAGTTGTAGTCTGATGTTTATCTTTCTGTACCTTGACAATGGTTTGGGCACATTGTTTTTATTGCAACAGAGGAAAAGTTGAATGTCAGACTACAACTCCCAGCAACCACTAGTGGGTGTGTTGTTTGGTTTGTGCCACAAATACCTAAGTGAGAACAGTTTTAATATTGAAGCCTTTAATTTTAATAAATAGTTAGCAGGAGAGGGCATTTCACCAGTCTTGGCACTCACCACACTAGTGACCAGTTTCAATCTCTCACTTTTCTTTTTTCCCTCTGTACATGTCTCTCTCGGGTATTTAATGGGTGTGGTTTAATTGGGGTAGGGAAAGGGGATTACCTAAACATGTGGCCACGCTTCATCAGTGCCCAGAAGTGACCTGACTATGAGACACTAAAGATGCCCTGAATGTATGGTCATGACTTGGGCCTAAAAATCCTTTGCTTATACTAAAATGGTTCTGTGTTAAGTAAATCTCTGTTGGAAAAGGATCTTGGAGTTTTGGTGCATAACAAACTGAAATTGTAGCCAGCAGTGCCAATGCCCACACGACTGATGATTGGCCGGAATAGTAGAATAGTAATAAGTATGCATACTGAGATGCTGAGAATGGATGGCAGAACTGAGGCAAGTGAGCTGGAAAGGGGGGGAGAGAGAGAGAGGGGGGGTAGTGAGAGAGGGAGAGAGAGAGAGAGGGGATAGGAGGAGGGGAAGAGAGGGGGAGACAAAGGGATGGAAGAAGGAGAAGGAGGAGGGAGAGAGAGGGAGGAGGGAGGAGAGAGGGAGGGAAAGAGAGAGAGAGAGGGTAGAGAGGGGGAAGAGAGAGAGAGAGGGGGTAGTGGAGAGGAGAGAGGAGAGGAGGGGGGAAGAGAGGGAGAGAGAGGGGAGGGGTAGGGGGAAGATGCGGGGTGGAAAGGCGAGAGAGAGAGAGGTAAGAGAAGAGAGAAGGTAGGTGGGCGAGGGGAGGGAGGTAAGAAAGGGGGGAAGAGAGAGAGGGGGTAGTGAGGAGGAGAGGGGAGAGTGGATGACGGGTGCGGTACGAGAGGCGGGTGGAGGGGGAGAGGCGGAGTATGGGTAGATGTGTGATGTGAGGGGGGATGGGAGGGAGAGGAGGGAGGAGAGGGGGGACAAAGGGGATGGGAGGGGAGGGGGAGGGAGAGAGAGAGTTAGGTAGAGAGAGAGAGGGGGAGAGATAGGGTGAGAGTCTTTAAAGTAGGAGGGCAGAATTAGCGAATTCTTAAGAATAAGGGGTTTGCTAGTTGAAAAATACTAAGTAATTTGTCATTTTATAGTATTAGCGGCTGCGTATTCAGCCTTGGTTACTGATAGGAGGGATTTGGTCGTCTGGAAGTTTAGAAACCCTTCAGTACTCCCCTTACCTGGTTTGTTTCGAAACTGAAATGCCAATCTTTGGGTTCTGATCTGTTGTCTGAGCCTAATCTAAAACACTAATATGATTATTACCTGCGATATTAAATCAGAGCCATTCCAGAGCATGAAGGACACAAAGCCAGACGCTATTTCATACGAATAATGTACATTCGTATTGGAATTGTCAGGAATAATTATTAAGGCACAGTTAACAATTCTGAATGTATTTGCAATGAGTTCGCAACTAGGAAAAGACAATTGGCAGAGTAAAAGGGACAAAAAGTCTGTGGAGCTCTGTTTAATTCTGTGACTTATACCCAGCGAATGTGCGAATCCCATTATAATGGTTGGAAATAAATGCCATTCATATTTTACGTAAGACACAAACATTTGATTTTTGCCATGTGCGATAATTATCTTTGACATGAATGTGCAACGCCATGAAAGAAAGGCCAGAGGACTGTGTGTATTTTTTTTATTAAAGGGCATGTCCACCCCCAAAACTAAAATTTAACCCCTTACTGGCCACACAAGTAGTTTAAAACAATCCTTACCTTACATTCCTGCTCAAAATAGTTTCCCTGGCTGTGCCCCCCAAAGTCTAGAAACTGCTGTGTAGGAGCAGGTGTTGACTCATGCTGTGCCGGAGACTTCTCAACCTCATCAAGGTTGAGGCATGCTCAGTGCGGCCCCCCTGCCTCTCAGCCAATCACGGACGCGGCTGCCGGTCCCGCCCCCTGCTTTCAATCACCTGCAAGCACAGGGCCTGAAACACATGCAGCAGGGGAGAGAGGGCAGGTAAGTAAGAATCGGGGGACTTTCTAACAATTATATTAATGCGGTTGGGGGGGGGAGCATGCCCTACCACATATCAAAGTTAATTTTGGGGTGGACATGCCTTAAACAATGAAAAATGCGGAAAAAGTCCCTTAAGGGCTTGCTTTGCGATTTTTTTAAACGGGGTGGCGACTTCACATCGTTGCGATACGCAAAGGCACACGATCTATTTTATATGCGCCAATCCGTGAGGTTTCGGATGTCAAAAGGAGAAAATTGCAAGCTCAAACGCACAGAAATCGCATGCAAATCGCACCGGAATCGCACATGTAAATCATGTGCGATTGCGTGAGGTGCTTCTATTGCGATGGTAGTGTGGCCGTGCCCTAAATAAGAATATCTGGAATTCTCTCAAGCTAATTGAGACTATTAAACCAGAAGTATATAACCAAAGGAGGATTAACCCTCATTTAGAAATTTTGGGTGGAGACATGCAGGGAAGCTCTTTCTGTCTCAGATGGATACAACCACTTGCGACCGTTAATACATTGCGAAAAACGCAAGAGCTAAGTTGCGACCTTTTACGCGGCTTAAAGACACAATAGCAAAGATGTCATTTTCGCTCAAAAAAATAGGGCAAAAAATGGTGCAAAATTGATTGAATTTTTTTTGCACAATGATGAGATCTAATGAGTTTGTAAAATGTATGAGATTTGTAATGTGACTCTATCAGGGAGAGGCAATATCCCGTTGGCTGCGAGACAAATCACTGGCGGTCCCAGCAATAGCGGTTATGGCCAACAGTGCGCGAATGTGATTTACCAACGGACCCTATCGACCGCTCGTCCGATTTTCGAGCTTGGTTGCGATCAGCTGCCCCACACCAGCAGATATTTCCAGTCGACTGACCGAAAGTGCTGTGGATCAGCTGATCAGTACCCAGGGGTGAGGGCTTATCGGTTTGGTCCCCACCTGGGTACTATGCAGGTGGGGATAGGTAAGTATAATGTCCTTTCAGCCAGGCATAGGCTGTATTTGTCTATGATTCCAATCCTTTATCGTGGATAAAATACAGGTCCCATAGTTTACAATGACCAGACCAAGACATTGCAATATTGGATATATTTGGTCCCTTGTAGAATCTGGTAAGTTTTATTCCGTTTTCAAATCTCAAATCTTTGGATCTCCGAAGATGGAATTTTTGGGACTTCGATCTGCATTTTCGATGATTATCGAATGTCCAAGGTTATTTTCTGTGATCCTCAAAATTCAAAAGTAGTTTCGATCGTATTTTCGGGGTTATCAGTTTCGGACGGAACATTTGGACACAAATATTTGTAGTCTAATGACTGAAACAAGATTCACGGCCCCTTTAGGAATTCTATTCAAAGCCTCACTCCTGGAGTAGGTCACTTGTCTGGTGTTTAAGGAAACCCATGTCAGTAAATTCCTATTACATTACACGGTGTTATTAACAGTAGAATTCCATATCAGGGTAATAGGAATGTGTTACCTCTGCTTTAGATAACAGAAAAGGTTATATCATGCTTCTCTATTAAGAAGGGGATCGATCAAAAACATCTTTCTCTTTCCAATCATTTGTCTGTGTGAAACTTAAACTTGGAAATAATATTCCACTGCTTCTGCTTCACCCATACCCATTGCCGGGCGAATATATTTCCCTCTAGGATACAACAACATTCCTAGATATTGTTTAGGGAGATATCTAATGCTAGAAGTCAAAGTGTCAGTGAAGGTAGCAGCTTGGAATGTTATAATTATCATTTACCCTAACATAGCACTATGTAGCCAAAGGCATTAAAGGGATATCCTCTCTTAAAACAAAAAACTAGAGACTTGTCAGTTGTCTGCCCTCACCCCAATTGCTATTTTAACTAGTTTATTAAATGCATTTGTAGCCAGATTTTAATGATAAGCTCTTATTCCTTCTGCTTCTTCCTCTGCTCAATGAGCTTTTATAAGTTGAGCATGTGCAGAGGAGGCAGCAGGTGTCACAGCAGTCAATTATTGGTTTGTGATTGTGTGAGGCCCTGGGACCATTCAGAGTTTTTGTAACAACAAGGGTTAAATATGAACTGTTCTCTCTAAACAAGGTCGGTGTCGGCTTTATTGAGCCATCATCAGTGTAGTGCAGGCCTCTGGTTTTGCAGTGTGAAGCACTGTCTCTCTGAGTCTGTGACAGGCAGACAACAAGTTGTGTAAAATGCCCCAGCCCCCCAAATTTTTTTTTTCCCTGAAGCTAGCTACAGGACCTGCAACCTTTCTCTGTCTTTCCTCTACCTATTAAAAATATGATTTCCAGGCTAATGGCTAGTTTGGGGTAGGGTATATGATGCAGCTGATGATAGTGAAGTGACCATGCTCCAAACTGAGGCTTCAGAGCAGAAGATGCTGGTGAGGTCCCAGCTCAGACTGATAGCAGAAAAAAAACACATTTATACTGCTGTAACTTTGGATAGACATCAGCTAGAAGCATGATACTGGAATCATTTTAAAGTTGGGAGTGTGACTCTTTCTAACAAATGCTACTTGTATGGATACTAGAGATGGACGAACTTCCTAAAGTTCGGTTGGTTTTCAACCCTGCCAGACTTCAGTTAAAGTCTGAGGTCAACAGTTTGTAAACAACCCATTAGTCAATGGGAGTGCAATAGTTCGGATCAATAACAATAAAATATCAATGGTAACTTACTGTAAATGGCTGTGGTACCTGGAAGAAAGGTCTGGGGAACATGTCACTATCACAAAACCTGTTAAACACTAACTTATTCATGATTGGCAATTGTCGGGTTTCGAGGGCTTTGGCCAATTCAAGTGTTACTGAACGCTACATTCGAGGGTTACTGAACGTACATTCGAGGGTTATGAACGATACATTCGAGGGTTACTGAACGCTACATTCGAGGGTTAGTGAACGCTACATTGAGGGTTACTGAACGCTACATTCGAGGGTTACTGAACGATACATTGAGGGTTACTGAATGCTACATTCGAGGGTTACTGAACGTACATTCGAGGGTTACTGAACGATACATTCGAGGGTTACTGAACGATACATTCGAGGGTTAATGAACGATACATTGAGGGTTACTGAACGCTACATTCGAGGGTTACTGAACGATACATCGGGTACTGAATACATTCGAGGGTTACCGAACGCTACATTTGAAGGTTACCGAATGTACATTTGAGGGTTATGAAAGCTACATTTGAGGGTTACTGAACGATTACATTTGAGGGTACTGAACGATACATTCGAGGGTTACGAACGATACATTGAGGGTTACTGAACGTACATTCGAGGGTTACTGAACGATACATTGAGGGTTATGAACGCACATTTGAGGGTTACTGAACGATACATTTGAGGGTTACGAACGAACTTGGTACTGAAACGATACATTCGAGGGTATGAACGATACATTTGAGGGTACTGAACGCTACATTCGAGGGTTACTGAACGATACATTCGAGGGTTACTGAACGATACATTCGAGGGTTACTGATCTATACATTCGAGGGTTACTGAACGCTACATTTGAAGGTTACCGAATGCTACATTGAGGGGTATGAACGCTACATTCGAGGGTCACTGAAAATGATGGCTACAGTTGAGGGTTATCAAAATCAACCACTGTATTCGTGGGGTACATGAATTCTACATTTGGGGGTTACCGAAATCAAAGGATATATTCAAGGGTTACCAAATTTGAACGTTACATTGAGGGTACTGATTCGATTATCAAAATGAAGTCCACGGGTTTGGAAAACCCGAATTAGTTCGACGTTCGTCCGAACATGGGTTCAGGTTCACTTATGGAGACCACAGTCCCTCTAAAGCATTATGTATCTGATTGTGTGTTTCTGTGTCATTAAAGGGAGAAGGAGGAGGGGCCTCCAAATCACTTTGAAAAAAAATTAGCATTAAACACTTATTATTTAAAATATTAAAACATAGTAATTAGGGTAAACACAGTATGCAAAGTCTCAATATGAATAATACAAGAGTCCTCTGCACTCACACAAGTACGGGTGCTCACTCCTCCAAATAATCCAACCCTTAGTGGATTTTAGATACAGGAATAATGAAATAGCAAGGGTGGCACTCCAAACAGTAATTTTATTAATACAGACCACATCTCACCTGAGGAAGGGGGCACTTACCCCTGAGGAATGTCGTGTGGTCTGTATTAATAAAATTACTGTTTGGAGTGCCACCCTTGCTATTTGTTATTTCTAAAGTCTCAATATGACCTTTTGTTAAAAAAACAAAAAACTTTTCCCCTTCTCGACTGAAACGCCCATGTTGGGTTTTTTCCGGCTATTTTTTGGGCCCGAGAAACAACAAACAAATAATGTCAACCGTGCTTGGAGAATAAAAAGTAAAATCCAATTTCATTTTTTCAATTAACCTTTATATACTGAATTTTAATAAAGACGTGACCATAAATAACTTACACTTGTAATTAAATAGGAATTATTTCTGCCTTGTCACATTAGAGCTCCCCTGGTTGGCATTGATTATATTGCTTAGATTGTATGATTAGTGCTCCTTGAACTTATAAACTAATTTACTGTATATGATACTGTCACATTTCACTGATACCTGATGTCTCCTAATAGATGCATCGAGAGAAAGTTTTAGTTGGATCCCCGCAGAAATTTTATTATGTTTATTTTCATAAAACATTCTGTTAATGATGGCCAGGAGTTTTAACCTCAACCTGTTACCAGGCCCATAGGCAATTTAGGGGGATTACAGATCGCCAGAACCCCCCCCCCATTCTGTTGTCACTGTTATCTGTAGTTCCAGAACTTCAGATAAAGAGGGGGGGTGAGTAAAAGGGGATTAAGACAATGGGAGACAAGATACAAACATGAAAAGTAAAGGTAACACTTAAAGTTCGTACACACCTGACGATGTTCACCAGACCCCCGAACCCTGACCGACCTGTTCTGGCAACTTGAGGTGCCAAGAATTCGAAAGATAAGTGGGGGGGGGGAGAGAGTAAAGGGGATTAAGACAATGGGAGACAATATACAAACATGAAAAGTAAAGGTTCGTACACACCCCGATGCCGATGAACACCCACGCCGGACAGCCGATAGTTGCACGTGTGTATGCGTTCGGTCGGGGTCGTTCGGGGTTCTGCTTAGATTCGGCGTGGGTGTTCGTCGGGCTCGCGGTTGGCCGGGGCTCGGGGGTCTGGTGAACATCGCCAGGTGTGTACGAACCTTTACTCTTCATGTTTGACTGTACTTATAACTATATAAGTATATTAGAGTACTTACACTATACTGTACTATAACTATATAAGTATATTAGAGTACTCACTATACTGTACTATAACTATATAAACTATATTAGAGTATACACTATACTGTACTATAATATATAATATATTAGTAGTACTACACTCTATACTGTACTATAACTATATAAGTATATTAGTACTACACTATCTGGTACTATAACTATATAAACTATATTAGTACTCAATACACTGTACTTATTAACTAATAAGTATATTAGAGTACTACACTATACTGTGGACTATAACTATATAAGTATATTAGAGCACTACACTATATGGACTATAAACGTTCCGTTAATAAGTACTATAGAGTAACCAATATAAGTCACTATACTAACTATATAACTAGATTAGAGTACTATAAACTATACTGTCTATAAATATATAACTAGATATTGTAACACTATACTGATAACTATAACTATATAACTATATTAGAGTACTAAATACTACTGTCTATAAACTATATAAAACTATATTAGAGTACTCACTAATTGTACTATAACTATATAAATATATTAGAGTATACACTATACTGTACTTAACTATAAAGTATATTAGTACTACACTATACGTACTAGTAACTATATAATATATTAGAGTACTCCACTATACTGTACTATAACTATATAAGTATTAGAGTACTACCACTATATACTGTACTATAACTATTATTAACTAGTATTAGAGTATACACAACAATGTACTTAACTATATAAGTTATTAGAGTACTACACTATACTGTACTATAACTATATAAGTATAGTAGAGTACTACACTACTGTAATATAACTATATAACTATATTAGAGTACTACACTATACTGTACTATAACTATTATAACAGATTAGAGTACTACACTATACTGTACTATAACTATATAAGTATATTAGATTACTACACCAACTGTACTACTACTATATAATCTATTAGAGTACTCCACTATACTGTACTAAAACTATATAAGTATATTAGAGTTATACACATAATGTACTATACTATATAACGTCATATTAGAGTACTACACTATACACTGTTAAACTATAACCTATATAACTATATTAGAGTAATACACTTAGTACTGATACTATAACTATATAACGATATAGAGGACTAACACAGTCTACTCACATATACTATATCATTATACACTACAATGTACAATAAACTATATAAGTTTTAGAGTATACTACTATACTTCCCCGTACTACTCACACTATACTACTATACTTATATACTATATTAGAGTACTACAACGTACACTGATACTTATAACTATTATTAACTATATTAGAGTACTACAATATACTGGTACCCATAATATATATAAAGATATTAGAGTACTACACAACAATTTGTACTATCACTATATATATAAGTATACAATATGTATAGACCTAGTACTATACTTACATATATAAACATTGTACTGAGTATATACATATATAACTATATTAGAGTACTACACTATTACGGTACTATAAACTATATAACTATATTAGAGTACGATACTATACTGTACTCATAACTATATAACTATATTAGTACTACACTATACTGTACTATAACATATTAAACTATATTAGAGTACTACACTATCTGTACTATAACTATATACTTATTAGAGTATACACATACTGTACTATAACTATATAACTATATTAGAGTACTAACAACAATGTACTAGAACTATATAACTATATTAGAGTACCCTACTAACTACAATGTACTATACTACTATAAGTCTATATTAGTAGTACTACACTACAACGTACTATAACTAATAAGCTATATTAGAGTACTACACTATAGGTACTATAACTATATAATACATATTAGAGTAATACCACTATACTGTACTATAACTATATAACTATATTAGAGATACTACTACTATACTGACCTATCTGTAATATATAACTATATTAGAGTACTACACTATACTGTACTATAACTATATAACATATTAGAGTACTACACTATACTGTACTATAACTATATAACATATTAGGTACTACACTATACTGTACTACTAAATAATATATATTAGAAGTAACTACACTATACTGTACTATACCTATATAACTATATTAGAGTACTACCTTATACTGTACTATAACTATATAACTATATTAGAGTACTACACACAATGTTATAACTATATAACTATATTAGAGTACTACAACTTACAATGTACTATAACTAAAGTATAAGAGTACTCCACTATAGTACTTATAACTAATAATAACTATATAAGTTATTAGAGTACTACATATAGCTGTACTATAACTATAAATTTATATTGAGTACTACACTAATACTGTACTATAACTATATAACTCTATTAGAGTACTAACACTATGTCTCATAACTATATAACTAGATTAGAGACTACAACATACTGTACTATAACTATTAAATATTAGAGTACTACACAAATGTACTAAACTATATAGTATATTAGAGTTACTACACTATATACGGTACTATAAACTACTAATATATTAGAGTACTACACTATACTGTACTATAACATATAAGTATATTAGAGTACTACACTATACTGTACTATAACTATATAAGTATATTTAGAGTACTCCCATACTGTTCTATAACTAATAACAATTGGTACTTATACTATACTGTCTATAAACTACTATTAAGTATATTAGAGTACTTACCATACTGTATATAACATATAAGTATATTAGAGTACTCCTAACTGTACTAACTACTATAACTATATTAGAGTACTACACAACATGTACTATTAATATAAACTATATTGAGTACTACACTACTGTACTTATCACACTATATAACTATATTTTTTTGAGAGTACTACACTATCCTGTACTATAAACATATAATAATAGGTACTACACTACATGTACCTATACAAAAAACTATAATAATTATATTAGAGTACTACACTATACTGTACTATTAACTATATAAGTATATTGAGACTACACTACTGTACTAAACTATATAGTATATAGAGTACTACCTATACTGTGACTATAAAACTAATAAATATATAAGTATATTAGAGTACTTACATCTATAACTGTACTATAACTATATAAGTATATTAGAGTACTACTATACTGTGCTATAACTTATTAAGATTAAGTATGATAGAGTAATACACAATCTGTACTCTACATAGAATAAATAATATAGAGAGTACTTAAACATACTGTTTACTTATTTACAACAAAAACAAATATAAATATCAACAAATATACACAAACTTCATCTATAACTATATTAGAGTACTACACTATACTGTACTATAACTATAAGTACATGTAGAGTACCCATACACTACATGTACTATAAATATTATATATAGTATTAGAGTACTACACTATATGTACTTACTATTAACTATTAGAGTATTACAATATACGTACTATAATATAAAAACTATCTTAGGTACTACACTTCTGTACTATAACTATATAACTAAACTTAGAGTACTACACTAAACAATGTTACTATAATATATAACTATATTAGAGTAATCTACACTATACTACGTGTATATACTATCATAACTATATAATATATTAGAGTACTACACTATACTGTACTATAACTCGTATAAGTATTACATAGAGTACATCACACTATATGTACTAAAACATACTATAAGTCATATTAGAGTACTCCCTATACTGTTACTATACTATATTATAACTATATGAAGTAGAGTACTACACAACATACTGTACTATAACTATATAACTATATTAGAGTACCCTACAATATACTGGTACTAAACTATATTAACTATATTAGAGTACATACAATCATACTGTAACTATAACTATATAACTATATTGAGTACTACACTATGACTGTACGATAACTATATACGTATATACTGTAGAGTACTACAACTATTACTGTAAGACTATAACTATCAAATATATTAGATTACAATGACTGTACTATAACTATAAAACATAGAGTACGTCCCAACATGTACTATAACTTATATTAACTATATACGTATATTACAGGTACTACACTATAGTGTACTAATATATAATATTATATTAGAGTACTACACATAACTGTACTATAACTTATAAGTATATTAGAGTACTACACTATACTGTACTATAACTATATAAGTATATTAGAGTACTACAAACTCTGTACTGTACTATACCACTATAGACTACACATACTTTTAGAGTACTTACACGACTATAGTGTACTATAACTATATAAACTTATAGTTAGATACATTACCACTATACTGTACTATAACTGAATATATTATATACACTCATGTTACTATATAAGCAATAGAGTACTACACTATACTGTACTATAAACTATATAACTAAGATTAGTTACTCCTCTCTACACTATCTGTACTATAAACCATATCAAACCTATATACATATTAGAGTACTAACTATACTGTACTATAACTATATAAGTATATTAGAGTACTAACTATACTGTACTATAACTATATAAGATAAGTTAATAGAGTACTCAGCTTAGATGTCTTATTAACTTATAATAGTATATAAGTACTAACACTACGTCTAAACTATAAATATATTTAGTACAGTATAGTTGTAGTCTTTTACTTATATTAATATAATTGTAGTATCTAAGAATTTATAGTTGACCAGTATAGTGTAGTACTTAAACTATTAAGTGATATTAGAGTACTACACTACCCAATGTATATAACCTATATAACTATATTAGGTATACCACTATACTGTAGTAGTATACTCTATAACTATATTAGAGTAACTACCTATACGTTGACTAACACTATAATAATTATTAGTAGTAATTCAACACTATCACTGGTACTATATACATTATACAGTATATTAGAGTACCTACACTCCAATGTACCTAACTAAACTATATCTTAGAGTACAATACTACACTATACTGACAACTTATACTTTAGAGTACTAACTACCTGTATTGAACTAACTTTGGTACTACTATACTGATACATATACATATTAAGACTACTATACGTCTATACTAAATTTAGAGTACTACACTATACTGTACCTAACTGATAACTCTTAGTATATTAGAGTACTCACACTATACTGACATAACTATATAAGTAATTAGAGTACACACTATAACTTACATCTACACTATATAACTAATTAGAGTACTACACTATACTGTACCTGTATAAACTATATAGAGTATATTAGCAGTACTCACCATCTATATACTGTACTCATCAACTATAATACTAATACGTTATTAGCGCTACCCTATTCTTAACATATACTATTAAGCCACTATACTTCTTCTCTAGAAATATAAGTCTTAGAGTAACTCTCACTAATTGTACTATAACTATATAACTATATAAGTAATTAAGTACTACCACTCATCTGTACTGTAAACGATATCACTCCCAACCTTATTCAGGCAGTATACCACTATAACTGTCTATAAACTGTCATAAGTACATCGAGCTAACTTCCACTATGACTCCGTCAACCTAATACTATATAACTACCTTAGAGTTACCTGCCCTACACTGTACTATAAGACTTTTGATAACTTTGAGTCTCACAGCTAACTGCTAATATAACGTATATTAGTACGATACTGTCGAGACAAAGTCATAGGTACTGCCCTATAATGTACTATAACTATATAACTCATAGTCTACCTATGATGTAACAATACTGTTGAATACTACTGTACTATAAACTGAATAAGTATATTAGAGTATCTCCTATACGGTAGCTCATAACTATAACTTCATTAGAGTACTACCACATAACGTCTCTGTATACCAGTCATTGGTACCCACTACACTACTATTACTAAGTATATTAAGAGTACTACAACCTATAACTTCTACTTTAAAGTATAATTTGACTATACGATATACTATATAAGTATATTAGAGTACTGCCTCCTAATGCCACAACTATAACTATATAACTATATTAGAGTACTACACTATACTGTTACTAAACTTATAAAGTACATTAGAGTACTCACTACAACGTTACTAATAACTATATAAGTAGTATTAGAGTACTAGCACTATACTGTACTATAAACTATATAAGTATATTAGAGACTACACTATCTACTAACTATACATAAAGATACTACGTACTATAACTATAATAACTTTAAACGTACTATACTATAGAACATGTATATAATGAATCACTCACATAGTAAAACTTAACTATCTACGATTAGAGTATACATTACGTATATAGATTATAATTCGTTACATACGTACCATGACTGTTCTATTACCCTGTTATAAGTACATTAGAGTAATCACTATTACTGTACTATCACTATATAATAATAAGTAATTAGAGTCACTCCTCATCTCTATAAAACTATTAAATATAATTTAGGTACACATTCACTACTGTACTATAACTGTATAAGATCTTAGAGTAGTAACTACAACTAATACGTACTATAACTATATAACTATATTAAGAGGTACTACACTATACTGACTATAACTAGTCTAATACATATAGGACTACACTATATGTAGCACACACTGTATAAGCGTATCTAGAGCGGACTACCCTGATATGTGGACTATAATATATAAGTATAATTAGAGAGAACACGATGAGGCTTAAACGCATAAGGACAGTTGGAGCACAAGGAAGTAACTGAGACACTGCCAGCAGACCTAGTTGCATAGCTTTATGGCCCGGTCGGGAGCCGTTTTCGTGTTTGTGCGCAACTACCCCCTCGCCTTTCACAGTATGACTATAGCGTGAACCGATGCAATATACGTAATGTTTAGCAGGACCTAGTTAGGTCGTTAAGGAGGTCGCGGTTAGCGGTCGCACCCCCAGACTATATCTAGTACCTCCCCCTCCACCCCTCCTGCTTACCTTACCATTCCCTGTGTTAAGACCTTAGCCTCCTTAGTGCTTTCCTCTATGTTCTCCGCTCGTTTTTCTTGTAGTGCTGTCCATTCGTTATTATACATCAGCCCCTCAGGTGTAGCGCGAAATGTCTCCCATAGAGTTCAACATACTTCAGACCTATTCCGGCCTCTTGGCATACCAGAGTACCTGAAAAGCCATGCCAGCCCTAGAAACACTCAACAACTGTTGATACCTGTATAATGAATCAACCGTATAACAGTCCGGTCGATTCCGACAAACTGTTCACTCCCTGCACCAACCCAATTTCATCCCTATAAACTCTACTTAGCGTCCCATACCCCACCATACATGTTATACCCATGTTCCCGTCCATCTAGGCACCGTCCATGTCCCCCTCCCACCCTGTACTCTCACCCCATCCGCGGTGAACGAATAAGTAAACAACCACCACAACAAAAACCCGTAGAGTCAAAATCCCCCCCTATCCCGCATCCTTACAACCAACACACCACCAGATATACACCCCGATAAATCCAACTTAGGAAAGTGGTACTACAACCTATACAACAAAACGGTACTAGTAATACAAAACATATAAAGACCGAGATCCCATCAACCGACCAGGAAAAAGGCACCCCAACGACACTACCCTTACAATAATACACTCATATAACATAACTACCCTCCCCTAGAGTAATGACTAACGATCTGTACGAGCACACTATATAAGTAATATAGTATACACCTAATACTGTACTATCACTATATACCACGCACTCCCCACTATCATAGAGTACATGCACACTAAGTATCATGATACTAAACATATATACACCTATATCTAAGCCAAAGTACTCACACTTATAACTAGTCACTATAAACTCATCACTAAAACTATATTAGCCGTACTACAATATACCCTGCTACTAATAAACTATATAACTATAATTAGAGTACTACACTATACGTAACCTATAACTATCATAACTATATTAGAGAACCGTACACACTTACTGTCAATAGTACGTATATAACTATATTAGAGTACTTAAACTATACCTGTACTATAACTTATTAGTATATTAAGTTACTACAACCTGTATGACTATCTGTACTAATAACTATATAAACTCTAATTAGAGTCACGACACTATTTACTTGATACATAACTATATAACTATAATAGTTTCATGTGAGAACGGTACAACTTATAGAAACTGTCTTCATTGGAAGTTTTTATGGCAGGTTCATTCGATAGTTTCTAATAAATCTGGCTATGAGTTTTCTGCAAACAAGGAAGTGTTGCAAGTTACTGGTATTGATACATAGTAGAGTTATCCAGGATATTTCCGCATTGCCACTTGGATGCAGGAAGAACTTTTTTCCCCCTTCATAAATTTGGTGGGGTTTTTTTCTACTCCTGGCATCAACAGTTAGGTGGAAAATGTGGGTATTGCTGAGTAGGTTGGACCAGATAGATGTATGACTTTATTCAACCTAAATACTATACTATACTATATCATATACTATACTATACTGACTACTACTACACTGTGCTATAACTATAATAACTATAATTAGAGTACTACACACTATACTGTACTATAACTATATTACTCTACTATGAGTGACTAAAAATACACTCTGCTATTAACAATTAGAGTACTACACTACACTGTACTATAACTATATAACTATATTAGAGTACTACACTATACTGTCAGTACTATAACTATATAACTATGTAAGCATATGTATTTAGAGTATTACACTATACTGTTACTATACTATATAAGTATATTAGAGTACTAACACTATAACTGTACTATAACTATATAACTATATTAGAGTATACTACAACTGTACTATAACTATATAACATATTTAGAGTACTAACACTATACTGTACTAAACTATTATAATATATTAGAGTACTACACTATACTGTGAACTATAATATATAAACTATATTAGAGTACTACACTATACTGTACTATAATATATAATATATTAGAGTACTACACATATTAGAGTACTATAACTAGAACTAATACTATATTAGAGTAACTACACTATACTGTACTATAATAGTATAAGTTATTAGAGTACTACACTATACTGTACTATAATATATAATAACTATAGAGTATACATATACTGTCTATACTGATTAAATATATTAGAGTACTACAACTAATCCTAGTACTATAACTATATAAGTATATTAGAGTACTACACTCTACTGTACTATAACTATATAACTATATTAGAGTACTACACTATACTGTACATAACTATATAAGTACTATTAGAGTACTTACACTATACTGTTACTATAACTATATAAGTATATTAGAGTACTACACTATAGCTGTACTAGTAACTATATAACTATATTAGAGTACTACACTATACTGTACTATAACTATTAAGTATATTAGAGTACTACACTATACGGTACTATAACTATATAGTATATTAGAGTACTACACTATACTGTACTATAACTATATAACTATATTAGAGAGTACTACACTACTATATGTACTATAAACTATATAAGTATATTAGAGTACTACACTATACTTGTACTATAACTATATAACTATATTAGAGTACTACACTATACTGTACTATAACTATATAAGATATTAGAGTACTACACAATGTACTATAACTATATAACATATAAGTATATTAGAGTACTAAACACTCCTATCTTACTGTACATAACCTATATAAGTATATAAGAGTTATATACACTATACTTACTATAAACTATATAGAACTAATTAGAGTACTACACTATACTGTTACTATTAACTGTATAAGTAAATGTAGAGTACTCCCTATACTGTACTATAACTATATAACTTAGTCATTAGAGTACTCCACTACTGTACTATAACTATATAACTATATTAGAGTATACACATACTGTATATAACTATAGTATATTAGAGTACTACACTATACTGCCAATAACTATATAACTATATTAGAGTACTACACTATACTGTACATAACTATATAATATATTAGAGTACTACACTATACTGTACTATAACTATAAAGTATATTAGGTACTACACTATACTGTACTATAACTATATAATAATTAGAGTATACACGTTACGTACTATCAACTATAAAGTATATTAGAGTACTGCCCTACTACTGTAACTATAAACTATAGAGTACTACACTATACTGTACTATAACTATATAAGTATATTAGAGTACTACACTATACTGTACTAATAATAACTAGATAAGTATATTAGAGTACTCATAATACTGTACTATAACATATTAACTATATTAGAGTACTACACTATACGTACTATAACTATATAACTATATTAGAGTACTACACTATACTGTACTATAACGTATATAATTACATTAGAGTATCCACTACAACATGTACATAACTTATATAAGCTATATTAGAGTACTACACTATACTGTACTATAACTAATATATATTATTGAGTACTCACTATACTGTACTATAACTATATAAGATATTAGAGTACTACACTATACTGTACTATAACTTATAATATATTAGAGTACTAACATATATGTACTATAACTATATAAGTATTAGAGTTCTACACATATGTATATAACTATATAACCTATAGAGTACTACACTACAATTACTAAACTATATAATATATTAGAGTACTACACTAACTGTACTATAACTATAATTCAACTATAGTAGAGTACTACACGATACTATGTACTATAACTATATAACATATTAGAGTACTACACTATACGTACTATAACTATATAACGATTTAGAGTACTAAACTACATTATACGTACAACTATATAACTTATAGTAGAGTACTACACTATACTGTATTAAATAACTATATTAGAGTACTACACTACAATGTACTATAACTATATAACTATATTAGAGTACTACACTATACTGTACTATAACTATATAACTATATTAGAGTGGAGGACAGATAGATTCAAGTTACTTTAAAACTGAAGAAAAAAGTAAAGGACAGGGCTACACATCCTATATAATAAAGGCTTAGCTGCTGTGTCTGTGCGTCCGTGCGTGGCCCTGAATGATGCCAGTTGTCCACACGGTGTCCGTGTGTCTAGAGCCCATTAGTGCAGAGCAGAACTGACATCAGGAGGGAAAGAACAGGAATCACAGCACTGGAGGAACAGACAGGAAAACACAGGTCATGGGTGTGGGTTTTGCTGAGCATGATGGGAGATTTTGCAGAGCTGTGTGGTATAGAATTGGAGGTTAGACGTGTGAGTAATAAGAGAATATTATAAAGAAAGTTCACCTATACAAAATTAATTTCACCCTGAATCCTACTCAACAGACCAATCAACCATATATTCTATTCTTTTCAATATACTTTTAATATAAAATTGTAGACCAACCAAAAGACCAGTTTGGATTGATGTAACACAGATTTGTAGCCTGTGGTTACCATGGTTACCATATTTACATATTCATTATGATGTCACAGTCACATGATATCTCACTGCATTACCTTGAGAAACAGATTTTGTCATAATCTTTTGAGACATCGCGATGGCAAGACATAACATGAAGCTGCTCTCAGTTTTATTCATTTTCTCGCTGCTTAGCGAATCTTATAGTTCCGGTGGTGGCAGTAAGTACCTTTTAGATGGGTTGGGATGGTATATTGAGATACTTTTAATCGTGTCAGTAATTAGAGGATAGTATATAGCCTGTGGTTACCATGGTTACCATGTTGACATATTGTATTATGTCACAGCTGCACTGCATTACCTTACACAAACTGACAGATTTTGTCATTATCTTTTAAGACATGGCGATGGCAAGACTTCCCATGATGCTGCTCGCATTTTATTAATGTTCTCGCTACTTAGAGAATCTTATAGCTCTGGTGGTGGCAGTAAGTACCTACTGGATGGGTTGGGATTGAATTTTCTTTTAGAAATGATGTAAAATATACAGATTCAGATTCAGAAAGTGGAAATATTAATTTTTTTAAGCAATTAACAGTAGAGAAACGTATCTGGAGCACTGCACTATTTCCAAAATAAGTCTAAAACCCACGTTAACCTGATATTACATTGGGTCGCTTGGGTTTTATTCTTATAATAGCGATATTGAATATTCAACTGCATTTCCACATTAATTAGGAGTTGCCATGCTGATCTTTTCCAAATTTAAACTTTCCGACAGCAATTACTCATTACAATGTTTTATTTGATTTCAATGTTGTACAAAACCACTTATTGTCTGTATCTCCTGCAGTCTGCGGACAGCACCCCCTGTTTGATAGACGGAAGAGTTCCTGTATCTTAGGAAGGAGTAGATGCCCCACCGAGAAAAATGGCCCTGGATGGTTAGTATCCAGGTGCCCTCTAGAGGGGGTTTTACCCATATCTGTGGCGGATCTGTCATTGACGAGCTATGGGTTGTGACGGCCGCTCACTGTTTTAAACACCTGAAACGGTAAGAGACAATTTATCCAGTTTATTAATAGTTTATCATATAAGGAGGTGAGAAATCCTGGGGGATCTGGGGTCCTTCCCTAATATTAAATGAAGAGACGGGTAGTGGTAACGTGATGGGTGTTTAATTGACTCCAGTGTTAACGTTCTCTTTTATTCAGGAAGGAAGAGACAAGATCTTGGAGACTGTGTTTGGAGCCAACAAGCTCTCAGATCTAGGGCGGGGTTCGATAGGAAGATAATAACGTAGTGAAGCCTTTGGACTACAACCCCAAGACAGAGAAACATGACATTGCACTGCTACACCTGGACAAAACCATCAATTAACTGACTATGTCCAACAGGCTTGTTTCCCTTCACCTACTGCCCATTTGGACACCATGGACGCAATGTTTTCACTGCAGGATGGGGAGTCTGAATGAAGAATGTAAGTTTATTTCTATTACAATGTTTGGAAAGGATTAAAGTAGGTTGTTCAGTGTCACAATACTGATCAGAACTTCTATTAATTACCTTTGTCTTTCCATGTTTAGCACAAGACCCAGCAATCATTCTGCAGGAAGTTAATGTCAATAGAATTGATACCAAGACCTGCAAAAGTTCATCTTGGTACAGAGGTTCCATAGGGGATTACACCTCTGTGCAGGTCATGAGAAAGGAGAGAAGGACGTTGTCAGGTAAGGTTGGATTTACATTCTGGATAATATCACCATGTAAACCTGGTATATTTATGGTTATATTATTATATGTTAGTTATAAAGTGATGAGTATTGACAATGGTTTGTAATATTTGTCTCTACTTACAGGGGGGACAGTGGTGGACCTTAATGTGTAAAACGAAGAACGCAAAGGTTTCACTGTGGTCGGCGTAAAACAGTTGGGGGAAAGGATGTGCCGAGCAAAAAGCCCCGGAGTTTAACACCTAAACAAACACTGTATCAAATGGTAATGAGCACCGTTAACACGGACACAACCTCAAGTCCAAACCATCAGGAAGGATCGTGCAACAAATTAACTAATCCCCATAAGAAACCCTATTCATACCGATAACAGGAACATAAAGAAGGCCCTGAATATGATTCACAGACGGACATACTACACTGAGGACCGGCTTCCATTTCTTCCCTCCTCCCTGCCAGTCTAATTGGTTTGTTGACTATAGGTGCCACACTTCTTGTTATCCTACCATAGTTTGACGCCTCTCCTAGTGAGGGAGTTCTATTTGTGTGGCTATTACTGTATAGAATTGCAATGGGGTACCCCAAACAGCAGGTACGACGGTTGAACGTTCAGAGTCCCCCGAGGATGCTCATTACTGCAGTACACACATGTAATAGTGTTTCTCATTAATGTGTGTACTCAGCTTTAGTTACAGATTTCCAGGACTAGATGATTTTTTAATAAATAAATCAGTATCCCAAGTTGATCCAGGGATTAGTCCGATTGCCATTTGGAATCAGGAAGGAATTTTTCCCCCATTAGAAGTAAATTCTTTAGATGGGGTTTTTCGCCTTCCTCTGATAACTATTAATAGGTAAACACTGCATGGTAGAGTAGGAAAGTTAAACCTGATAACATCGTGGACTTTATTAAACCCTCCCACAATGTAACACCTGCCATTAATAATATTAATAAAAAAATATATAAATATATTCTGGTCTTGGTGTGATGAGTGATGTATCCTGGGAATGGTGGGTAGTTTGGCTGTTATAAAGTTGTTTCTTTTTTAAGGATTCACAGTCCATATAAAGTTTATAGTGGGTTAACATTTGTTATTACTGGAAATGATTACTTCATTGAACTATTTTATCACCCATGATACCCATGTGTTGTTTTCCCAGCACCTTGTATGTGTGTAGGATAATTTGCATTACTACGCCACTAAACCTATGTAATATTAACAGTAACCCCTATTGGTGTAAATGAGTTTTACTTTTTTATGCCACAATTCTCAAGGAAGATATGGGTTGGGAAAATATATTGGAAGATGTTACTGGGTAAGGCAATGACAGTATTTGAGATGGGTTACAGCCACGGAGTTTAAAAGGTAGGTAATCATCCCTAGTATAATCTGCCAACACAGGTGAATGTAATGGAAAAGAGAGGTACTTAGACTTGATTACATCTGTGACACAGGTGAATTTAATCAAGATAGAGGTAATCAGCGTTGATTAATCTACAAACACGGTAAACTTAATCCAGATCGAGCTAAACAGCCTGATTACATCCGTATCACATGTCAATTCAAGTGGATTGGGCCATATTAACGGAAATGCTTTCCTACCATAAACTTGGAACCACATATTTCTTAGATATGAAAGATAGCACACTCCTCTATATGTCCTGAATGTAACATCTACATGTTTAGTTAATACTGTTTCTTTAAGGCATAGAGGCAAGCTGGGAAAAAGGCAGTATCAGAAGTAAGCTAGGAATAGCATGGATGAGAAAATGTGATGTTATACCTGTTGTTGCTTTTGAATAAATCAAGTTCCCTCTACATTCCAAGTGTTTTCTTGCTCGAACAAGCAACAGGGAGACACCAAACAACGGCGACGAGGATTAAAGACTTTAACCCGTGAGTTACCAGCATACTTCCCATTGTCGATATTCCAGTATCGTCATATGTATCCTTCGCAGAGACCAACAGGATCCTACTGCTTATACTGCATGCATTCAGCTGTCCATCAGTATACACGACTGCTACAGCTCATCTATCTACTTTTCTGCACTTACACCGTTTACCTCTAATCCCTGTCATAAGTTAAAGTATATGGCTGGCAATCCTAGCACCTTCCCCAACTTTGCATTATGAATATTCCAATAGTCTTGCACAGAAATGAAAAAATGGCTACTCCGTTTTGACAATTTCCTGGAGGCCATGGCCATCACAGAGGATAAAAAGAAAGAAAGCTTTATTACTTCATTAGCTGGTTCTGCTGTTATGACATTTACTGCACCTTACCTACAGACAGCACTACTGACTACTCAAAATGCTCAAAGCACTAACTGAATATTTTAATCCTAAGCAAAACATCAGATAGAAAGATACAAGTTCAGAATTGCTAAAACTACCCCCAGAGACCAGTGGACTCCTTTGTCACCCGTTAAGACAATTAGCACAAGCTGCAATTTGCTGATGTTGATGATGAAATCACATCACAAATCATTGTATCCTGCACATCATCTAAGCTACGGCGCAAAGCTTAAACAGCATATGTTGCTTGCAGGATCTTCTACACTGGCACGGTCCCTGGAAATTTCTGAGACTCAAGCTGCTGCCATAGAGGAGGGCACTGATGCACAGTGTGTGCAATCTTGTGCACACAAACGCAAAACTACAGGCACTGACTGCTCAAGATGTGCTACAGATGTGGCAAACATTTCCTCATATGGTGACTGTCCCTGCTCTAGGACGAAATGTACTAATGTGGAAAACTGAATCATTTTGCAATTGTATGTAAATCTGCTCCTAAGTCCATCCCTACGACATCAGATACACTGAGCTCAGAACAAGTCAACATACATTCAGCCAAATTCTGGAGATGAGTCACCTACTGTTTGCAGTGACTAGTGTTTATTACATCCACTGCACAAACTGTACATTCCCCTCATACACAATATCTCTCCTTAACACTGCAGTTGCTTTTACATTGACACAGGCCTCTGTGTGAACATTATAGATGTGTACATATTGCCAACTGAATACTAAACTGCTTGATACCTGTACAAACCAAAATGTTTTCCTTATGCTCTCAAAACTCCTTTGCCGACAATAGGTAAATTTGATCAGATATTTTACTACAAAGATAAAAAACCTATACTACAAACTTTCTTTGTACTACAAGGCTCTGGGGGGTTGCCTTAACTCAGCTATCACCCAGCTTTAACTCTTGGACTCATCAATATAGTTCACACTGTAGCTAACCCACAGTCTCTGATGTACAAGCACTAGTTGACAAGTACTCCAATCTTTTTGTGGCCTTGGTAAACTAAAGATTTTCAATTCACCTTCACATGTGAAGACATTCGTCCAATTTCACAGCCACACAGACGAATTCTTTTCACTTGAGGAAGCAAATTGAAGACGAACTAAAGTCTTTAGAGGAACAACACAGCATTGAAACTGTTTCAGGCCCCACTCCATGGGTTTCTCCCCTAGTGGCTGTACCTAAACCAAGATCCAAACCAAACTAAGAATTTTGTGTAGACATGCGTCTTCCAAACACTGCTATCAGAGAGAGAGACACTACTCTCCAACTCTCAGTGATGTTATTCATCTCCTAAATGGATGCCACCGTGTTCTCTAAACTGGATCTCAATAGGGTTATCACCAACTGGAACTTAGCCAGAATCCAGATACATAACTACATTTCCACACATGTTGGTCTGCGAAGATACAAACGACTAACTGTTTGTGTTTGCTCGGCTGCTGCTGAATTTTTGGGCGGATTTTAAGAAGCAATAAGAAGCAATAAGAGAAACATTATTCAACATATTCCTAATGCACTCAATTACAGTGATGACATACTAGTTTTGGAAAAACCACAGAATGACCACAACTCTGCCTACACGCAGTATTTGAGTGCTTATCATCCCAAGGACTTACACTCAACAAAGACAAATTGAATTCAACAAATCTACCTTGGAATTCTCATGGCCACATATTTTCTGGCTGGGATGCAACCTGATCCTAAAAAGTACAGGCAATAAAATCAACTACAATCCCAAATGAATTGTTATGAAGTTTCGCTCTTTTCTTGGCTGGCCAGTTAACTGCGCTAGTACATCAAGGACTTCTCCACTATCAGTGCACTTTGCGAGACTCCACCAAACAAGGATGTTGCATTTCAATGGTCATCAGCATGCCAAAATCATTTGAGACAATCAAACAGAACTTAATTCTGCCACTACATGGCATTATTTTGATCTGCGCTAGAACTGAACTAATTGTGGATGCCAGTCCGTTGGACTCGGAGCTATTCTTGTCCAATATAAACCAGAAAACCCATACCCACAAGCTATTTCTTATGCAAGCAGAAGTCTGACAGTTACAGAAAAGAAATATTCTCAGCCAGAAAAAGAAAGTCTAGCATTGTCTGGGGATGTGAACACTTCCACTTATTTTTATATGGAGCACCATTTACAATGTTACTGATCATTTGTTGCTCTTATTACCATATTTGGAAATCCAAGAGCAAAAATGCCTGCTCGAATCGAAAGGTGGGGTTTAACTACAAGGATATAACTAAAAATAATCATCGTCCAGGAAAATATAACAATCCTGCTGATTACATTTCACGACATCCCACTACTTCGATGAGGCCACAAATGCTATTGCAGAAGAATATATTAACTTTGTTGCTGCACACGCTCGCTGTGCCAAAAGCACTCACATTGGACATGTTATAGAGGCAACAAACGGACAAAACTCTTCTTGCATTAATACACATATTGAAACCAACAGGGGCATGAAATCCAGAGAGCTACCTTTCCTGATCCTGAAGTAATCATCACGAACTAAAGGCATTTGCAGCTGTCAAAGATGACTTTCCCCTTGCTAAGGGACCACTATTCTAAGACCAAACATTAGTATACTGCACCTTAGCCCTTCGCAAAACTAACTGGTAAAATAGTGCCCATGAAGGACATTTGTGCATGTTGGCACTAAGCAACTTCTCTAGAAAAAGTTTGGTTTCCAAACTTGGACAATGTTGAAAAAACTATTACAGCACTGTTCCACTTGCCAAAGTACGTAATGCAAATTTCGTGTCCAATACCCCTGAACCACTCCATAGCCGAGGCTTCTCCTTACCATCAACAGTTTGGATGGAAAATGCTGTGGACATTTATGGTCCTCTACCCGATGGAACAATTCCTACTGTTGTTGTAGATAATATTCAAGATATCCGATTATTTCCATTCATTACTCCACAGCAGCTACCACATACTACCTGCGTTTGGCACGCAATTTTCAGCATATGGCATAACCCCAATGGAAACGACAGACAGGGCACGTCCACCATTTTAATGGACATCTGTTTCAACATTTGCTGCATATGCTTTGGATTTAAACACAGAAAAATAACTCCTTGCTGTCCACAAGCTAATGGCATTGTAGAACGGTTTCATGAGTACTCTAGGTAAGAGAGTTAAGCTTGCTTATCCGAACAAATTCGCAAAAGCAGGCATTGTAACAAATTTTTTACGCATTAACCGAAACACTCCTCACTCAACCACTAATGTTCCTCCTGCCAAACATTGTCGTACAGGCCAATCATACACTCTCTTCCAGAAATCCCTAGTGCACACAATCCACCACCTGATGACTCTTCTATTAGAGAAAACAGATTCTCAATCCAAACGAAATATTGAAACACATATGCACAAAAGACGTCATCTCAGTCCTGCCCATGCAATGTCTAAATGATAGGGTGGTTGTTTTACAAAGAGACAGAACAACATACCGCTGCAGACAATCCCAAGCCTTACCATGTCATAGCCACAGAAGGTTAGCATGATAGGCACAGCGAGAGGATAGCATAACCCGGAATTTGCTTCATCTTTAAGGTTCCCCAGTCTGATAACATACACAGGCACAGACAGAGTCAGAAGAGTTCTCCTCAAAACATGTAGAGGGCCAGTTCAATCACCTGAATGCTCCCATGACCTGCTGATACGTCGTACACCAGGGAGTGGTGGTCAGTCTCCGATTCCAACGATTGAACCAGTTTCAGGAGAGAATGCCCCTGCCGACCACGAAACCACCCAACCAAGGCTTATTGAGGAAATATAAGCTCTTTACATAATATAAACGACTGTATTTATTAGCCATGTTTCATTATTTTCATTACTATTGTATGTTTTGTGTTTAACCTTAAAAAAAAAAAAAAAAGGGATGAGTTTAACAATCTACATGTTTAAGTTAAACTGTTTCTTTAAGTGCATAGAGGCGAGACTGGAAGGAAGGGAAAAAAGGGGCCAGTATCAGGAAGTAAGCTAGGGATAGCATGGTATGAGACAGTGTGAGTAACCTGTGCTCTTTTGAATAAATCAAGTTCCCTCTACATTCCAATTTTTTCTGTCTGGGGGCTTGAACAATAAACAAGGGAGACCATACACTCAGATCTGATAGCGAATTTGGTGTCTCTGGATGAAACCTGTGGAGGAGAAACAGTCCCAAGAATGTGGGGGAATACAAGAGGGAAAAAAATCCATTTTATTCCACTTTCTTTAGCACAGATAAATTCGCAGATAGTCAAAGAATTTTCTCTATATTTTGCTGGATGATGACTGAGCATGTCTGGCCCACTGGAAAGTAAAGATTTTACTGACTTATAAAAGTGCGAGTGAAGCTACATCATCTGCATTTTCTATGCTGTAATGCCTGCGGTGTGCAGTTTCTATGCTTAATTGCAACTGCATTGTTTGCGACGCTTCCCATACGTTAGTCACCATCACGGTCTTCATTGAGTGTTACACACAACAGCGTCCACAGGCACTGTGGTTTGGTGGATAATGGGAGTTGTAGTCGTGATGTTTTATTCTGTTACCTTGACAATGGGTTTGGGCACATTTGTTTTATTTCAACAGTAGGAAAAAGTTGATGAATGTCAGAACTACAATCCCGCAACCACTAGGTGTGTCTCGTTTTGTGGTGGTGCACAAATACCTAATGAGAAAACAGTTTTAATATGAAGCCCCTTTATTTAATAAATAGTTTATCAGGGGAGAGGCATTTCACCAGTCCCTCTTGGCACATCACCACATAGTGACCGATTGTAATTCTCACTTTTCTTTTTTCCCTCTGTACATGTACTTCCTCGGGTAGTTAATGGGTGGTGGGTTTAAGGGGTAGGAAGAAAGGGGCCATTACGCTAAACATTTTTGTGCCACGCTTATCCCAAGTGCCAGATGACCTGAAACTTATGAGACACTACAAATGCCCCTGAATGTAGGGTCTGACTGGGCTTCTAAAATCCTTCTGCTTAATCTATAAATGGTTTGTGTTAAGTAAATCTCTGTTGGAAAAGGATCGTGGAGTTTGGTGCTAACAACTGACTGTAGCCAGTCAGTGCCATAGCCACCCACACGACTGATGATTGGCCGGAGAATAGTAGATAGTAATAAGTGGACTAGCTCTGGACTGAGAATGATGGCATGAACTTGAGGCAGTGAGCTGAGAAAGGGGGGGAGAGGGAGAGAGTAGAGGGTGGGGTAGTGAGAGAGGGAGAGTATAGAGAGGAGGGTAAGGAGGAGGGGAAAGAGAGAGTGGGAAGACAAAGGGGATGGTGAGAGTGGAGGAGAGGAGAGGAGAGAGAGAGGGAGAGGAGAGAGGGAGAGAGAGAGGGAGGAGAGAGAAGAGGGGAAGGAGGGGTAAAGCGTAGGTCGGCTAAGATGAGCAAGTAGGAAACGAGGGGCGGTCTTGCGGGCTCGGGATGGTCGATGGGCGGCGCGGGGGTGGAGGGGGGACAAAGCGGGGCAGACGGAGGACCCCGGCTAGGAAAGCGGGCTCGAGGGCTCGTAAGACGCGGGGAACGGGAGACGCTGCGGGTGTGCGGAGAGCGGGGAAGGGGATCGAGGGGGGGCAGACCTGGCCGGAGAGGGGGGGGCGCGAGGAGCGCGCGGGACAGGCGCGCGGAGGGAGCGGCCGAGGGCTGGGCGAGGGAGGACGGTAGGAGAGGGGGGGCGGAACTGAGGTACGCCGCGGTCGAGTGCGGAGTCCTGTTACGCGTCCTTCTGCGAGGGCAGAATTAGCGAATTTCCTTTAAAATGGAATAAGGGTTTGCCTAGTTGAAAACTAACTAAGTAATTGTTTGTCATTTGTATTAGTATATAGCAGGCTGCGTATCAGCCTTGGTTACCTGATAGGGGGACTTTGGGCGTCTGGAAGTTTAGAAACCCCTCAGTACTCCCTTACGGTTTTAAAGTTTCGAACGAAAAATCCAATCTTGTTGCGGTGTAGATGTGTGTGCGTGAGGTCGTCTAATAAAAAAAAACGTAAACAGGTGGGGGTCGTAAAAGACTAAGTGATTATTTGCACCTGCCGGATATTGGTAAATCAGAGAGCATTCACAGAGCAGGACAGGACACAAAGCCAGGAACGATATTTCAAGAATAATTACCATTCGTATTGGAATGTCAGGAAATAATTTTAAGTCACAGTTAACAATTCTGAATGTTATTCAATTAGTCTAAGCAACTAAGGAAAAGACATGGACAGAGAAAGGAGACAAAAGACTGTGGAGCTTCGTTTTAATTTCCTGTGACTTATTACCCGCGAATGTGCGAACCCTTATATGGTTGGAAATAATGCCATTCATATTTTATTTAGTAAGACACCCAAACAATGTTGATTTTTTGCCATGTGCGATAATTATAGCTTTGACGATGGGAATGTGCTCCAACGCCATGAAAGAAAGCGCAGAGACTCGTGTGTGTATTTTTTTTATTAAGGGCATGTCCTACCCCCCAAAACTAAAATTTAACCCCTTACTGGCCACGGTATCCAAGTATGTTTAAAACAAGCATCAATCTTACCTTACATTCCTGCTCAAAATAGTTCCCCGCTCGTGCCCCTCCAAAGTTCTAGAGAAAACTGCTGTGTAGGAGCAGTGTGTGAATATTCATGGCTGGTGGCAGGAGACTTCCTCACACCTCATCAAAGGTGAGCATGCTCAGGCGGTCCCTCCCTGCATAGCTCAGCCAATCAACGGAGCGGCTGCTGGTCCCGCCCCCTGCTTTCAATTTCACATGCAGCGCACAGCAGGGCTGAACACTGCAGCGGGGAGAGAGGGCAGGTAAGTAAGAATCGTCGTGGGACTTCTAACAAAATTATATTAAGGGTTGGGGACTGGGGGAGCATGCCCTACCACATATCAAAAGTTAAATTTTGGGGTGGACATTGCCCTAACAAATGAAAAAGTCGGGAAAAAAAAAAGTCCCTTTAAGGGCTTGCTTTGACCGATTTTTTTTTTTTTTTAAAACGGGTGTGCGACTTCACACGCTTTGCGCTACCAAAAAGGCACACGATCTATGTAATGAGCATCCGTGAGGTTTCGGAGGTACCCCCTGTTTGATAGACGGAAGAGTTCCCGTATCATTGGAGGAGTAGATGCCCCACCAGGAAAATGGCCCTGGATGGTTAGTATCCAGGTGCCCTCTAGAGGGGGTTTTACCCATATCTGTGGCGGATCTGTCATTGAATTTATGGTTATATTTATTATATGTTAGTTTATAAAGTGATGAGTATTGACAATGGTTTGTAATATTTATTTACCTGCGATATTGAAATCAGAGCCATTCCAGAGCATGAAGGACACAAAGCCAGGACGATATTTCATACGAATAATGTACATTCGTATTGGAATTGTCAGGAATAATTATTAAGTCACAGTTAACAATTCTGAATGTTATTGCAATGAGTTCAGCAACTAGGAAAAGACAATTGGCAGAGTAAAAGGGACAAAAAGTCTGTGGAGCTCTGTTTAATTTCCTGTGACTTATACCCAGCGAATGTGCGAATCCCATTATATGGTTGGAAATAAATGCCATTCATATTTTACGTAAGACACAAACATTTGATTTTTGCCATGTGCGATAATTTATCTTTGACATGAATGTGCCAACGCCATGAAAGAAAGCCAGAGACTCGTGTGTATTTTTTTTATTAAAGGGCATGTCCACCCCCAAAACTAAAATTTAACCCCTTACTGGCCACATCAAGTAGTTTAAAACAATCCTTACCTTACATTCCTGCTCAAAATAGTTCCCCTGCTGTGCCCCTCCAAAGTCTAGGAAACTGCTGTGTAGGAGCAGTGTGTGACTCATGCTGTGCCGGAGACTTCCTCAACCTCATCAAGGTTGAGGCATGCTCAGTGCGGCCCTCCCTGCCTCTCAGCCAATCACGGACGCGGCTGCCGGTCCCGCCCCCTGCTTTCAATTCCATGCAAGCACAGGGCCTGAACACTGCAGCAGGGGAGAGAGGGCAGGTAAGTAAGAATCGGGGGACTTTCTAACAATTATATTAATGCGGTTGGGGCTGGGGGAGCATGCCCTACCACATATCAAAAGTTAAATTTTGGGGTGGACATGCCCTTTAACAATGAAAAATGCGGAAAAAGTCCCTTTAAGGGCTTGCTTTGACGATTTTTTTTTAAACGGGTGGCGACTTCACATCCGTTTGCGATACGCAAAGGCACACGATCTATTTTAATGCGCAATCCGTGAGGTTTCGGATGTCAAAAGGAGAAATTGCAAGCTCAAACGCACAGAAATCGCATGCAAATCGCACCGGAATCGCACATGTAATCATGTGCGATTGCGTGAGTGCTTCTATTGCGATGTAGTGTGGCCGTGCCCTAAATAAGAATATCTGGAATTCTCTCAATGCTAATTGAGACTAATTAAACCAGAAGGTATATAACCAAAGGAGGATTTAACCCTCATTTCAGAAATTTTGGGTGGAGACATGCAGGGAAGCTCCTTTCTGTCTCAGATGGATACAACCACTTTGCGACCGTTAATACATTGCGAAAACGCAAGAGCTAAGTTGCGACCTTTTACGCGGCTTTAAAGACACAATAGCAAAGATGTCAATTTTCGCTCAAAAAAATAGGGCAAAAAATGGTGCAAAATTGATTGAATTTTTTTTGCACTGATGAGATCTAATGAGTTTGTAAAATGTATGAGATTTGTATATGTGACTCTATCAGGGAGAGGCAATATCCCGTTGGCTGCGAGACAAATCACTGTCGGTCCCAGCAATAGCGGTTATGGCCAACAGTGCGCGACTGTGATTTACCAACGGACCCTATCGCCCGCTCGTCCGATTTCGAGCTTGGTTGCGATCAGCTGCCCCACACCAGCAGATATTTCCAGTCGACTGACCGAAAGTGCTGTGGATCAGCTGATCAGTACCCAGGGGTGAGGGCTTATCGGTTTAGGTCCCCACCTTGGGTACTATGCAGGTGGGGATAGGTAAGTATAATTGTCCTTTCAGCCAGGCATAGCTGTATTTGTCTATGATTTCCAATCCTTTATCTGTGGATAAAATACAGGTCCCATAGTTTACCAATGACCAGACCAAGACATTGCAATATTGGATATATTTGGTCCCTTGTAGAATCTGGTAAGTTTTTATTCCGTTTTCAAATCTCAAATCTTTCGGATCTCCGAAGATGGAATTTTTGGGACTTCGATCTGCATTTTCGATGATTATCGAATGTCCAAGGTTATTTTCTGTGATCCTCAAAATTCAAAAGTAGTTTCCGATCGTATTTTCGGGGGTTATCAGTTTCGGACGGAACATTTGGACACAAATATTTGTAGTCTAATGACTGAAACAAGATTCACGGCCCCTTTAGGAATTCATATTCAAAGCCTCACTCCTGTGAGTAGGTCACTTGTCCTGGTGTTTAAGGAAACCCATGTCAGTAAATTCCTTATTACATTACACGGTGTTATTAACAGTAGAATTCCATATCAGGGTAATAGGAATGTGTTACCTCTGGCTTTAGATAACAGAAAAGGTTATATCATGCTTCTCTATTAAGAAGAGGATCGATCAAATACATCTTCTCCTTTCCAATCATTTGTCTGTGTGAAACTTAAACTTGGAAATAATATTCCACTGCTTCTGCTTCACCCATACCCATTGCCCGGGCGAATATATTTCCCTCTAGGATACAACACACATTCCTAGATATTGTTTAGGGAGATATCTAATGCTAGAAGTCAAAGTGTCAGTGAGGTAGCATGCTTGGAATGTTATAATTATCATTTACCCTAACATTAGCACTATGTAGCCAAAGGCATTTAAAGGGCATATCCTCTCTTAAAACAAAAAACTAGAGACTTGTCAGTTGTCTGCCCTCAACCCCAATTGCTATTTTAACTAGTTTATTAAATGCATTTGTAGCCAGATATTTAATGATAAGCTCTATTCCTTTCTGGCTTCTTCCTCTGCTCAATGAGCTTTTTATAAGCTTGAGCATGTGCAGAGGAGGCAGCAGGTGTCACAGCAGTCAATTATTGGTTTGTGATTGTGTGAGGCCCTGGACCATTCAGAGTTTTTGTAACACAAGGGTTAAATATGAACTGTTCTCTCTAAACAAGGTCGGTTTCGGCTTTATTGAGCCATCATCAGTGTAGTGCAGGCCTCTGCTGAACGATACATTCGAGGGTTACTGAACGATACATTCGAGGGTTACCGATCTATACATTCGAGGGTTACCGAACGATACATTCGAGGGTTACTGAACGATACATTTGAGGGTTACTGAACGATACATTCGAGGGTTACTGAACGATACATTTGAGGGTTACTGAACGATACATTCGAGGGTTACTGAACGATACATTCGGAGTAGGAAAGTTAAACCTGATAACATGTGACTTATTTAAACCCCTCCCACAATGTAACACCCTGCCATTAATATAATATAATAAAAATATATAAATAATCTGTGTCTTGGTTGATGAGTGATGTATCCTGGGAATTGGTGGGTAGTTGGGGCTGTATAAATGTTTCTTGTTTAAGGATTCACAGTCCATATTAAGTTATAGTGGGTGGTCACATTGTTATTTATCGGGAAATGATTACTTATCATTGAACTATTTATCACCCATGATCCCATGTGTTTTCCACAGATTGGGATGTAGGATAATTTGCAATTACTACAGCCTAAACCAGTAAATATAACAGAAGACCCATATTGTGGTAAATGAGTTTAATGCACAACAAGGAAGAATGGGTTGGGTAAAATTAATGGAAAGATAGTTACTGGGAAAGGAATGGAGTGTATATTGAGATGGGTAAAACAGACGGAGTTACCAAGGTAGGTAATCATCACTAGTTAACATCTGCAAACAACAGGTGAATGTAATGGAAAGAGAGGTAATTCAGACTGATACATCGTGACACAGGTGAATTTAATCAATATAGAGGTAATCAGCGTTGATTATATCTACAAACACAGGTAAACTTATAAGATCGAGCTAAACAGCCTTGATTACATCGTATCACATGTCAATTCAGTGATGGGCCATAAACTGGAAATTTCCTAATAACTGTGAACCAATATTATTGAGCTAGAAGATAGCACACTCCTCTATATGTCCTGCATGTAACATCACATGTTTAGTTAATACGTTTCTTTAAGGCATAGAGGCAAGCGGGAAAAGGGGCAGTATCAGGAAGTAAGCTAGGGAAAGCATGGATGAGAAGTGTGATTGTACTGTTGCTGACGTTTGAATAAATCAAGTTCCCTCACATTCCAAGTGTTTTCTTTTGCTCTTGAACAATACAAACAAGGGAGACATAACAACTGGCGACGGGATTAAAACTTTAACCCTGTGAGTACCAGCATACTTACCATATGGACTACCTGTACCAGTCCTCCACAATACAGGGAACCCAGTTATACTCACTTGCCTGTCACTGTCCATCTACAGCAGCACGCACAGCTCTCATTCTACTTTTGCACGTTCAGTTTAACTCTATCACTGCTGCTTCAAAAGTCAAGTTAATATGGCTGAGAACATCCACACCTTCCCCAACTTTGATTTGTCATGGATCCCATAATCTTGCCCAGAACTGGAAAAAATGGCTACTCGTTTTGACCAATTTTCCGGAGGCCATGGCCATCACAGAGGATAACAAGAAAAAGCTTTATTACTTACTTATGTGGTTCTGCTGTTTATGACATTTACTGCACCTTACCTACAGGACAGCCACTACTGACTACTCAAAATGCTCAAAGCACTAACTGAATATTTAATCCTAAGCCAAAAAACATCAGATATGAAAAGACAGTTCAGAATTGCTAACACACTACCCCAGGAGACCATGGAATCCTTTGTCACCCGTTTAAGACAATTAGCACAAGCTGCAATTTTTGCTGATGTTGATGATGAAATCACAATCACAAATCATTGTATCCTGCACATCATCTAAGCTACGGCGCAAAGCTTTACAACGCAGATTGTTTCTTGCAGGATCTTCTACACATGGCACGGTCCCTGGAAAATTCTGAGACTCAAAGCTGCTGCCATAGAGGAGGGGCACTGATAGCACAGGTGTGCAATCTTGTGCACACTAAAACGCAAAAACTACAGGCACTGACTCTCAAAAGATGTGCTACAGTGTGGCAAACATTTCCCTCATAATGGTGACATGCCTGCTCTAGGACGTAAATGTACTAATGTGGGGAAAACTGAATCATTTTGCAAATTGTATGTAAATATGCTCCATAAGTCATCCCTACGCACATCAGATACACTGAGCTCAGCACAAGTCAAATCATTCAGCCAAATCTGGAGATGAGTCACCTAATGTTTGCAGTGACTATGTGTTTATTACATCCAGCACAAACTGTACATTCCCCCATCATCATCCCAAATCTCTCTTACATGCAGTGTTTTACTATGACACAGGAGCCTCTGTGAACATATAGACATGTGTGACTATTGCCAACTGAATACAAACCTGCTTTGATACCTGTACAAACCAAAAATTTTTCCTTATGCTCTCAACTCCTTTGCCGACAATATGGTAAATTTGATTCAGATATTACTACAAAGATAAAACCTATACTACAACTTTCTTTGTACTACAAGGCTCTGGGGGTTGCCTTCTCAGCTATCACACAGTTTAACTCTTGGACTCATCAATATAGTTCACACTGTAGCTAACCCAACAGTCTCTGATGTACAAGCAACTAGTTGACAAGTATCCAACTTTTTGTGGGCCTTGGTAAACTAAAGATTTTCAATTCACCTTCACATTGAATGAAGACATTCGTCCAATTTCACAAGCCACACAGACGAATTCCTTTCACTTGAGGAAGCAAATTGAAGACGAACTAAAGTCTTTAGAGGAACAAGACATCATTGAAACTGTTTCAGGCCCCACTCCATGGGTTTCTCCATAGTGGCTGTAACCTAAAACCCAAAGATCCAAACAAAATAAGAATTGTGTGTAGACATGCGTTTCCAAACACTGCTATTACAGAGAGAGAGACACCTCTCTCAATCTCAGTGATGTATTTTCCATCTCCTAAATGGAGCCACCGTGTTCTCTAAACTGGATCTCAATAAGGGTTACACCAAACTGGAACTTAGTCCAGAATCCAGATACATAAACTACATTTCCACACATGTTGGTCTGCGAAGATACAACGACTAACGTTGGTGTTTGCCGGCTGCTGAGATTTTTCAAGAAGCAATAAGAAACATTATTCAACATATTCCTAATGCACTCATTACAGTGATGACATACTAGTTTTTGGAAAAAACACAGAATGACCACAAACTCTGCCCTACACGCAGTATTTGAGTGCTTATCATCCCAAGGACTTACACTCAACAAAGACAAATGTGAATTCAACAAATTCTACCTGGAATTCTATGGCCACATATTTTCTGTGCTGGATGCAACCTGATCCTAAAAAAGTACAGGCAATAAAATCAACTACAATCCCAAATGATGTTAATGAAGTTCGCCTTTTCTGGCATGGCCAGTTAATGCGCTAGGTACATCAAGGACTTCTCCACTATCAGTGCACCTTGCGAGACCTCAACAAACAAGGATGTGCATTTCAATGGTCATCAGCATGCCAAAAAATCATTGAGACAATCAAAACAGAACTTAATTCTGCCATATCATGGCTTATTTTGATCCTGCGTAGAACTTGAACTAATGTGGATGCAGTCCAGTTGGACTCGGAAGCTATTCTGTCCAAATAAACCAGAAAACCCATACCCACCAGCTATTTCTTATGCAAGCAGAGAGTCTGACAGTTACAGAAAAGAAATATTCCTAGCCAGAGAAAAGAAAGTCTAGCAGTGTTGGGGATGTGAACACTTCAACTATTTTATATGAGCACCATTTACAATTGTTACTGATCATTTGGCTCTATTACCATATTGGAAATCCAAGAGCAAAATGCCTGCTCGAATCGAAGGTGGGGTTTACGACTACAAGGATAAACTACAAAATAATTCATCGTCCAGGAAAATATAACAATCCTGCTGATTACATTTCACGACATCCCACTACTTCAGATGAGGCCACAAGTCTATTGCAGAAGAATAATTAACTTTGTTGCTGCACACGCGTGCCAAAAGCACTCAATTGGACATGTTTATAGAGGCAACCAAACGGGACACAAAACTCTTCTTGCATTAATACACATAATTGAAACCAACAGGTGGCATGAAATCCAGAGAGCTACCTTTCCTGATCTGAAGTAATCATCACTGAACTAAAGGCATTTGCAGCTGTCAAAGATGAGACTTCCCTTGCTAAGGACCATTCATTCTAAAAGGAACCAAATTAGGAGTACCTCAGGCCCTTCGCCAAACTACTGTAAATATGGCCCATGAAGGACATTGTGGTTGTGGCACTAAGAAACTCTCAGAGAAAAAGTTTGGTTTCCAAACTGGATCAAATAGTTGAAAAAAACTATCAGCACTGTTCCACTTGCCAAGTAGTAACAAATTCTTCCAAACCTGAACCACTCCATATGTTTCCTTACCTCAACAGTTTGGGATGAAATTGCTGTGGACATATGGTCCTCTACCCGATGGACAATACCTACTTGTTGTTGTAGATGATATTCAAGAATCTGATATTTCATTCATTACATCCACATCAGCTACCACTATACTACCTGCGTTGACAAGCATATTTTCAGCATATGGGCATAACCCGAGTGGTAAAGACGACAACGGGCCACCATTTAATGGACATCTGTTTCAACAATTTGCTGCATATCTTGGATTTAAAACACAGAAAAATAACTCTTGCTGGCCACAAGCTAATGGCATTGTAGACGGTTCATGAGTACTCTAGGTAAGAGAGTTAAGGCTGCTTATCTGGAACAAATTCCACTAAAGCAGGCATGTTACAAATTTTACGCAATTACGAAACACTCCTCACTCAACCACTAATGTTCCTCCTGCAAAACTTGTCTTTAACAGGCAATTCATACACTTCTTCCAGAAATCCCTAGTGCACCACAATCCACCACCTAGTGACTCTTCTATTAGAGAAACAGATTCTCAATCCAAACAGAAAATGAAACAATATGCGGACCAAAGACGTCATGCTCAGTCTCCCATGCATGTCTAAATGATAGGGTGGTTGTTTTACAAAGAGACATAACAAAACAACCTCTGCATACAAATCCCAAGCCTTACCATGTCATAGCAAGAAAAGGTAGCATGATTACGGCACAGCGAGATGGACATAGCATAACCTGGAATGCTCATACTTTAAGGTCCTCCCCATCTGAAAACATACCACAGGCACAGACAGGAGTCAGAGAGTCTCCTCAAACATTAGGAGGGCCAGTTCAATCACCTGAATGCATCCAGTGTACCTGCTGATACTTCAGTATCACCAAGGAGTGGTGGTCAGTCTCCGATCACGATGAACCATGTTCAAGGAGACGATTGCCCCTGCCGACACGAAAACCCCCACCAAGGCTTATTGAGGAAATATAAGCTCTTATCATAATATAACTGATCTGTATTTTAATATGCAGTGTTTCATTTATTTTTTCATTACTATTTGTATGTTTGGTTTAACCTTTAAAAAAAAAAAAAAAAGAGGGATGATGTAAACATCTACATGTTTAGTGAATACTGTTTCTTTAAGGCATAGAGGCAAGCTGGGAAAAAGGGGCAGTATCAGGAAGTAAGCTAGGAATAGCATGGTATGAGAAAGTGTGAGTACCTGTTGCTCTGTTTGAATAAATCAAGTTCCCTCTACATTCCAAGGTTTTCTTGCTCTTGAACAATATAACAAGGGAGACATAACACTGCAGATTGTATCGAATTTGGGTCTCTGGATGGAAACCTGTGGGGGAGAAAACGTCCAAAATGGGGGAATCACAGGGGAAAAAAAATCCAGTTTTATTCCACTTTCCTTTAAGCACAGATAAATCAGCAGATGATTCAAGAATTCTCTATATTTTGCTGGAGGATCAGATGAGCATGTCTGGCCCACTGGGAAAGTAAAGATTTTATGACTTTATAAAAAGTGCAGGTGAAGCATTCATATCTGCAGTTTTCTATGCTGTAATGCACTGCGGGTGCAGTTTTATGCTGTAATGCACTGCAGTGTTGTGCGAAGTCCCCTACGTTATCCCATACGGTCTCATTGAGTTTACACACAACGCGCACAGGCACTGGTGTTGAGGAGTTGTAGTCTGATGTTTATCTTTCTGTACCTTGACAATGGGTTTGGGCACATTTGTTTTTATTTGCAACAGTAGGAAAAGTTGAATGTCAGACTACAACTCCCAGCAACCACTAGTGTGTGTGTCTGTTTTGTGTTTGTGCCACAAATACCTAAGTGAGAACAGTTTTAATATTGAAGCCTTTAATTTTAATAAATAGTTAGCAGGAGAGGGCATTCACCAGGTTGGCACTCACCACACTAGTGACCAGTTTCAATCTCTCACTTTTCTTTTTCCCTCTGTACATGTCTCTCGGGTATTTAATGGGTGTGGTTTAATTGGGGTAGGGAAAGGGGATTACCTAAACATGTGCCACGCTTCATCAGTGCCCAGAAGTGACCTGAACTATGAGACACTAAAGATGCCCTGAATGTATGGTCATGACTTGGGCCTAAAAATCCTTTGCTTATACTATAAATGGTTCTGTGTTAAGTAAATCTCTGTTGGAAAAGGATCTTGGAGTTTTGGTGCATAACAAACTGAAATGTAGCCAGCAGTGCCATATGCCCACACGACTGATGATTGGCCGGAATAGTAGAATAGTAATAAGTAGGCATACTGAGATGCTGAGAATGGATGGCAGAACTGAGGCAAGTGAGCTGAGAAGGGGGGGAGAGACGAGAGAGAGGGGGTAGTGGGAGAGGAGAGAGGGGAGAGGAGGGGGGGAAGAGAGGGGGAGACAAAGGGGAGGGGAGGGGGGAAAGAGGGGGAGAGAGAGGGAGAGGGGGAGAGAGGGAGGGAGAAGAAGAGGGAGAGAAGGTAGAGAGGGGGAGAAAGAGAGAGAGGGGGTAGTGGAGAGGAGAGAGGGAGAGGAGGAGAGAGGGAGGAGAGGGGAGGGGTAGGGAAGGAGGTGCGGGATGGAAAGCGGAGAGAGAGAGTAGGTAAGAGAAGAGAGGAGAAGGTTAGTGGGGGGGACGGGATTGGTAAGAAAGGGGGGAAGAGGAGAGGGGGTAGTGAGGGAGGAGAGGGGAGAGGTGGATGACGGGTGCGGTCGAGAGGCGGGTAAAGAGGGGGAGAGGGAGGATAGGGTAGAGGGTGATGTGAGGGGGAGATCGGGAGGGAGAGGAGGGAGAGAGAGGGGGGACAAAGGGGATGGAGCGGGAGGGAGAGGGAGAGAGAGAGTTAGGTAGAGAGAGAGAGGGGGAGAGATAGGGTGAGAGTCTTAAATGTAGGGGGCAGAATTAGCGAATTCTGTAAGAATAAGGGTTTGCTAGTTGAAAAACTAACTAAGTAATTTGCATTTTATAGTATTAGCGGCTGCGTATCAGCCTTGGTTACCTGATAGGAGGGATTTGGTCGTCTGGAAGTTTAGAAACCCTTCAGTACTCCCCTTACCTGGTTTTAGTTTCGAAACTGAAATGCCAATCTTTGGGTTTCTGATCTGTGTCTGAGCCTAATCTAAACACTAATATGATTATTACCTGCGATATTAAATCGAGCCATTCCAGAGCATGAAGGACACAAAGCCAGGACGCTATTTCATACGAATAATGTACATTCGTATTGGAATTGTCAGGAATAATTATTAAGCACAGTTAACAATTCTGAATGTATTGCAATGAGTCAGCAACTAGGAAAAGACAATTGGCAGAGTAAAAGGGACAAAAAGTCTGTGGAGCTCTGTTTAATTCTGTGACTTATACCCAGCGAATGTGCGAATCCCATTATATGGTTGGAAATAAATGCCATTCATATTACGTAAGACACAAAACATTTGATTTTTGCCATGTGCGATAATTATCTTTGACATGAATGTGCAACGCCATGAAAGAAAGGCCAGAGGACTCGTGTGTATTTTTTTTATTAAAGGGCATGTCCACCCCCAAAACTAAAATTTAACCCCTTACTGGCCACATCAAGTAGTTTTAAAACAATCCTTACCTTACATTCCTGCTCAAAGTTTCCCTGGCTGTGCCCACCAAAGTCTAGAAACTGCTGTGTAGGAGCAGTGATGTGACTCATGCTGTGCCGGAGACTTCTCAACCTCATCAAGGTTGAGGCCATGCTCAGTGCGGCCCTCCCTGCCTCTCAGCCAATCACGGACGCGGCTGCCGGTCCCGCCCCCTGCTTTCAATTCACCTGCAAGCACAGGGCCTGAAACACATGCAGCAGGGGAGAGAGGGCAGGTAGAGTAAGAATCGGGGACTTTCTAACCATTATATTAATGCGGTTGGGGGCTGGGGAGCATGCCCTACCACATATCAAAGTTAATTTTGGGGTGGACATGCCTTAAACAATGAAAAATGCGGAAAAAGTCCCTTAAGGGCTTGCTTTTTTTTGACGATTTTTTTAAACGGGTGGCGCTTCACATCGTTGCGATACGCAAAGCACACGATCTATTTTAATGCGCCAATCCGTGAGGTTTCGGATGTCAAAAGGAGAAAATTGCAAGCTCAAACGCACAGAAATCGCATGCAAATCGCACCGGAATCGCACATGTAAATCATGTGCGATTGCGTGCAGTCTTCTATTGCGATGGTAGTGTGGCCGTGCCCTAAATAAGAATATCTGGAATTCTCTCAAGCTAATTGAGACTAATTAAACCAGAAGTATATCAACCAAAGGAGGATTTAACCCTCATTTCAGAAATTTTGGGTGGAGACATGCAGGGAAGCTCCTTTCTGTCTCAGATGGATACAACCACTTTGCGACCGTTAATACATTGCGAAAAACGCAGAGCTAAGTGCGACCTTTTACGCGGCTTTAAAGACACAATAGCAAAGATGTCATTTTGCTCAAAAAAATAGGGCAAAAAATGGTGCAAAATTGATTGAATTTTTTTTGCACAATGATGAGATCTAATGAGTTTGTAAAATGTATGAGATTTGTAATGTGACTCTATCAGGGAGAGGCAATATCCCGTTGGCTGCGAGACAAATCACTGGCGGTCCCAGCAATAGCGGTTATGGCCAACAGTGCGCGAATGTGATTTACCAACGGACCCTATCGCCGCTCGTCCGATTTTCGAGCTTGGTTGCGATCAGCTGCCCCACACCAGCAGATATTTCCAGTCGACTGACCGAAAGTGCTGTGGATCAGCTGATCAGTACCCAGGGGTGAGGGCTTATCGGTTATGGTCCCCACCTGGGTACTATGCAGGTGGGGATAGGTAAGTATAATTGTCCTTTCAGCCGGCCATAGGCTGTATTTGTCTATGATTTCCAATCCTTTATCTGTGGATAAAATACAGGTCCCATAGTTTACAATGACCAGACCAAGACATTGCAATATTGGATATATTTGGTCCCTTGTAGAATCTGTAAGTTTTTATTCCGTTTTCAATCTCAAATCTTTGGATCTCCGAAGATGGAATTTTTGGGACTTCGATCTGCATTTTCGATGATTATCGAATGTCCAAGGTTATTTTCTGTGATCCTCAAAATTCAAAAGTAGTTTCGATCGTATTTCGGGGGTTATCAGTTTCGGACGGAACATTTGGACACAAATATTTGTAGTCTAATGACTGAAACAGATTCACGGCCCCTTTAGGAATTCATATTCAAAGCCTCACTCCTGTGAGTAGGTCATTGTCCTGGTGTTTAAGGAAACCCATGTCAGTAAATTCCTTATTACATTACACGGTGTTATTAACAGTAGAATTCCATATCAGGGTAATGGAATGTGTTACCTCTGGCTTTAGATAACAGAAAAGGTTATATCATGCTTCTCTATTAAGAAGAGGATCGATCAAAAACATCTTCTCTTTCCAATCATTGTCTGTGTGAAACTTAAACTTGGAAATAATATTCCACTGCTTCTGCTTCACCCATACCCATTGCCGGGGCGAATATATTTCCCTCTAGGATAAACAACATTCCTAGATATTGTTTAGGGAGATATCTAATGCTAGAAGTCAAAGTGTCAGTGAAGGTAGCAGCTTTGGAATGTTATAATTATCATTTACCCTAACATAGCACTATGTAGCCAAAGGCATTTAAAGGGATATCCTCTCTTAAAACAAAAAACTAGAGACTTGTCAGTTGTCTGCCCTCAACCCAATTGCTATTTTAACTAGTTTATTAAATGCATTTGTAGCCAGAATTTTAATGATAAGCTCTATTCCTTCTGGCTTCTTCCCTGCTCAATGAGCTTTTATAAGTTGAGCATGTGCAGAGGAGGCAGCAGGTGTCACAGCAGTCAATTATTGGTTTGTGATTGTGTGAGGCCCTGGACCATTCAGAGTTTTTGTAACAACAAGGGTTAAATATGAACTGTTCTCTCTAAACAAGGTCGGGTCGGCTTTATTGAGCCATCATCAGTGTAGTGCAGGCCTCTGGTTTTGCAGTGTGAAGCACTGTCTCTCTGAGTCTGTGACAGGCAGACAACAAGTTGTTGTAAAATGCCCCAGCCCCCCAAATTTTTTTTTTCCTGAAGCTAGCTACAGACCTGCAACCTTTCTCTGTCTTTCCTCTACCTATTAAAAATATGATTTCCAGGCTAATGGCTAGTTTGGGGTCAGGGTATATGATGCAGCTGATGATAGTGAAGTGACCATGCTCCAACACTGAGGCTTCAGAGCAGAAGATGCTGGTGAGGTCCCAGCTCAGACTGATAGCAGAAAAAAAACACATTTATACTGCTGTAACTTTGGATAGACATCAGCTAGAAGCATGATACTGGAATCATTTTAAATGTTGGGAGTGTGACTCTTTCTAACAAATGCTACTTGTATGGATACTAGAGATGGACGAACTTCCTAAAGTTCGGTTGGTTTTCAACCCTGCCAGACTTCAGTTAAAGTCTGAGGTCAACAGTTGTAAACAACCCATTAGTCAATGGGAGTGCAATAGTTCGGATCAATAACAATAAAATATCAATGGTAACTTATGTAAATGGCTGTGGTACCTGGAAGAAAGGTCTGGGGAACATGTCACTATCACAAAACCTGTTAAACACTAACTTATTCATGATTGGCAATTGTCGGGTTTCGAGGGCTTTGGCCAATTCAAGTGTTACTGAACGCTACATTCGAGGGTTACTGAACGTACATTCGAGGGTTATGAACGATACATTCGAGGGTTACTGAACGCTACATTCGAGGGTTAGTGAACGCTACATTGAGGGTTACTGAACGCTACATTCGAGGGTTACTGAACGATACATTGAGGGTTACTGAATGCTACATTCGAGGGTTACTGAACGTACATTCGAGGGTTACTGAACGATACATTCGAGGGTTACTGAACGATACATTCGAGGGTTAATGAACGATACATTGAGGGTTACTGAACGCTACATTCGAGGGTTACTGAACGATACATCGGGTACTGAATACATTCGAGGGTTACCGAACGCTACATTTGAAGGTTACCGAATGTACATTTGAGGGTTATGAAAGCTACATTTGAGGGTTACTGAACGATACATTTGAGGGTACTGAACGATACATTCGAGGGTTACGAACGATACATTGAGGGTTACTGAACGCTACATTCGAGGGTTACTGAACGATACATTGAGGGTTATGAACGCACATTTGAGGGTTACTGAAGATACATTTGAGGGTTAGAACGAACTTGTACTGAAACGATACATTCGAGGGTACTGAACGATACATTTGAGGGTACTGAACGCTACATTCGAGGGTTACTGAACGATACATTCGAGGGTTACTGAACGATACATTCGAGGGTTACTGATCTATACATTCGAGGGTTACTGAACGCTACATTTGAAGGTTACCGAATGCTACATTGAGGGGTATGAACGCTACATTCGAGGGTCACTGAAAATGATGGCTACAGTTGAGGGTTATCAAAATCAACCACTGTATTCGTGGGGTACATGAATTCTACATTTGAGGGGTTACCGAAATCAAAGGATATATTCAAGGGTTACCAAATTTGAACGTTACATTGAGGGTACTGATTCGATTATCAAAATGAAGTCCACGGGTTGGAAAACCCGAATTAGTTCGACGTTCGTCCGAACATGGGTTCAGGTTCACTTATGGAGACCACAGTCCCCTAAAGCATTATGTATCTGATTGTGTGTTTCTGTGTCATTAAAGGGAGAAGGAGGAGGGGCCTCCAAATCACTTTGAAAAAAAATTAGCATTAAACACTTATTATTTAAAATATTAAAACATAGTAATTAGGGTAAACACAGTATGCAAAGTCTCAATATGAATAATACAAGAGTCCTCTGCACTCACACAAGTACGGGTGCTCACTCCTCCAAATAATCCAACCCTTAGTGGATTTTAGATACAGGAATAATGAAATAGCAAGGGTGGCACTCCAAACAGTAATTTTATTAATACAGACCACATCTCACCTGAGGAAGGGGGCACTTACCCCTGAGGAATGTCGTGTGGTCTGTATTAATAAAATTACTGTTTGGAGTGCCACCCTTGCTATTTGTTATTTCTAAAGTCTCAATATGACCTTTTGTTAAAAAAACAAAAAACTTTTCCCCTTCTCGACTGAAACGCCCATGTTGGGTTTTTTCCGGCTATTTTTTGGGCCCGAGAAACAACAAACAAATAATGTCAACCGTGCTTGGAGAATAAAAAGTAAAATCCAATTTCATTTTTTCAATTAACCTTTATATACTGAATTTTAATAAAGACGTGACCATAAATAACTTACACTTGTAATTAAATAGGAATTATTTCTGCCTTGTCACATTAGAGCTCCCCTGGTTGGCATTGATTATATTGCTTAGATTGTATGATTAGTGCTCCTTGAACTTATAAACTATTTACTGTATATGATACTGTCACATTTCACTGATACCTGATGTCTCCTAATAGATGCATCGAGAGAAAGTTTTAGTTGGATCCCCGCAGAAATTTTATTATGTTTATTTCATAAAACATTCTGTTAATGATGGCCAGGAGTTTTAACCTCAACCTGTTACCAGGCCCATAGGCAATTTAGGGGGATTACAGATCGCCAGAACCCCCCCCCCCATTCTGTTGTCACTGTATCTGTAGTTCCAGAACTTCAGATAAAGAGGGGGGGTGAGTAAAAGGGGATTAAGACAATGGGAGACAAAGATACAAACATGAAAAGTAAAGGTAACACTTAAAGTTCGTACACACCTGACGATGTTCACCAGAACCCCGAACCCTGACCGACCCTGTTCTGGCAACTTGAGGTGCCAGAACTTCAGAAAGAAGTGGGGGGGGGGAGAGAGTAAAGGGGATAAGACAATGGGAGACAATATACAAACATGAAAAGTAAAGGTTCGTACACACCCCGATGCCGATGAACACCCACGCCGGACAGCCGATAGTTGCACGTGTGTATGCGTTCGGTCGGGGTCGTTCGGGGTTCTGCTTAGATTCGGCGTGGGTGTTCGTCGGGCTCGCGGTTGGCCGGGGCTCGGGGGTCTGGTGAACATCGCCAGGTGTGTACGAACCTTTACTCTTCATGTTTGTATCTTGTCTCCCATTGTCTTAATCCCCTTTACTCTCTCCCCCCCCCCACTAGTTCTGGCACCTCAAGTTGCCAGAACAGGGTCGGTCAGGGTTCGGGTGCCTGGTGAACATCGCCAGGTGTGTACGAACCTTTACTCTTCATGTTTGGTGAACATCGCCAGGTGTGTACGAACCTTTACTCTTCATGTTTGTATATTGTCTCCCATTGTCTTAATCCCCTTTACTCTCTTGTCTCCCATTGTCTTAATCCCCTTTACTCTCTCCCCCCCCCCACTTTATCTGAAGTTCTGGCACCTCAAGTTGCCAGAAGCCGCTCGTCGATTTCGAGCTTGGTTGCGATCAGCTGCCCCACACCAGCAGATATTTCCAGTCGACTGACCGAAAGTGCTGTGGATCAGCTGATCAGTACCCAGGGGTGAGGGCTTATCGGTTTAGGTCCCCACCTTGGGTACTATGCAGGTGGGGATAGGTAAGTATAATTGTCCTTTCAGCCAGGCATAGCTGTATTTGTCTATGATTCCAATCCTTATCTGTGGATAAAATACAGGTCCCATAGTTTACCAATGACCAGACCAAGACATTGCAATATTGGATATATTTGGTCCCTTGTAGAATCTGGTAAGTTTTTATCCGTTTTCAAATCTCAAATCTTTCGGATCTCCGAAGATGGAATTTTTGGGACTTCGATCTGCATTTCGATGATTATCGAATGTCCAAGGTATTTTCTGTGAATCTCAAAATTCAAAAGTAGTTTCCGATCGTATTTCGGGGGTTATCAGTTTCGGACGGAACATTGGACACAAATATTTGTAGTCTAATGACTGAAACAAGATTCACGGCCCCTTTAGGAATTCTATTCAAAGCCTCACTCCTTGAGTAGGTCACTGTCCTGGTGTTTAAGGAAACCCATGTCAGTAAATTCCTTATACATTACACGGTGTTATTAACAGTAGAATTCCATATCAGGGTAATAGGAATGTGTTACCTCGCTGTTAGATAACAGAAAAGGTTATATCAGCTTCTCTATTAAGAAGAGGATCGATCAAATACATCTTCTCCTTTCCAATCATTTGTCTGTGTGAAACTTAAACTTGGAAATAATATTCCACTGCTTCTGCTTCACCCATACCCATTGCCCGGGCGAATATATTTCCTCTAGGATACAACACACATTCCTAGATATTGTTTAGGGAGATATCTAATGCTAGAAGTCAAAGTGTCAGTGGAGGTAGCATGCTTGGAATGTTATAATTATCATTTACCCTAACATGAGCACTATGTAGCCAAAGGCATTTAAAGGGATATCCTCTCTTAAACAAAAAAATAGAGACTTGTCAGTTGTCTGCCCTCAACCCCAATTTGCTATTTTAACTAGTTTATTAAAGCATTTGTAGCCAGATATTTAATGATAAGCTTCTATTCCTTTCTGGCTTCTTCCTCTGCTCAATGAGCTTTTATAAGCTGAGCATGTGCAGAGGAGGCAGCAGGTGTCACAGCAGTCAATTATTGGTTTGTGATTGTGTGAGGCCCTGGGACCATTCAGAGTTTTTGTAACACAAGGGTTAAATATGAACTGTGTCTCTCTAAACAAGGTCGGTTTCGGCTTTATTGAGCCATCATCAGTGTAGTGCAGGCCTCTGGTTTTGCAGTGTGAAGCACTGTCTCTCTGAGTCTGTGACAGGCAGACAACAAGTTGTTGTAAAATGCCCCAGCCCCCCAAATTTTTTTTTTCCCTGAAGCTAGCTACAGGACCTGCAACCTTTCTCTGTCTTTTCCTCTACTATATAAAAATATGATTTCCAGGCTAATGGCTAGTTTGGGGGAGGGTATATGATGCAGCTGATGATAGTGAAGTGACCATGCTCCAACTGAGGGCTCAGAGCAGAAGATGCTGGTGAGGTCCCAGCTCAGAATGATAGCAGAAAAAAAACACATTTATACTGCTGTAACTTTGGATAGACATCAGCTAGAAGCATGATACTGGAATCATTTTAAATTGGGGAGTTGACTCTTTCTAACAAATGCTACTTGTATGGATACTAAGAGATGGACGAACTTCCTAAAGTTCGGTTGGTTTCAACCCTGCCAGACTTCAGTTAAAGTCTGAGGTTCAACAGTTGTAAACAAACCCATTAGTCAATGGGAGTGCAATAGTTCGGATCAATAACAGATAAAATATCAATGGTAACTTACTGTAAATGGCTGTGGACTGGAGAAAGGTCTGGGGAACATGTCACTATCACAAAACCTGTTAAACACTAACTTATTCATGATTGGCAATTGTCGGGTTTCGAGGGCTTTGGCCAATTCAAGTGTTACTGAACGCTACATTCGAGGGTTACTGAACGATACATTCGAGGGTAGAACGATACATCGAGGGTTACTGAACGCTACATTCGAGGGTTAGTGAACGTACATTTGAGGGTTACTGAACGCTACATTCGAGGGTACTGAACGATACATTTGAGGTACTGAATGCTACATTCGAGGGTTACTGAACGCTACATTCGAGGGTTACTGAACGATACATTCGAGGGTACTGAACGATACATTCGAGGGTTATGAACGATACATTGAGGGTTACTGAACGCACATTCGAGGGTTACTGAACGATACATTCGAGGGTTACTGAACGATACATTCGAGGGTTACGAACGCTACATTTGAAGGTTACCGAATGCTACATTTGAGGGTTCATGAACGCTACATTTGAGGGTCTGAACGTTACATTGAGGGTTACTGACGATACATTCGAGGGTTACTGAACGAAATTTGAGGGTTACATGAACGCTACATTCGAGGGTTACTGAACGATACATTGAGGGTTACTGAACGCTACATTTGAGGGTTACTGAACAATACATTTGAGGGTTACTGAACGATACATTTGAGGGTTACTGAACGATACATTCGAGGGTTACTGAACGATACATTTGAGGGTTACTGAACGCTACATTCGAGGGTTACTGAACGATACATTCGAGGGTTACTGAACGATACATTCGAGGGTTACTGATCTATACATTCGAGGGTTACTGAACGCTACATTTGAAGGTTACCGAATGCTACATTTGAGGGTTACTGAACGCTACATTCGAGGGTCACTGAAAATGATGGCTACAGTTGAGGGTTATCAAAATCAACCACTGTATTCGTGGGTTACTGAATTCTACATTTGAGGGTTACCGAAATCAAAGGATATATTCAAGGGTTACCAAATTTGAACGTTACATTGAGGGGTACTGATTCGATTATCAAAATGAAGTCCAGGGTTTGAAAAACCCGAATTAGTTCGACGTTCGTCCGAACATGGGTTCAGGTTCACTTATGGAGACCACAGTCCCTTAAAGCATTATGTATCTGATTGTGTGTTTCTGTGTCATTAAAGGGAGAAGGAGGAGGGGCCTCCAAATCACTTTGAAAAAAAATTAGCATTAAACACTTTATTATTTAAAATATTAAAACATAGTAATTAGGGTAAACACAGTATGCAAAGTCTCAATATGAATAATACAAGAGTCCTCTGCACTCACACCAAGTACGGGTGCTCACTCCTCCAAATAATCCAACCCTTAGTGGATTTTAGATACAGGAATAATGAAATAGCAAGGGTGGCACTCCAAACAGTAATTTTATTAATACAGACCACATCTCACCTGAGGAAGGGGCATTACCTGAGGAAGTCGTGTGGTCTGTATTAATAAAATTACTGTTTGGAGTGCCACCCTTGCTATTTGTTATTTCTAAAGTCTCAATATGACCTTTTGTTAAAAAACAAAAAACTTTTCCCCCTTCTCGACTGAAACGCCCATGTTGGGTTTTTTCCCGGCTATTTTTTTGGCCCGAGAAACAACAAACAAATACTGTCAACCGTGCTTGGAGAATTAAAAAGTAAAATCCAATTTCATTTTTTCAATTAACCTTTATATACTGAATTTTAATAAAGACGTGACCATAAATAACTTACACTTGTAATTAAATAGGAATTTATTTCTGCCTTGTCACATTAGAGCTCCCCTGGTTGGCATTGATTATATTGCTTTAGATTGTATGATTAGTGCTCCTTGAACTATAAACTAATTTACTGTATATGATACTGTCACATTTCACTGATACCTGATGTCTCCTAATTAGATGCATCGAGAGAAAGTTTTAGTTGGATCCCCGCAGAAATTTTATTATGTTTATTTCTCATAAAACATTCTGTTAATGATGGCCAGGAGTTTTAACCTCAACCTGTTACCAGGCCCATAGGCAATTTTAGGGGGATTACAGATCGCCAGAACCCCCCCCCCCCCATTCTGTTGTCACTGTTATCTGTAGTTCCAGAACTTCAGATAAAGAGGGGGGGTGAGTAAAGGGGATTAAGACAATGGGAGACAAGATACAAACATGAAAAGTAAAGGTAACACTTAAAGTTCGTACACACCTGACGATGTTCACCAGACCCCGAACCCTGACCGACCCTGTTCTGGCAACTGAGGTGCCGAACCAGATTCAAAGTGAGGGTGGGGGGGGAAGGAGAGTAAAGGGATAAGACAATGGGAGACAATATACAAACATGAAAAGTAAAGGTTCGTACACACCCCGATGCCGATGAACACCCACGCCGGACAGCCGATAGTTGCACGTGTGTATGCGTTCGGTCGGGGTCGTTCGGGGTTCTGCTTAGAAGATCGGGTGGGTGTTCGTCGGGCTCGCGGTTGGCCGGGGCTCGGGGGTCTGGTGAACATCGCCAGGTGTGTACGAACCCCTTACTCTTATGTTTGATCTTGTCTCCATTGTCTTAATCCCTTTACTCTCTCCCCCCCCCACTTTATCTGAAGTTCTGGCACCTCAAGTTGCCAGAACAGGGCGGTCAGGGTCGGGTGCCGGTGAACATCGCCAGGTGTGTACGAACCTTTACTCTTCATGTTTGTATATTGTCTCCCATTGTCTTAATCCCCTTTACTCTCTCCCCCCCCCCACTTTATCTGAAGTTCTGGCACCTCAAGTTGCCAGAACAGGGTCGGTCAGGGTTCGGGGGTCTGGTGAACATCGTCAGGTGTGTACGAACTTTAAGTGGTACTTGTTTGGGGGACAGGCAGTAGCAATAATGGAAACTTATCACCCATGTGCTTTTTTTCCAGCTATCAGTATTAGCATTACCTAGAAAAATGCTTACATGTAGAGATACCATATACATACCTATACCTCATACTTTTATATGGTCATGGAATGCCTTCTAATATCCTTATGTATTAAAATAAAGAAGATTGTCATTCTAAGGGCAAAGATAAGCACAACTTTAGGTGCAGGAGAGAGAGCGAAGCGTGGCAGCAGCAATTCCCGGTAATAAGTCTAATGGCAGTTTTGGCAACTTGAGGCACCAGAATCCCTGAAAATCATGTGTTTGCCCTGAGGCAATAACACCCGATTCTGCTGTAGATCAGAAAATATCAATGAAATGTCTAATGTCAAAAACAAGTTTCTATGCAGAAATTTTGTGGTTTCAAGGGGGAAATTCATTTTTTGGTGGCCAAAATTTCATGAGGAAACCTGGGTCCGTTCCTAAAGATTAAATGTGATAATTGTCATCAGGCGTTGTTTTTTTACATGACAAAAATTTCAAGTGGATTGAAGACTACAAATTATATGACTTCTATGTTGAGTTTGATTCACTGGTATAATAAAATTGGCTGTCTTAAGAATATCTGGAATCTTGACCTTGCATTAGTATTAAAAGAGAAATCAAATCTGTAAAAAAAGATTCTGAATAATGTTTTCAGTAGAATTGTTATATATTATAACCCAAATATGTCTCAAATATGTTATGTGCAAGCCATCTATTTTTGCTCATTTCATAGATTTTTTGCTATTCATTGTGGGGAGTGGGTGGGGAGTGGGTGAGGGGGGGGGCGTTTGTTTGGGGGGTTGTAAAGTTTTCAGTAGTCAGGAAATTCAGCAGCAGAGATAGCTCATTAGGTAGGCGGGTTTATTGGTGATACTGCAAAATATATTAAACCTTTAACTACAGCTGTTCTAGTTCTCTATTCTCTCATACATGGGGCACTGGGCAACTAAATAAATTTCTTAGGAACCCCACTTTGCATATTCACATTCTTTTTAGGTTATCTTCATGTTAGTTCTGAGTCCCTGCACCACCAGTGAATCTAATCTAAATGTTAGACTACCGCGGCAGAGGGAATTTACGGTCTTTCCCAAACGACCACCCGGCTGACCCGAACGTTCACGACCGCATGCTGTTCAGGAAAGCTGCCTACACAGCGTCAATAAGTCTCCCCAATACCTTCGGATCCAACGCTATCTGGGCTTTATCGGTACTGTGTATACCGATCTTAAATCCCCATCAAGCAAAACATGCTGTTCGTCTACCACAAGGCAGTTCTGTATAGCAGAACATTGTACTGAACATCATCATAAGAACATTCCAAAACAACATTATATAATGTATATACATAGCTTAACAGATGTAGAAAACATTAAGGGAATGTCTTTACCAACTACGATATTGTAAATATATTCCTGAGTTTCTGTGGATAAAAAAACATCATGGCAAGTAACTATCACATTTTATGCCCACACTCATATCAACAGATTCCCAATCTACTGTTATTTTCCAAATTAAATAGAGAGAAACCAGCGCTTTGTTGCAAAGAATTAAAACTGGGGGAGAAAATTCCTTTCTAACAAGAGCACTTTATTTCCTAATCCAGTTATGTTTGCTTCCGTCGGGCCTAATGGTAGAGAAACCCTATTTAAACATTCTCATTACACCTGCTGTGAGCAATGCAACTTTTGCTTTCCAACTAAAGAACAATATTTAAAGCATTAGAGCGAATGGAGCTATTTAATATGGCAGCAGGTGCAGTCGCACACTGAGAGAGCCTACGCAGGGCAATAAAAGTTTTGAAAATACCTTGCATGCCCTTACCAGCCTTGGTTTCAACAATTACAGCTAAAGGAGATGACGAATCAACAGGAGAAATTCATCTTATAGGCGAAGAAGTACAATGTTCCTTAGTGTGTTGTGTTAAAATCTTTCATATACAGTGGTATTTACTGTTACAAATAATAATGGATTATTTTAAAGGCACAGAAAGGACCCACAAAAACCTTACTTTCATAATACTCCCCAGCATTCCGAAAGGACACACTGTGTCCACTTCCTTTTGGCCTTACAAGTACTCACGAGCAGTTAAACTTAAAGGGCATGCTGTAGTGTAGGGGACCCTCTCCCACCCCTCTTCCCAGGTTCGCATATGTTGGGGCATGTGCCCCAAACATATGTGAACATCTTTCTGGGATGGTGGGAGGAGAGGTATATGTATTTGGTCACAATTTATTACAATACCATAACTGTATTCTTTTTGGGCCAGATATATTGATGACCTTTTAATTTTGTGGGATGGCCCTGTTGAAAGATTACGGGAATTCTTGTCTGAACTTAACAATAATGATCTCAATATTAAGCTTACCACATAATATGACCTTTCAAAAGTGAATTTTTAGGACATTACAATAAGAAAGGAAAGAGATATCTTAAAATCAGATGTTGTATCGTAAAGATATAGCAACCAACAGTATTCTACATCACATGAGTTTCATCATCCCAATGTGAAGAAATCTATTCCTTTTGGGGAATTCTTAAGACTACGTAGAAACTGTACTGATCGCGACACATTCAAAGCGAGAACCATTGAAATGAAGAGAATCGCTTTAGACAAAGAGGATTTCCCTTAATCAAGTGGAGAAAGCTTATAAAAGGGCCCTGAAAACCGATAGGGAAACCTTATTGCAACCCAACTTAAACGAAGTAGTGGGGAAGATGAAGTATGTTTTATTACTCAGTTCAATGTCAACTACAGAGATGTGGAAAAAATTATTGAACAACTGGAATATCCTCATGAGTGACAGATCCTTGGTTGGCAAAATCCATTTATTTATAAACGTGCACCAACTTTAGAGACAAATTGGTCTCCAGTCATTTCGAGGATAAGAAAAAAACATTATACCTTCCTTACATCTAGGGGTTCTGCAAGTTGCGGACACTGTTGTATCTGCAATTTGGCACAACACTCTGACCATATCGTTTTGCTAAAAAACATCAATTTCAGACATACATGAACTGTGTTACAGAATCATACGGCCCGCACTATGATTGGTGCAGACAGCACCAATCAGATACCTTGGTTCACGTAACCAGGCTATAAGGGACTCTGCATCCGGTGGCGCCGCCTCTACTATGATTCAGTCCAGCAAGGCAGTACGAAACGCATCAGGGGCTAGATCCTTATGTGATGTTTTATTTATATTGATTCCAGCACTCTTGGTTGCCTGACCCTCCTCCGCAGCCCTTTACTACTAGTAGGCAACGTAGGGTTCTGCCTGGAGCACTGTGGGTTTACAAAACAAGGAGCTCCATAAATAGCGATATACACTTTAAGACCCCAATATCTTGGTCTTCCTCTTGCTGCTTGTATCTCTATATGATTTTTCTTACTATATATTGCTTATTATGACAAAGGCAAGGCTGTATATCTAAATAAAGAACCCAAATAAATCCTATAGCTACAGCCTGCAGATACAAGCATCCTTGTAGGTCTCAGAATGGAAACCGCTGTCCTTCATATTACTAAGATAGACTGTACCTTATTGGAGGCATTATGTAGTAATTTAACCACCAAACTTTCATTGGTTCAGATCTGTGTTTTACTTTACACTCCCTTAATAACTAATCCCCATCACCTTTTAGGATATATATTTTTAGAATGTAAACTGACCCCCAGTGCTTGTCTGTTTTCCTTTGCCAGTGAATCAGTTTTTTTAAATGAACTTGTGTTGAAGGCAAACTTCAAAGCATTGTCAGTTATTATCCAATAGAAAAACAAAAGCCTTGGAGTACAGAGGGCAAGTAGTCACATGGTACCTCATTGACTGGTCTGTTTTACCAGTTGAAGTTGAATTCCTGTCATGGGGGAAACAAAACATATTTACCTTAGTGATTTTCCTGTGTGTGGGCGGTGTGTACGATAAGAGGTAATATGATAGGGGGTGGGTAAGGACAATGTTCCAGGGATAGAACAATCTGTTGGCATGGTCTTGGATGTTCTATACATTACACAAGTACACAGGTCAACATGTTATCCAGAGGGTTCATCTAAATATCTTATATTCTTCACTAAGTTAGTTAGATTAGTAGATAGGTCTATTTAAATTATAGCAAAATCCCCTATTTTTCATCACTCAATATGGTTTAACGGTAAGGAGTTGTGGAGTTGTGAACAAATACACCTGGTACTATTACTATTATAAAAAGCTGTCCGACCCAGGTTCTCTGTTCTTTGAGCAACTGCCATGCTCTGCAGGTGCTACCTCCTGGGCCTCTTTACAGACCTACCAATATCCAAGTAGCAAACACACAGCTATTTGGACTATTAGTATTAGCAGTATTTGTAGTAGTAGTAGCAGTAGCAGCAGTAGTAGTAGTAGTAGTAATTAGCGAGTAGTAGTAGTATTAGCAGCAGTATTAGTAGCAGCAGCATTATTAGTAGTAGTAGTAGTAGCAATAGTAGTATTAGCAGTAGTAGTTGTAGTTGTAATAGCAGCAGCAGCAGTAGTAGTTAGTAGTAGTAGTAGCAGCAGCAGCAGTAGTAGTAGTAGTAATAGTAGCAATAGTAGTATTAGCAGTTGTAGTAGTAGTAGCTGTTGTTGTTGTTGTTTGTGTTGTAGCAGCAGCAGCAGTAGTAGTAGTAGTAGCAGAGTAGTAGAAGTTCTGATTGTAGTAGAAGTTTTTATAATAATGTTTTTGAATGAATCTTTATCTACTCCAAAGGTTATATTTAAGTTTAAAGCAGTGCCAGTATCGACTCTAGTTATTTATAATACCATGTGAGAAATTTGACATTTATCGTGGTGTCATATGCTATGCTATGTTTCCCCCCAGTTATTTATCCCCAGACTTAATACTGTTTAATGGAACTTTTTACCTATACACTGACCACCTTCTGTACATATTTTCTGGCAGAGAGGTAGATCATTAACTAAAACTGAGGGGGAATGTTGTGTTCTATGTCTGTACTACTTTTGGCCCCCACTCTTCCCATGCTTACTTTTGAAATTGAATTAGTATAGTATATAACACCACAACAGCCTGTTCTGCCCTATAACCTGAAACTAGGCAGGTACACAGAGTACAGTAAAGTATATGGAAAAACCTTCGGGGCTACACATTTCCCAACTATAGCCCAAGACGATGCAGAGGAAATTTCTATCACCTTCTGAACGGTCCTGAGGCCAACGGTGAACATTTATCGGCCACAGAACTGCGGTAAACACAATTGATAAAGGGCCAATGCAATCATGCACTCCATGAATTAAATCTAATCTTTATTGCGCCTCCATGATCAAGTAAAACACTGTGCAAATGGCGAATGCCTAAATGTCATGGTCACCTTCCCCACAGCTCCCAACTAGATTTAAGATGGCTGGGGTCCAGGCCCAGATTTACCATTAGGCACTTTGGCACATGCATAGGTGCTCCTGTGGTTGGAGGGGTGGGTCAATCTCCCACGGTGGTTTGGGGTGTGGTTCAGGTTTAGGGGTGGGGCTAAGGGCACCAGGCCTTTAGGGCCTACAGGCTCCTGACGTGTAGATTCTGAGGTATAACATTTTTTTGTTGAAAAATAAAAAACAAACAACAAAAAAACTGCAGAAAATCAAATCATCCTTTAAAATAAATGTATATGAGAGAAAGTGTGTGAGAAAGAAATATCACCACCACATCACATTAAAAAACATTTTACAAAACAATCAATAGAGTTTGCAATAATTACACTCAATTCGGGCAGCACAAACTTGTGTCCTATATAATAACAATGCACATAAGGTTATGCAGCCATTTGGTTTACAACAGGAAATAGCTGTGATCAGGAAAAAGTTTAATAGCAGGTTTGTTTTTCAATTTGTTGATGTGGGTTTTGATAGGTTTCTCTATCATGTGCCATCTTACTCTTCTTCATTGTAACAAATGGTTCTAAATGATATTTGAGTTAAAGGGCAAGTCCGGCCCTCAGATGAAAACTAAGGTTCGTACATCCGTGCGATCATAGGTCCTGGCCCACGACGCACGATGTGTACAAACAAGCGTTCGGACGATAATCGCCCCGTATGTAGGCACTTTAAAATTGCCTACACACGAGCTGGTTTCTACCAAAACGTTCGTTTGTACACATGGTGCATCGTGGGCCGGGGACCTATGATCGCATGGATGTACGAACCTTTATACCCAGGTAAATCACCCCTGAAAACCCTAAACTGTAATAGCTTGAAATCTGAAATACATAAATATATCTGAATCCTGTACAATGTCCTGTATCCCCTGCTTCCTGACTCTTCCAGTTACCAACTGCAGTTATGGACTTGACAGCTTGGCAAGTCCAACCCCAAAATGAAAACTTACATACGAATTAAATCACCCCCCAAAAACCCTAAACGGTAATAGTTTGAAATCTCAAATATATAAATCTAACCTGAAATCCTGCACAATGTCCTTTTGCACTGTTTCTGCTTCCTGGTTCTTCCAGTTAGTAACTGGCAGTTATGGATTTGACAGGTGACATCACAGCAATGTCTGAATGTTGATCCCCTGTCTGCCCTTCTGAGCATGCCCAGGCATCAGTACAGGACTCAGTACAGGTTTCTAATTGCTCAGTTTCCATGAGGCACACAGAGGCATAGAGGAATAAGAATGAAGTAGAGGAAAAAGATGATTGAGAAAACAGATGAGTAGGAAAGTTAAACCTGATAACATGTGACTTATTTAAACCCCTCCCACAATGTAACACCCTGCCATTAATATAATATAATAAAAATATATAAATAATCTGTGTCTTGGTTGATGAGTGATGTATCCTGGGAATTGGTGGGTAGTTGGGGCTGTATAAATGTTTCTTGTTTAAGGATTCACAGTCCATATTAAGTTATAGTGGGTGGTCACATTGTTATTTATCGGGAAATGATTACTTATCATTGAACTATTTATCACCCATGATCCCATGTGTTTTCCACAGATTGGGATGTAGGATAATTTGCAATTACTACAGCCTAAACCAGTAAATATAACAGAAACCCATATTGTGGTAAATGAGTTTAATGCACAACAAGGAAGAATGGGTTGGGTAAAATTAATGGAAAGATGTTACTGGGAAAGGAATGAGTGTATATTGAGATGGGTAAACAGACGGAGTTACCAAGGTAGGTAATCATCACTAGTTAACATCTGCAAACAACAGGTGAATGTAATGGAAAGAGAGGTAATTCAGACTGATACATCGTGACACAGGTGAATTTAATCAATATAGAGGTAATCAGCGTTGATTATATCTACAAACACAGGTAAACTTATAAGATCGAGCTAAACAGCCTTGATTACATCGTATCACATGTCAATTCAGTGATGGGCCATAAACTGGAAATTTCCTAATAACTGTGATACCAATATTATTGAGCTAGAAGATAGCACACTCCTCTATATGTCCTGCATGTAACATCACATGTTTAGTTAATACGTTTCTTTAAGGCATAGAGGCAAGCGGGAAAAGGGGCAGTATCAGGAAGTAAGCTAGGGTAAGCATGGATGAGAAGTGTGATTGTACTGTTGCTGACGTTTGAATAAATCAAGTTCCCTCACATTCCAAGTGTTTTCTTTTGCTCTTGAACAATACAAACAAGGGAGACATAACAACTGGCGACGGGATTAAAACTTTAACCCTGTGAGTACCAGCATACTTACCATTGGACTACCTGTACCAGTCCTCCACAATACAGGGAAACCCAGTTATACTCACTTGCCTGTCACTGTCCATCTACAGCAGCACGCACAGCTCTCATTCTACTTTTGCACGTTCAGTTTAACTCTATCACTGCTGCTTCAAAAGTCAAGTTAATATGGCTGAGAACATCCACACCTTCCCCAACTTTGATTTGTCATGGATCCCATAATCTTGCCCAGAACTGGAAAAAATGGCTACTCGTTTTGACCAATTTTCCGGAGGCCATGGCCATCACAGAGGATAACAAGAAAAAGCTTTATTACTTACTTATGATGGTTCTGCTGTTTATGACATTTACTGCACCTTACCTACAGGACAGACACTACTGACTACTCAAAATGCTCAAAGCACTAACTGAATATTTAATCCTAAGCCAAAACATCAGATATGAAAAGACAGTTCAGAATTGCTAACACACTACCACCAGGAGAACCATGGAATCCTTTGTCACCCGTTTAAGACAATTAGCACAAGCTGCAATTTTTGCTGATGTTGATGATGAAATCACAATCACCAAATCATTGTATCCTGCACATCATCTAAGCTACGCGCAAAGCTTTAAACGCAGATTGTTTCTTGCAGGATCTTCTACACATGGCACGGTCCCTGGAAATTCTGAGACTCAAAGCTGCTGCCATAGAGGAGGGGCACTGATAGCACAGGTGTGCAATCTTGTGCACACTAAACGCAAAAACTACAGGCACTGGACTGCTCAAAGATGTGCTACAGTGTGGCAAACATTTCCCCATAATGGTGAATGCCTGCTCTAGGACGTAAATGGTACTAATGTGGGGAAAACTGAATCATTTTGCAATTGTATGTAAATATGCTCCTAAGTCATCCCTACGCACATCAGATACAACTGAGCTCAGCACAAGTCAAATACATTCAGCCAAATTCTGGAGATGAGTCACCTAATGTTTGCAGTGACTATGTGTTTATTACATCCAGCACAAACTGTACATTCCCCCATCACATCCCAAATCTCTCTTACATGCAGTTGTTTTACTATGACACAGGAGCCTCTGTGAACATATAGACATGTGTGACATATTGCCAACTGAATACAAACCTGCTTTGATACCTGCTACAAACCAAAATTTTTCCTTATGCTCTCAACTCCTTTGCCGACAATAGGTAAATTTGATTCAGATATTACTACCAAAGATAACACCTATACACAACTTTCTTTGTACTACAAGGCTCTGGGGTTGCCTTCTCAGCTATCACACAGCATTTAACTCTTGGATCATCAATATAGTTCACACTGTAGCTAACCCAACAGTCTCTGATGTACAAGCAACTAGTTGACAAGTATCCAATCTTTTTGTGGGCCTTGGTAAACTAAAGAGATTTTCAATTCACCTTCACATTGAATGAGACATTCGTCCAATTTCCACAGCCACACAGACGAATTCCTTTCACTTGAGGAAGCAAATTGAAGACGAACTAAAGTCTTTAGAGGAACAAGAACATCATTGAAACTGTTTCAGGGCCCCACTCCATGGGTTTCTCATAGTGGCGTACCTAAAACCCAAAGATCCAAACAAAATAAGAATTGTGTGTAGACATGCGTTTCCAAACACTGCTATTACAGAGAGAGAGGACACCTCTCTCCAACTCTCGTGATGTTTTCATCTCCTAAATGGAGCCACCGTGTTCTCTAAACTGGATCTCAATAAGGGTTACACCAAACTGGAACTTAGTCCAGAATCCAGATACATAAACTACATTTCCACACATGTTGGTCTGCGAAGATACAAACGACTAACGTTTGGTGTTTGCCGGCTGCTGAGATTTTTCAAGAAGCAATAAGAAACATTATTCAACATATTCCTAATGCACTCAATTACAGTGATGACTACTAGTTTTTGGAAAAAACACAGAATGACCACAAACTCTGCCCTACACGCAGTATTTGAGTGCTTATCATCCCAAGGACTTTACACTCAACAAAGACAAATGTGAATTCAACAAATTCTACCTGGAATTCTATGGCCACATATTTTGTGCTGGGATGCAACCTGATCCTAAAAAATACAGGCAATAAAATCAACTACAATCCCAAATGATGTTAATGAAGTTCGCTCTTTTCTGGCATGGCCAGTTATGCGCTAGGTACATCAAGGACTTCTCCACTATCAGTGCACCTTGCGAGACTCAACAAACAAGGATGTGCATTTCAATGGTCATCAGCATGCCAAAAATCATTTGAGACAAATCAAAACAGAACTTAATTCTGCCACATATCATGGCTTATTTTGATCCTGCGTAGAACTGAACTAATGTGGATGCAGTCCAGTTGGACTCGGAAGCTATTTCTGTCCAATAAACCAGAAAACCCATACCCACCAGCTATTTCTTATGCAAGCAAAGTCTGACAGTTACAGAAAAGAAATATTCCTAGCCAGAGAAAAGAAAGTCTAGCAGTGTCTGGGGATGTGAACACTTCCACTATTTTTATATGGAGCACCATTTACAATTGTTACTGATCATTTGGCTCTTATTACCATATTTGGAAATCCAAGAGCAAATGCCTGCTCGAATCGAAGGTGGGGTTTACGACTACAAGGATATAACTACAAAATAATTCATCGTCCAGGAAAATATAACAATCCTGCTGATTACATTTCACGACATCCCACTACTTCAGATGAGGCCACAAGTCTATTGCAGAAGAATAATTTAACTTTGTTGCTGCACACGCTGTGCCAAAAGCACTCAAATTGGACATGTTTATAGAGGCAACCAAACGGGACAAAAACTCTTCTTGCATTAATACACATAATTGAAACCAACAGGTGGCATGAAATCCAGAGAGCTACCTTTCCTGATCTGAAGTAATCATCACTGAACTAAAGGCATTTGCAGCTGTCAAAGATGAACTTCCCTTGCTAAGGACCATTCATTCTAAAGGAACCAAATTAGGAGTACCTCAGGCCCTTCGCCAAACTACTGTAAATATGCCATGAAGGACATTGTGGTTGTGGCACTAAGAAACTCTCAGAGAAAAAGTTTGGTTTCCAAACTGGATCAAATAGTTGAAAAAACTATACAGCACTGTTCCACTTGCCAAGTAGTAACAAATTCTTCCAAACCTGAACCACTCCATATGTTTCCTTACCTCAACAGTTTGGGATGAAATTGCTGTGGACATTATGGTCCTCTACCCGATGGACAATCCTACTTGTTGTTGTAGATGATATTCAAGAATCTGATATTTCATTCATTACATCCACATCAGCTACCACTATACTACCTGCGTGTGACAGCAATATTTTCAGCATATGGGCATAACCCGAGTGGTAAAGACAGACAACGGGCCACCATTTAATGGACATCTGTTTCAACAATTTGCTGCATATCCTTGGATTTAAAACACAGAAAAATAACTCGCTGGTCCACAAGCTAATGGCATTGCTAGACGGTTATGAGTACTCTAGGTAAGAGAGTTAAGGCTGCTTATCTGGAACAAATCCACTAAAAGCAGCATGTTACAAATTTTACGCAATTACGAAACACTCCTCACTCAACCACTGATGTTCCTCCTGCAAAACTTGTCTTTAACAGGCCAATTCATACACTTCTTCCAGAAATCCCTAGTGCACCACAATCCACCACCTAGTGACTCTTCTATTTAGAGAAACAGATTCTCAATCCAAACAGAAAATGAAACAAATGCGGACCAAAGACGTCATGCTCAGTCTCCCATGCATGTCTAAATGATAGGGTGGTTGTTTTACAAAGAGACATAACAAAACAACCTCTGCATACAATCCCAAGCCTTACCATGTCATAGCAGAAAAGGTAGCATGATACGGCACAGCGAGATGGACATAGCATAACCTGGAATGCTCATACTTTAAGGTCCTCCCCATCTGAAAAACATACCCAGGCACAGACAGGAGTCAGAGAGTCTCTCAAACATTAGAGGGCCAGTTCAATCCCTGAATGCATCCATGTACCTGCTGATACTTCAGTATCACCAGGAGTGGTGGTCGTCTCCGATCACGATGAACCATGTTCAAGGAGACGATTGCCCCTGCCGACACGAAAACCCCCACCAAGGCTTATTGAGGAAATATAAGCTCTTTATAATATAACTGATACTGTATTTTAATATGCAGTGTTTCATTTTTTTTTCATTACTATTTGTATGTTTGGTTTAACCTTTAAAAAAAAAAAAAAAAGAGGATGATGTAACATCTACATGTTTAGTGAATACTGTTTCTTTAAGGCATAGAGGCAAGCTGGGAAAAAGGGGCAGTATCAGGAAGTAAGCTGGGAATAGCATGGTATGAGAAAGTGTGAGTACCTGTTGCTCTGTTTGAATAAATCAAGTTCCCTCTACATTCCAAGTGTTTTCTTGCCTCTTGAACAATATAACAAGGGAGACATAACACTGCAGATTGTATCGAATTTGGGTCTCTGGATGGAAACTGTGGAGGGAGAAAACGTCCAAAATGGGGGAATACAAGAGGGAAAAAAAATCCAGTTTTATTCCACTTTCCTTTAAGCACAGATAAATTCAGCAGATGATTCAAGAATTTCTCTATATTTTGCTGGATGGATCAGACTGAGCATGTCTGGCCCACTGGGAAAGTAAAGATTTTACTGACTTTATAAAAGTGCAGGTGAAGCATCATCATCTGCAGTTTCTATGCTGTAATGCACTGCGGTGTGCAGTTTCTATGCTGTAATGCACTGCAGTGTTGTGCGACGTTCCCCTACGTTATCCCATAGCGGTCTTCATTGAGTTTACACACAACGCGCACAGGCACTGGTGTTTGATGGGAGTTGTAGTCTGATGTTTATCTTTCTGTACCTTGACAATGGGTTTGGGCACATTTGTTTTTATTTGCAACAGTAGGAAAAGTTGAATGTCAGACTACAACTCCCAGCAACCACTAGTGGGGTGTTGTTTGGTTTGTGCCACAAATACCTAAGTGAGAACAGTTTTAATATTGAAGCCTTTAATTTTAAAAATAGTTAGCAGGAGAGGGCATTCACCAGTTGGCACTCACCACACTAGTGACCAGTTTCAATCTCTCACTTTTCTTTTTCCCTCTGTACATGTCTCTCGGGTATTTAATGGGTGTGGTTTAATTGGGGTAGGAAAGGGGATTACCTAAACATGTGGCCACGCTTCATCCAGTGCCCAGAAGTGACCTGAACTATGAGACACTAAAGATGCCCTGAATGTATGGTCATGACTTGGGCCTAAAAATCCTTTGCTTATACTAAAATGGTTCTGTGTTAAGTTAAATCTCTGTTGGAAAAGGATCTTGGAGTTTTGGTGCATAACAAACTGAAAGGTAGCCAGCAGTGCCATATGCCCACACGACTGATGATTGGCCGGAATAGTAGAAAGTAATAAGTAGGCATACTGAGATGCTGAGAATGGATGGCATGAACTGAGGCAAGTGAGCTGAGAAAGGGGGGGAGAGAGAGAGAGGGGGGGGTAGTGAGAGAGGGAGAGAGAGAGAGAGGGGATAGGAGGAGGGGAAGAGAGGGGGAGACAAAGGGATGGGAGAGGGAGGGGAGAGGGAGGAGAGGAGGAGAGGAGGAGAGGAGAGAGGGAGGGAGGAGAGAGGAGAGAAGGTAAGGGAGGGGGAAGAAGAGAGAGAGGGGGTAGTGGGAGAGGAGAGAGGGGAGAGGAGGGGAAGAGAGGGAGAGGAGGAGGGGAGGGAGGGGAAGGAGGTGGGGGATGGGAAAGGGAGGAGAGAGTAGGTAAGAGAGAGAGAGAGTAGTGCGGGGGACGGGATTGGTAAGAAAGGGGGGAACGAGGAGAGGGGGTAGTGGGGAGGAGAGGGGAGAGTGGATGACGGTGGGTCGAGAGAGCGGGTTAGAAGGGGGGGAGAGGGGAGTAGGGTAGATGGGGTGTGGAGTGGGAGATGGTGAGGGAGAGGAGGGAGAAGAGAGGGGGGACAAAGGGGATGGGAGCGGGAGGGGGAGGGAGAGAGAGAGTAGGTAGAGAGAGAGAGGGGGAGAGATAGGGTGAGAGATCTTTAAAGTAGGAGGGCAGAATTAGCGAATTCTTGTAAAGAATAAGGGGTTTGCTAGTTGAAAAATACTAAGTAATTTGTCATTTTATAGTATTAGCAGGCTGCGTATTCAGCCTTGGTTACCTGATAGGAGGGATTTGGTCGTCTGGAAGTTTAGAAACCCTTCAGTACTCCCCTTACCTGGTTTTAGTTTCGAAACTGAAATGCCAATCTTTGGGTTCTGATCTGTTGTCTGAGCCATAATCTAAACACTAATATGATTATTACCTGCGATATTAAATCGAGCCATTCCAGAGCATGAAGGACACAAAGCCAGACGCTATTTCATACGAATAATGTACATTCGTATGGAATTGTCAGGAATAATTATTAAGCACAGTTAACAATTCTGAATGTATTGCAATGAGTCGCAACTAGGAAAAGACAATTGGCAGAGTAAAAGGGACAAAAAGTCTGTGGAGCTCTGTTTAATTTCTGTGACTTATACCCAGCGAAGTGCGAATCCCATTATAATGGTTGGAAATAAATGCCATTCATATTTACGTAAGACACAAAACATTTGATTTTTGCCATGTGCCGATAAGTTATCTTTGACATGAATGTGCCAACGCCATGAAAGAAAGCCAGAGGACTCGTGTGTATTTTTTTTATTAAAGGGCATGTCCACCCCCAAAACTAAAATTTAACCCCTTACTGGCCACATCAAGTAGTTTAAAACAATCCTTACCTTACATTCCTGCTCAAATAGTTTCCCATGCTGTGCCCCCCAAAGTCTAGAACTGCTGTGTAGGAGCAGTGATGTGACTCATGCTGTGCCGGAGACTTCTCAACCTCATCAAGGTTGAGGCCATGCTCAGTGCGGCCCTCCCTGCCTCTCAGCCAATCACGGACGCGGCTGCCGGTCCCGCCCCCTGCTTTCAATCACCTGCAAGCACAGGGCCTGAAACACATGCAGCAGGGGAGAGAGGGCAGGTAAGTAAGAATCGGGGACTTTCTAACATTATATTAATGGGTTGGGGGGGGGAGCATGCCCTACCACATATCAAAGTTAATTTTGGGGTGGACATGCCCTAAACAATGAAAAATGCGGAAAAAGTCCCTTAAGGGCTTGCTTTTGCGATTTTTTTAAACGGGGTGGCGCTTCACATCAGTTGCGATACGCAAAGGCACACGATCTATTTTAATGCGCCAATCCGTGAGGTTTCGGATGTCAAAAAGGAGAAAATTGCAAGCTCAAACGCACAGAAATCGCATGCAAATCGCACCGGAATCGCACATGTAAATCATGTGCGATTGCGTGCAGGTCTTTCTATTGCGAGGTAGTGTGGCCGTGCCCTAAATAAGAATATCTGGAATTCTCTCAATGCTAATTGAGACAATTAAACCAGAAGGTATATAACCAAAGGAGGATTAACCCTCATTTCAGAAATTTTGGGTGGAGACATGCAGGGAAGCTCTTTCTGTCTCAGATGGATACAACCACTTGCGACCGTTATACATTGCGAAAAACGCAAGAGCTAAGTTGCGACCTTTTACGCGGCTTAAAGACACAATAGCAAAGATGTCATTTTCGCTCAAAAAAATAGGGCAAAAAATGGTGCAAAATTGATTGAATTTTTTTTGCACAATGATGAGATCTAATGAGTTTGTAAAATGTATGAGATTTGTAATGTGACTCTATCAGGGAGAGGCAATATCCCGTTGGCTGCGAGACAAATCACTGGCGGTCCCAGCAATAGCGGTTATGGCCAACAGTGCGCGAATGTGATTTACCAACGGACCCTATCGACCGCTCGTCCGATTTTCGAGCTTGGTTGCGATCAGCTGCCCCACACCAGCAGATATTTCCAGTCGACTGACCGAAAGTGCTGTGGATCAGCTGATCAGCTACCCAGGGGTGAGGGCTTATCGGTTATGGTCCCCACCTGGGTACTATGCAGGTGGGGATAGGTAAGTATAATGTCCTTTCAGCCGGCATAGGCTGTATTTGTCTATGATTTCCAATCCTTTATCTGTGGATAAAATACAGGTCCCATAGTTACACAATGACCAGACCAAGACATTGCAATATTGGATATATTTGGTCCCTTGTAGAATCTGGTAAGTTTTATTCCGTTTTCAATCTCAAATCTTTGGATCTCCGAAGATGGAATTTTTGGGACTTCGATCTGCATTTTCGATGATTATCGAATGTCCAAGGTTATTTTCTGTGATCCTCAAAATTCAAAAGTAGTTTCGATCGTATTTCGGGGTTATCAGTTTCGGACGGAACATTTGGACACAAATTTTGTAGTCTAATGACTGAAACAAGATTCACGGCCCCTTTAGGAATTCATATTCAAAGCCTCACTCCTGTGAGTAGGTCATTGTCCTGGTGTTTAAGGAAAACCCATGTCAGTAAATTCCTTATTACATTACACGGTGTTATTAACAGTAGAATTCCATATCAGGGTAATAGGAATGTGTTACCTCTGGCTTTAGATAACAGAAAAGGTTATATCATGCTTCTCTATTAAGAAGAGGGATCGATCAAAAAATCTTTCTCTTTCCAATCATTTGTCTGTGTGAAACTTAAACTTGGAAATAATATTCCACTGCTTCTGCTTCACCCATACCCATTGCCGGGGCGAATATATTTCCCTCTAGGATAAACAACATTCCTAGATATTGTTTAGGGAGATATCTAATGCTAGAAGTCAAAGTGTCAGTGAAGGTAGCAGTTGGAATGTTATAATTATCATTTACCCTAACATTAGCACTATGTAGCCAAAGGCATTAAAGGGATATCCTCTCTTAAAACAAAAAACTAGAGACTTGTCAGTTGTCTGCCCTCACCCCAATTGCTATTTTAACTAGTTTATTAAATGCATTTGTAGCCAGATTTTAATGATAAGCTCTATTCCTTCTGCTTCTTCCCTGCTCAATGAGCTTTTATAAGTTGAGCATGTGCAGAGGAGGCAGCAGGTGTCACAGCAGTCAATTATTGGTTTGTGATTGTGTGAGGCCCTGGACCATTCAGAGTTTTTGTAACAACAAGGGTTAAATATGAACTGTTCTCTCTAAACAAGGTCGGGTCGGCTTTATTGAGCCATCATCAGTGTAGTGCAGGCCTCTGGTTTTGCAGTGTGAAGCACTGTCTCTCTGAGTCTGTGACAGGCAGACAACAAGTTGTGTAAAATGCCCCAGCCCCCCAAATTTTTTTTTTCCCTGAAGCTAGCTACAGACCTGCAACCTTTCTCTGTCTTTTCCTCTACCTATATAAAAATATGTATTTCCAGGCTAATGGCTAGTTTGGGGTCAGGGTATATGATGCAGCTGATGATAGTGAAGTGACCATGCTCCAACCTGAGGCTTCAGAGCAGAAGATGCTGGTGAGGTCCCAGCTCAGACTGATAGCAGAAAAAAACACATTTATACTGCTGTAACTTTGGATAGACATCAGCTAGAAGCATGATACTGGAATCATTTTAAATGTGGGAGTTGACTCTTTCTAACAAATGCTACTTGTATGGATACTAGAGATGGACGAACTTCCTAAAGTTCGGTTGGTTTTCACCCTGCCAGACTTCAGTTAAAGTCTGAGGTTCAACAGTTTGTAAACAAACCCATTAGTCAATGGGAGTGCAATAGTTCGGATCAATAACAGATAAAATATCAATGGTAACTTACTGTAAATGGCTGTGGTACCTGGAGAAAGGTCTGGGGAACATGTCACTATCACAAAACCTGTTAAACACTAACTTTATTCATGATTGGCAATTGTCGGGTTTCGAGGGCTTTGGCCAATTCAAGTGTTACTGAACGCTACATTCGAGGGTTACTGAACGATACATTCGAGGGTTACTGAACGATACATTCGAGGGTTACTGAACGCTACATTCGAGGGTTAGTGAACGCTACATTTGAGGGTTACTGAACGCTACATTCGAGGGTTACTGAACGATACATTTGAGGGTTACTGAATGCTACATTCGAGGGTTACTGAACGTACATTCGAGGGTACTGAACGATACATTCGAGGGTTACTGAACGAGACATTCGAGGGTTACATGAACGATACATTGAGGGTTACTGAACGCTACATTCGAGGGTTACTGAACGATACATCGGTACTGAATACATTCGAGGGTTACCGAACGCTACATTGAAGGTTACCGAATGTACATTTGAGGGTTATGAAAGCTACATTTGAGGGTTACTGAACGATACATTTGAGGGTTACTGAACGATACATTCGAGGGTTACTGAACGATACATTGAGGGTTACTGAACGCTACATTCGAGGGTTACTGAACGATACATTGAGGGTTATGAACGCTACATTTGAGGGTTACTGAACGATACATTTGAGGGTTACGAACGAACATTGGGGTACTGAAACGATACATTCGAGGGGTATGAACGATACATTTGAGGGTTACTGAACGCTACATTCGAGGGTTACTGAACGATACATTCGAGGGTTACTGAACGATACATTCGAGGGTTACTGATCTATACATTCGAGGGTTACTGAACGCTACATTTGAAGGTTACCGAATGCTACATTGAGGGGTATGAACGCTACATTCGAGGGTCACTGAAAATGATGGCTACAGTTGAGGGTTATCAAAATCAACCACTGTATTCGTGGGGTACATGAATTCTACATTTGGGGGTTACCAAATCAAAGGATATATTCAAGGGTTACCAAATTTGAACGTTACATTGAGGGTTACTGATTCGATTATCAAAATGAAGTCCACGGGTTTGGAAAACCCGAATTAGTTCGACGTTCGTCCGAACATGGGTTCAGGTTCACTTATGGAGACCACAGTCCCCTAAAGCATTATGTATCTGATTGTGTGTTTCTGTGTCATTAAAGGGAGAAGGAGGAGGGGCCTCCAAATCACTTTGAAAAAAAATTAGCATTAAACACTTATTATTTAAAATATTAAAACATAGTAATTAGGGTAAACACAGTATGCAAAGTCTCAATATGAATAATACAAGAGTCCTCTGCACTCACACCAAGTACGGGTGCTCACTCCTCCAAATAATCCAACCCTTAGTGGATTTTAGATACAGGAATAATGAAATAGCAAGGGTGGCACTCCAAACAGTAATTTTATTAATACAGACCACATCTCACCTGAGGAAGGGGGCACTTACCCCTGAGGAATGTCGTGTGGTCTGTATTAATAAAATTACTGTTTGGAGTGCCACCCTTGCTATTTGTTATTTCTAAAGTCTCAATATGACCTTTTGTTAAAAAAACAAAAAACTTTTCCCCTTCTCGACTGAAACGCCCAGTTGGGTTTTTTCCGGCTATTTTTTGCGGCCCGAGAAACAACAAACAAATATGTAAACCGTGCTTGGAGAATAAAAAGTAAAATCCAATTTCATTTTTTCAATTAACCTTTATATACTGAATTTTAATAAAGACGTGACCATAAATAACTTACACTTGTAATTAAATAGGAATTATTTCTGCCTTGTCACATTAGAGCTCCCCTGGTTGGCATTGATTATATTGCTTTAGATTGTATGATTAGTGCTCCTTGAAACTATAAACTATTTACTGTATATGATACTGTCACATTTCACTGATACCTGATGTCTCCTAATAGATGCATCGAGAGAAAGTTTTAGTTGGATCCCCGCAGAAATTTTATTATGTTTATTTTCATAAAACATTCTGTTAATGATGGCCAGGAGTTTTAACCTCAACCTGTTACCAGGCCCATAGGCAATTTAGGGGGATTACAGATCGCCAGAACCCCCCCCCCATTCTGTTGTCACTGTTATCTGTAGTTCCAGAACTTCAGATAAAGAGGGGGGGTGAGTAAAAGGGGATTAAGACAATGGGAGACAAGATACAAACATGAAAAGTAAAGGTAACACTTAAAGTTCGTACACACCTGACGATGTTCACCAGGCACCCGAACCCTGACCGACCCTGTTCTGGCAACTTGAGGTGCCAGAACTTCAGATAAAGTGGGGGGGGGGAGAGAGTAAAGGGGATTAAGACAATGGGAGACAATATACAAACATGAAAAGTAAAGGTTCGTACACACCCCGATGCCGATGAACACCCACGCCGGACAGCCGATAGTTGCACGTGTGTATGCGTTCGGGTCGGGGTCGTTCGGGGTTCTGCTTAGATTCGGCGTGGGTGTCGTCGGGGCTCGCGGTTGGCGGGGTCGGGGGTCTGGTGAACATCGCCAGGTGTGTACGAACCTTTACTCTTCATTTGTATATTGTCTCCCATTGTCTAATCCCCTTTACTCTCTCCCCCCCCCACTTATCTGAAGTTCTGGCACCTCAGTTGCCAGAACAGGGTCGGTCAGGGTTCGGGTGCCTGGTGAACATCGAGGTGTGTACGAACCTTTACTCTTCATGTTTTGTATATTGTCTCCCATTGTCTTAATCCCCTTTACTCTCTCCCCCCCCCCACTTTATCTGAAGTTCTGGCACCTCAAGTTGCCAGAACAGGGTCGGTCAGGGTTCGGGGGTCTGGTGAACATCGTCAGGTGTGTACGAACTTTAAGTGTTACTTGTTTGGGGACAGGCAGTAGCATAAATGGAAACTTATCACCCATGTGCTTTTTTTCCAGCTATCAGTATTAGCATTACCTAGAAAAATGCTTACATGTAGAGATACCATATACATACCTATACCTCATACTTTTATATGGTCATGGAATGCCTTCTAATATCCTTATGTATTAAAATAAAGAAGATTGTCATTCTAAGGGCAAGATAAGCACAACTTTAGGTGCAGGAGAGAGCGAAGCGTGGCAGCAGCAATTCCCGGTAAATAAGTCTAATGGCAGTTTTGGCAACTTGAGGCACCAGAATCCCTTGAAAATCATGTGTTTGCCCCTGAGGCAATAACACCCGATTCTGCTGTAGATCAGAAACTATCAATGAAATGTCTAATGTCAAAAACAAGTTTCTATGCAGAAATTTTGTGGTTTCAAGGGGGAAATTCATTTTTTGGTGGCCAAAATTTCATGAGGAAACCTGGGTCCGTTCCTAACGATTAAATGTGATAATTGTCATCAGGCGTCGTTTTTTTTACATGACAAAAATTTCAAGTGGATTGAAGACTACAAATTATATGACTTCTATGTTGAGTTTGATTCACTGGTATAATAAAATTGGCTGTCTTAAGAATATCTGGAATCTTGACCTTGCATTAGTATTAAAAGAGAAATCAAATCTGTAAAAAAAGATTCTGAATAATGTTTTCAGTAGAATTGTTATATATTATAACCCAAATATGTCTCCAAATATGTTATGTGCAAGCCATCTATTTTTCTGCTCATTTCATAGATTTTTTTGCTATTCATGTGTGGGGAGGGGGGGTGGGTGAGGGGGCGGTTTGTTTGGGGGGTTGTAAAGTTTTCAGTAGTCAGGAAATTCAGCAGCAGAGATAGCTCATTAGGTAGGCGGGTTTATTGGTGATACTGCAAAATATATTAAACCTTTAACTACAGCTGTTCTAGTTCTCTCATTCTCTCATACATGGGGCACTGGGCAACTAAATAAAGTTCTTTAGGAACCCCACTTTGCATATTCACATTCTTTTTAGGTTATCTTTCATGTTAGTTCTGAGTCCCTGCACCACCAGTGAATCTAATCTAATGTTAGACTACCGCGGCAGAGGGAATTTACGGTCTTTCCCAAACGACCACCCGGCTGACCCGAACGTTCACGACCGCATGCTGTTCAGGAAAGCTGCCTTACACAGCGTCAATAAGTCCCCAATACCTTCGGATCCAACGCTATCTGGGCTTTATCGGTACTGTGTATACCGATCTTAAATCCCCATCAAGCAAAACATGCTGTTCGTCTACCACAAGGCAGTCTGTCTATGCAGAACATTGTACTGAACATCATCATAAGAACATTCCAAACAACATTTATATAATGTATATACATAGCTTAACAGATGTAGAAAACCATTAAGGGAATGTCTTTACCAACTACGATATTGTAAATATATTCCTGAGTTTCTGTGGATAAAAAACATCATGGCAAGTAACTATCACATTTTATGCCCACACTCATATCAACAGATTCCCATCTACTGTTATTTTCCAAATTAAATAGAGAGAAACCAGCGCTTTTGTTGCAAAGAATTAAAACTGGGGGAGAAAATTCCTTTCTTAACAAGAGCACTTTATTTCCTAATCCAGTTATGTTTGCTTCCCGTCGGGCCTAATGGTAGAGAAACCCTATTTAAACATTCTCATTACACCTGCTGTGAGCAATGCAACTTTTGCTTTCCAACTAAAGAACAATATTTAAAGCATTAGAGCGAATGGAGCTATTTAATATGCAGCAGGTGCAGTCGCACACTGAGAGAGCCTACGCAGGGCAATAAAAGTTTTGAAAATACCTTGCATGCCCTTTACCAGCCTTGGTTTCAACAATTACAGCTAAAAGGAGATGACGAATCAACAGGAGAAATTCATCTTATAGGCGAAGTACAATGTTCCTTAGTGTGTTGTGTTAAACTTCTTTCATATACAGTGGTATTTACTGTTACAAAATAATAATGGATTATTTTAAAGGCACAGAAAGGACCCACAAAAACCTTACTTTCATAATACTCCCCCAGCATTCCTGAAAGGACACACTGTGTCCACTTCCTTTTTGGCCTTACAAGTACTTCACGAGCAGTTAAACTTAAAGGGCATGTCTGTAGTGTAGGGGACCCTCTCCCACCCCTCTTCTACCCCCAGGTTCGCATATGTTGGGGCATGTGCCCCAACATATGTGAACATCTTTCTGGGATGGTGGGAGGAGGTATATGTATTTGGTCACAATTTATTACAATACCATAACTGTATTTCTTTTTGGGCCAGATATATTGATGACCTTTTAATTTTGTGGGATGGCCCTGTTGAAAGATTACGGGAATTCTTGTCTGAACTTAACAATAATGATCTCAATATTAAGCTTACCACATAATATGACCTTTCAAAAGTGAATTTTTAGGACATTACAATAAGAAAGGAAAGAGATATCTTAAAATCAGATTTGTATCGTAAAGATATAGCAACCAACAGTATTCTACATCACATGAGTTTCCATCATCCCAATGTGAAGAAATCTATTCCTTTTGGGGAATTCTTAAGACTACGTAGAAACTGTACTGATCGCGACACATTCAAAGCGAGAACCATTGAAATGAAGAATCGCTTTAGACAAAGAGGATATTCCCTTAATCAAGTGGAGAAAGCTTATAAAAGGGCCCTGAAAACCGATAGGGAAACCTTATTGCAACCCAAACTTAAACGAAGTAGTGGGGAAGATGAAGTATGTTTTATTACTCAGTTCAATGTCAACTACAGAGATGTGGAAAAAATTATTCTGAACAACTGGAATATCCTCATGAGTGACAGATCCTTGGTTGGCAAAATCCATTTATTTATAAACGTGCACCAACTTTAAGAGACAAATTGGTCTCCAGTCATTTCGAGGATAAGAAAAAACATGATACCTTCCTTACATCTAGGGGTTCTGCAAGTGCGGACACTGTTGTATCTGCAATTTGGCACAACACTCTGACCATATCGTTTTGCTAAAAAACATCAATTTCAGACATACATGAACTGTGTTACAGAATCATACGGCCCGCACTATGATTGGTGCAGACAGCACCAATCAGATACCTTGGTTCACGTAACCAGGCTATAAAGGGACTCTGCATCCGGTGGCCGCCTCTACCTATGATTCAGTCCAGCAAGGCAGTACGAAACGCATCAGGGGCTAGATCCTTATGTGATGTTTTATTTATATTGATTCCAGCACTCTTGGTTGCCTGACCCTCCTCCTGCAGCCCTTTACTACTAGTAGGCAACGTAGGGTTCTGCCTGGAGCACTGTGGGTTTACAAACACAGGAGCTCCATAAATTAGCGATATACACTTTAAGACCCCAATATCTTGGTCTTCCTCTTTGCTGCTTGTATCTCTATTATGATTTTTCTTACTATATATTTGCTTATTATGACAAAGGCAAGGCTGTATATCTAAATAAAGAACCCAAATAAATCCTATAGCTACAGCCTGCACAGATACAAGCATCCTTTGTAGGTCTCAGAATGGAAACCGCTGTCCTTCATATTACTAAGATAGACTGTACCTTATTGGAGTGCATTATGTAGTAATTTAACCACCAAACTTTCATTGGTTCAGATCTGTGTTTTACTTTACACTCCCTTAATAACTAATCCCCATCACCTTTTAGGATATATATTTTTTAGAATGTAACTGACCCCCAGTGCTTGTCTGTTTTCCTTTGCCAGTGAAATCAGTTTTTTTTAAATGAACTTGTTTGAAGGCAACTTCAAAGCATTGTCAGTTATTATCCAATAGAAAAACAAAAGCCTTGGAGTACAGAGGGCAAGTAGTCACATGGTACCTCATTGACTGGTCTTGTTTTTACCAGTTGAAGTTGAATTCCTGTCATGGGGGAACAAAACATATTTACCTTAGTGATTTTCCCTGTGTGTGGGCGTGTGTACGATAAGGAGGTAATATGATAGGGGGTGGGTAAGGACAATGTTCCAGGGATAGAACAATTCTGTTGCATGGTCTTGGATGTTCTATACATTACACAAGTACACAGGTCAACATGTTATCCAGAGGGTTCATCTAAATATCATTATATTCTTCACTTAAGTTAGATTAGTAGATAGGTCTATTTAAATTATAGCAAAATCCCCTATTTTCATCACTCAATATGGTTTAACGGGTAAGGAGTTTGTGAATCAAATACACCTGGTACTATTACTATTATAAAAAGCTGTCCGACCCAGGTTCTCTGTTCCTTTGAGCAACTTGCCACTGCTCTGCAGGTGCTACCTCCTGGGCCTTCTTTACAGACCTACCAATATTCCAAGTAGCAAACACACAGCTATTTGGACTATTAGTATTAGCAGTATTTGTAGTAGTAGTAGCAGTAGCAGCAGTAGTAGTAGTAGTAGTATTAGCAGTAGTAGTAGTATTAGCAGCAGTATTAGTAGCAGCAGCATTATTAGTAGTAGTAGTAGTAGCAATAGTAGTATTAGCAGTAGTAGTTGTAGTTGTAATAGCAGCAGCAGCAGTAGTAGTAGTAGTAGTAGTAGCAGCAGCAGCAGTAGTAGTAGTAATAGTAGCAATAGTAGTATTAGCAGTTGTAGTAGTAGTAGCTGTTGTTGTTGTTGTTGTTGTTGTAGCAGCAGCAGCAGTAGTAGTAGTAGTAGCAGTAGTAGAAGTTCTGATTGTAGTAGAAGTTTTTATAATAATGTTTTTGAATGAATCTTTTATCTACTCCTAAAGGTTATATTTAAGTTTTAAAGCAGTGCCAGTATCAGACTCTAGTTTATTTATAATACCATTGTGAGAAATTTGACATTTATCGTGGTGTCATATGCTATGCTATGTTTCCCCCCAGTTATTTATCCCCAGACTTAATACTGTTTAATGGAACTTTTTACCTATACACTGACCACCTTCTGTACATATTTTCTGGCAGAGAGGTAGATCATTAACTAAAACTGAGGGGGAATGTTGTTGTTCTATGTCTGTACTACTTTTGGCCCCCACTCTTCCCATGCTTTACTTTTGAAATTGAATTAGTATAGTATAAACCCACAACAGCCTGTTCCTGCCCTATAACCTGAAACTAGGCAGGTACACAGAGTACAGTAAAGTATATGGAAAACCTTCGGGGCTACACATTTCCCAACTATAGCCCAAGACGATGCAGAGGAAATTTCTATCACCTTCTGAACGGTCCTGAGGCCAACGGTGAACATTTATCGGCCACAGAACTGCGGTAAACACATTGATAAAGGGCCAATGCAATCATGCACTCCATGAATTAAATCTAATCTTTATTGCGCCTCCATGATCAAGTAAAACACTGTGCAAATGGCGAATGCCTAAATGTCATGGTCACCTTCCCCCACAGCTCTCCAACTAGATTTAAAGATGGCTGGGGTCCAGGCCCAGATTTACCATTAGGCACTTTAGGCACATGCATAGGTGCTCCTGTGGTTGGAGGGGTGGGTCAATCTCTCCACGGTGGTTTGGGGTGTGGTTCAGGTTTAGGGGTGGGGCTAAGGGCACCAGGCCTTTAGGGCCTACAGGCTCCTGACGTGTAATTCTGAGGTATAACATTTTTTTGTTGAAAAATAAAAAACAAACAAACAAAAAAAACCTGCAGAAAATCAAATCATCCTTTAAAATAAATGTATATGAGAGAAAGTGTGTGAGAAAGAAATATCACCACCACATCACATTAAAAAACATTTTACAAAACAATCAATAGAGTTTTGCAATAATTACACTCAATTCGGGCAGCACAAACTTGTGTCCTATATAATAACAATGTCACATAAGGTTATGCAGCCATTTTGGTTTACAACAGGAAATAGCTGTGATCAGGAAAAAGTTTAATAGCAGGTTTGTTTTTCAATTTGTTGATTGTGGGTTTTGATAGGTTTCTCTATCATGTGCCATCTTACTCTTCTTCATTGTAACAAATGGTTCTAAATGATATTTGAGTTAAAGGGCAAGTCCGGCCCTCAGATGAAAACTTAAGGTTCGTACATCCGTGCGATCATAGGTCCTGGCCCACGACGCACGATGTGTACAAACAAGCGTTTCGGACGATAATCGCCCCGTATGTAGGCACTTTATAAATTGCCTACACACGAGCTGGTTATCTACCAAAACGTTCGTTTGTACACATGGTGCATCGTGGGCCGGGACCTATGATCGCATGGATGTACGAACCTTTATACCCAGGTAAATCACCCCTGAAAACCCTAAACTGTAATAGCTTGAAATCTGAAATACATAAATATATCTGAAATCCTGTACAATGTCCTGTATCCCCTGCTTCCTGACTCTTCCAGTTACCAACTGTCAGTTATGGACTTGACAGCTTGGGCAAGTCCAACCCCAAAATGAAAACTTACATACGAATTAAATCACCCCCCAAAACCCTAAACGGTAATAGTTTGAAATCTCAAATATATAAATCTAACCTGAAATCCTGCACAATGTCCTTTTGCACCTGTTTCTGCTTCCTGGTTCTTCCAGTTAGTAACTGTCAGTTATGGATTTGACAGTTGACATCACAGCCAATGTCTGAATGTTGATCCCCTGTCTGCCCCTTCTGAGCATGCCCAGGCTCAGTACAGGCTCAGTACAGGTTTCTAAATTGCTCAGTTTCCATGAGGCATCCAGAGGCATAGCAGGCATACAGTAATGAATTCATAGGGCAAACTATGATATATCAACATATTTTAAAGAGGCCATTCTTTTTAAAAGATGTTCTAATGAGGGTGGAGTTGTCCTTTAATCCCCTGTCAACCTCTACTGAGGCTCAGTACAGGTCACTAAATTGCTCAGTTTCCATGAGGCATCCAGAAGCATAGCAGGCATACAGTAATGAATTCATAGGACAAACTATGATATATCAACATCAATATGAGGGTGGAGTTTTGCCTGAGCTGTTAATTTGCGTCAACCAATCAGATGGTCCCTTTTTCCTTTTCTACTACAGTTAGATAACATTTGATTGGTTGCTTAAGAACACAGGTAATATGTTGCACCTCTTATTGAATTAAGCCCATGGTAAGTTATGGACTTGGCCAAATTCTGCACTGCCAGTAATGAAGAGCTATAAATCCCAGTGTTTCCCTGCCAAACCCAGATCATCATAATTCTCCAATAGCTGGATTTTCAAAATGGCCCAGTGCCTGGTCTACAGCACACTATAAAGGAAGTATTTGTCATGGCGGCAACCTTTATTTACTGTACCAATGATATTTGGGGTTTTCCTAATGTGCATCAGGAAAGAATACCATATAAACCATATCACCAACATGAATAGCTCACAGAAGAAACACGCTATCCCCATGTCCATCCCCATGCTATCCCCATGTTAAACCTTTAGCTAAAATCCAATAAATAAAACACTTGCACCCCTTTTGCACTTTTCTTCTCCCAGTACAAGGATTCAGAATACATTGTAGGTGGTTGAATTGTACTTGCAGTTGTAAGGAATTGACCTGAAAAGTGATCAAACAGAACACGAATGGAAAGGCTCCCAGGAAAGCAGCAGCTGTCTGACATTAAACAATATAGCCAAACACACTGATATATTAAATGAGCCTATCACAATGTATATTACCGGTAAATAGAGTCCAAACATCAAACATGAAGTGATGTCATAGTGAATCGGATGAAAGGGTTAACATGCTGCTAAATGGAAGTACATGTAATCTACTGTAAGATAATTCCCTGATCTTTTGCCAAACCATCATTCTCAGTAGCTGGGACTTGCCCCCCTGTGTACCCATTCACCATAGACGTGCTTAGGAAAGACCAGGATTAACCCCTATAGTTTATTCAGACATAAAGCAATCCCACGTTTTGGGGGGACGTATCCACCCTTCCTCAGGGATCATAAACACAATGCCCTTTGCTCTGCCAGGTCAACAGCCATTTACGGGGGAACAATAGTAACCCAGAGCATTGTTAACTCCTACTTCCAGTATCATTTCTACTTCTGCCAGGCTACCTTAGTGCTTCAGCGCTATACAGGACAGGACACGAATTTGGCAGATGAAAACTGTACATACTCTTTAACAAAACTATATTAGGACTTGGGAGGTAGCAATAAACAATCCCTATATCCCTGCCCCAGTTACTTTTATTTTTAAAAAGTACATTTTTCCACTTTAATTGTCCTTTAAACACATAGGCTGGGACATTAATAGCCATTAAATAGAGCAGGAAAAAGGGAAATTTAACATAAAAAAATCATTAAAAAACTAGTGATCATGATCAACACTAACATGGAGGAAAAAATGACTTGTAGAAAGTAGAATGTGACCCCAGATAATGTTATTAATATTCTCTTATCTGATATCTTTTGTACCTACTGTCATCTCAAAATCAGAACAATTTGTAAAAATCAATGCTCTACTGAAATGGGCTACAAGCCCAATTAAAGGAAATTGTGGGAAGTCCTTAGATAATGGTCGGGATGGATACAGGGCTGGGGCAATACAACAGTCTGCCTACATATGCCAAGAATAAAGACATTCATCCATCAAGTTCTATTCTTTGCTTTACCCACAATGCCTTACTAGTGTTGATCTAGAGGAATGCAAGATGAAAATCTAATGCCAAAAAACCCTCCCAACTCACTCAAATTCTTTCGTATTCGATTTCGTATAAATGTTGTGGTTTATCGTATTGCTAAAGGCAAAGCAGGAAACTCAAGATTTACAGTAGATTTAAAATTCCTTCCATGATATTCAGCATGGTGGGTCCATTATCCTGTTTATATGTTTGAGGGTACATTATAACTGATCTGTAATGTCACTACATAAGTAGTGAATAAGTACAGTAAGTTTTGTATAAAAGTACATTTTCAAGGGAAAACCAGAAATATTCTATATGAGGTAAACCTATGGGTCGTAGTTCTGTTAAAATGATATGAAACAGCAGGTAATGGATTGTTGGTATACGTTCATTTAGTTCAACCTTTATACCCTACCCATAATGTCTGTTTAACAGTTACATAGTAACATAGTATTGGAGGTTGAATAAAGGCATACGTCCATCTAGTCCAACCTTTATACCCTACCCATAATGTCTGTATAACAGTTACATAGTAACATAGTATTGGAGGTTGTATAAAGATATACGTCCATCTAGTCCAACCTTTATACCCTACCCATAATGTCTGTATAACAGTTACATAGTAACATAGTATTGGAGGTTGAATAAAGACATACGTCCATTTAGTCCAACCTTTATACCCTACCCATAATGTCTGTTTAACAGTTACATAGTAACATAGTATTGGAGGTTGAATAAAGGCATACGTCCATCTAGTCCAACCTTTATACCCTACCCATAATGTCTGTATAACAGTTACATAGTAACATAGTATTGGAGGTTGTATAAAGACATACATCCATCTAGTCCAACCTTTATACCCTACCCATAATGTCTGTATAACAGTTTCATAGTAACATAGTATTGGAGGTTGAATAAAGGCATACGTCCATCTAATCCAACCTTTATACCCTACCCATAATGTCTGTCTAACAGTTACATAGTAACATAGTATTGGAGGTTGTATAAAGACATACGTCCATCTAGTCCAACCTTTATACCCTACCCATAATGTCTGTATAAAAGTTACATAGTAACATAGTATTGGAGGTTGTATAAAGACATACTTCCATCTAGTCCAACCTTTATTCACTACCAATTATGTCTATCTAACAGTTACATAGTAACGTAGTATTGGAGGTTGTATAAAGACATACGTCCATCTAGTCCAACCATTATTCACTACCAATTATGTCTGTCTAACAGTTATATAGTAACAATATTGGAGGTTGTACAAAGATGTCATCCATCTAGTCCAACCTTTATTGCCTACTAATGAACCCTACTTAACAGTTACATAGTACTAGTGTAAGAAAGACATACCTGTTCGGAGCTCCAACGGGGCGTCCTCTGCTCCCGAACATTCTCGGCGTCTTCCAGCTCTCCTTGATCTTCTGCCATCTTTGGGACTTGTTCGGCGCGGCTTCCGATTTGGCCACTTTCGGGAAATTCCAAATGTTTGCGAGTGCGCGGCCAGTACTTCTTCTTCTTAAAGTAACAGTCCTTTTTTATTTAAAAACTGTTCTATTATCCAATCTGCTTTCATCTTCATCCTGGCTTCTCCCCTATTGGTTCCTCTGGCATTTTTGAAACCCTCAGCCCATTGGTCCTTGCCTGATATAGCATTTAGTTCTCTATCTTGCTGGTGATGTGATTTCTTCGTATATTCTCTATTATTTGACCCTTGCTTGTTTTTTGGACCTTGATTCGTATCTGCCTGCCCTGACCTCTGCTTGTTCCTGAATACACTTCTTGCTCAACCCTCTGTACAGTGCCTGACAGCCTGATTCCTGGTCTTTGACCTCTTTTTGATGCTCCATTTTTTGACTCTGGTCTTGCCAACTCCTAGTCTGTACCACGTATTTTGGTCTTTGACCTTTTTCTCCTCTTCCTTGTGCCTTGACATGCTCGTTTTACTTTGGACTTCTCAAGTATTCCTGGCCTCAGCTCGGATACCTTGCACTCTTCGGTCCAGGGGGCAACCATGTTCGGTGAGGTGCATCTAGTCTCCCGGCAAACGGGGGCTTGTCTATTGGTGAAGATAGTGGTTGTAGATTGGGGTATCCGGGCTGAAGGAATACTTGGGAATCCGGAGCGTTACAACTAGAGGTTGTATAAAAGCATATGTATATGTAGTCCAACCTTTATACACTACCCATAATGCCTGTCTAACAGTTAGATAATAACATAGTAATGGAGATGGTATAAAGAAATACGTCCATCTAGTCCAACCTTTATTGCCTACTCAATAACCCTACCTAACAGTTGATCCAGAGGAAGTGATATAAATGGATGCATTAGCTAACACAATAAGGATGTTTTTTTACATTGATCCTTTAATATCCATATTTTTACCAGTCAGAATCCTGAATCCCTCGCTTGGCTATTTTAGAATCTGTTGAGCAGTTAAAATATGAAAATTTGAGAAAACGGCCATTGGGCCAAGAGAAACAAATGACTCATTTCCTTGAAAAAACACACAAGACTTAGGTTACTCTGGAAACCATGTTCACTATTCCAGAACTGAAAAATATTTCTCCCTTTAGAGGTTTAATATATTCGTGTTACAATTTGTGTTGCGGTGACCTAAAGATGAACCACTTCTTCTCTTTTCTTTAGTCATATTACGAGAACGCTTTCTGCTTTGAATGTAGAGATGGTGGTTTTTTTGTAGCGCTCGGAAACTGTGCTCCTCAATCTGGGATTTCCGCAGACATTTTTCACAGCAGATTGGAAAAATATATTATCAAACCCAGACAAGAATAACTTACACACACTCCATCTTCCCATATACATATAACGCTTAGTTTCTGGCATTCCGACAATGGAATCCATCACAGTGTGGCGGATCCCATTGTCGGAATGCCAGAAACTAAGCGTTATATGTATATGGAAAGAACAGGTTTTATTCCTTGCCAGTGACTAAAGGCGTGACCGGAAAACTGAGTGGTCTTACTGCACGATAATCGTACATGTATGGACACTCAGTTGGTCCTCTGGGATCGACTACCAACATTGCCCAACCAAATGGCCATGCATGTAAGATTACCATAGGCGTTAGGCTGGTGTGCAAAATTTTTATATCTGTACTTAGCTTAGATAAGCTTAAGAACAACTGGTATGTTCATGGTAGTTTTAATGCTACATTGAGTTCTTTCCAGCATCCTCTTTCCATCTCAAATTGGAAAACCAATGCAAATAAAAAGGTAAATGTAACTTATCGTTACTGTATGATCTAGGAAGAATTGTTGTATGGTGCCATATTCATTCTTATGAAAGATTTCAGGCACCTCTATGTGGTTCAGGAGAAAATGAAATAACTTATTGAAGTAGACAATTATTTATTCATACCCCAAGTATAGCTGGGTATACACCTTGCAGAACTGTAGAAGATACAGGACAGATGGGTGCACACATTATAGATTTATAGGACATGGCAGGCAGGCTTTAATCAACTGTAAAAACGACACAAATTACAGATTCTTCAGTTAAAGTAGAGGGGTTGATAGTTAAAGGGCATGTCCACCCCCAAACTAAAATTTGCCCAACTGTATAGTGTTTAAAACCCCATACCTTTCCCTTCTGCTCCTTATGGTTGTCCTGCAGGGCCTGAAGAAAGTCCAGCGAACTGAAGAGTAGGAACTGTCTGTGTGTAATTCATATCTGCCCCTTCCTGCTCCTCTTAGAGGTTTGTGTCATGCACACTGGAGCTCTCCCCCCTCCTTCCGAATCCCTTTTAGTAAAGCATTGCGTCTCAGCCCAAAACCATAACCCTACCCTAAAAGCCCCCACAACCCTAGACACTATGTTTAAATTCCTCACATTATCCCCTAAAGGTACTTACCGTGAAAGCAGCAGAAGGCGGCCGGGTTGGCAGCCGCTCCAGTGATCACAGCCATGGCTGTCCGGCCCCTTCTGCTGTACCGTACGGAAGAACAGATGAAGAGGCTCGGAACGGGGGAGCAAAGGCTGGAAAGTATCTTTAAGGGCCCTATTAGGTAATTTAAACCTAGCCAGGTCTGAGATACCCATTAAGTTCCAACAGGATTGGCCTTTCATTGGTACTGTGTGCACCCAGCATTATTCAATGTATTTGTTCAGAAGCAGTGGTCCCTATTAGCTCCCATTTAAAGTGCAGGCATCTGATAGCGACTGCTGTAATATTTCAGCCACACAAACTGGATGATTTTTCACCAAACTTATTGCCCACAATTGTTACCAATGCTTCTTACCTGCCCAGGATCCCACTATGAATATTCTGTACGATTTAGGGCATCGTTGGCCGATCCCCCAGGCAAATCATCCATGAGCCCCAGCCTGATGTAGGGCATGCAGTTTTTTTTATTTAGTGCTTTATTAAAGTACAATAACCAGACATTATCTCTTTATTGCCGGTCCACAGTAGATGGGTAAAAGACCAGCCTGCTGGTTGTTCTGTAAATCTCCCCCAGTCAGGTATAGATATTACAGAACTGCATCAGTAGAGGACAAACCTTGGCAAGATAAAGGGGGATTAGGGTATGAATTTTTCAAGTCCCATCTGATTAGGCCTCTTTAAATAATGACCCTAAGTGCTATAAACTATATTGATCATAGATAATTGTAATTCAATATTACAGCTATTGAAACTAACCTGCTGGTCCATTCGGTGTAAGTAGGTTATTAATAGCTCTATGTAACAATGGCCTGAAAATGTCCTTTAATGAGCTAGAAATACAAAGCCAGTGGTTAAAACTGTTCACATTTAACATATTGTCATCGTCCTTCCCAGTCACCTTGATATGGCAACTCTTAACCACCAGTCAAAAACAACATAAGAACAGCTAAAGCCAAATGAATGGAACGCTATGGTTGTCGTCACGTTCCCAGACAGTGGAAGTTTTCTGTGAATGTTCAGTGGATCAGTGTGGAGATTAACAATTCTGACAGACCCACCTGTGTTTCTGTTTAATCTGCTGGCGATGACAAGGTGATTGAGAAGCCCGGGACTGTGACCACAGGCTTTTCTCACTGTATAAACCACGTTTACAAATACAACAATGGAATTAGCGATGTGTTAAGAAGTGACCACACCGGTCTGTAGATTCCAATGGAATCTGACTGTAATTTGCAGCAATCCGGTTGAGCTCCGTATATTTTTGTGCAGGGATTGGATGTTCAGGGTGTGATACGATACCTTAAATGTAATAGCCCCCCTGTAAACATATTGGGATATTGGAAACACATCCAACGACTGGGGGACAGAGACGGCCCTTTGAATACAGGATGGAATGTTTGGGAATTACACAACCAAATACCAGCAAGATCCCCATAGGATCTGACAAAACCTGCCGTATTGACGGCTTTATCCCAAGCAGACTCACTCCCTTTCATCCTCATCTTTCTTCTCACTATTTTGTTATAAAGGACGTGAACAAATGTTCAAAGCACAGTCCAAAAAATGTAAATAGCACAAAGAGAGTAATCCTTAAGGTTCGTACACACGTGGGATCGCAGGTGCCGACCCGCACAATGTGTACGAACGGCCGTTTCGGACGAAAATCGGCCCGTGTATAGGCACTTTATAGACCGAAACGGGCGCTCCTTCAGCGACCCACCAGGCGAATCTCTGAACCAGCGCTTGTTTCGGGCGATAAAGTGCCCATACACGGGTCGTTTATTGGACAGAACGGCCGTTTGTACACATCGTGCGCCACGGGTCGGCACCCGCGATCACACGTGTGTGCGAACCTTAACAGATTAGATGGTGAGCAATCCCTCATCTTTGATAACATAGGCGCATAGATCTATGGTTTCTAGCTCATGTATCTAAATCAGGCCATACACAAAATTTCCAATCGGAAGAACTGGTCTAAATGTACCATCTTGTGTTGTTGATCTTCAACAGATTTCATCTTGGACTGGGGGATGGGCCAGACGGAAAATTATCTGCCTGACTCGGTCGTTTTCCCCCCCGATCGACTGCACGATATCTTTAAGTGTCCGACTGAAAAAAAAACTAAAGCGGATGATGATTTTTTGAGCGATACAACCGAATTGGAATCCTTGGAATAATTTACCCCATGTATGGCATGATTAAGTCTTGTACAATTTGCTGATTTTCCAGTGAAGATAAACAACCAACACATCTTATATACAGACAGTCTTACATTTCCTCAAAAGCCTCAGAGAGTGTTGGGAGTTGTAGTTCAGAAAAGACGAACATTTGTCGCTTCAAAATCTACTGGGGATTGTATGAGGTTTATATGAACTGATTTTTGCCAAGGTGTCTGTACCAGACGTATTGTATTGCCTCTCCTGATTAGTCTGTGTGTATCGTTATATATGGGAAATCTGCTTCTACAGATGATCTACTGTATATTAAACTGGTGCAGCCGCTACAGTGCTGCCGGTTACCAAAGCGAATTAGAAGCAATCCGGGAGGATCGTCAGTATTTGCAGCTTTTTTCCCCAATTTGATTTATGAGGCAACCGGCAGGGCAAATAACGTGTACAAAGGGAAATCGATAAGAAGGAAGGGATTTGTCCTTTAAAGCAAAACAGGATATTTATTATAAAATCATTACCAGACTCACACCCCCTCCATACACGCGCTGTACCTACGGCTCCCATAGAGAGATGTACACAGAATAATAGCTAAACAATATACGGAATATAGCTACGGTATATAATACAGCTATAGTAGCTATAGAAACTACAACTCCCAGCATGCCTTGGTTGCATTCTAAAACCAAGGCATGCTGGGGGTTGTAGTTTCCAAACAACTGGAGTGCCAAGGTTTTTCTGATATTTGCAGTTCCAGTACCTTCAATGGGTTTGGGGGGCTAATGTCACCCATCAATATCTGTAAGGCCTCTGGCTCTTTCTTGCTATTGGCTCATGCACCCCCTGTTGTTGGGGGTGTTCAAATGCATAGTGTCAGCCCTTATTCCTAGTCCTTACACAGAACCAGGAACCAGTAAATTAAAGGACAACTCCACCCTTCCAATTACATCTTTTAAAAAGAATACCACCTTTAAAAATATTGAGATATCCTACCTTGTCCCCTAGAATAATTTGCGTATGCTCCTGGATGCCTAACAGAAACTATGGGGTACGTTAACGGCTATATTTGTTCATGCCCCCTTCAGCAGTTTAGTGAGCTGGTTATGAGCTTGAGCCAGCTCAGAGGAGGCAGCTAGGAAATTAGCATTCAGTCATTGGCTGTAATGTCAATTGTAACATCCGAGATTGACAGTTGGTAACTGGAAGAACCAGAAACAGGGGCAACAGGACATTGTGCAGCATTTTAGGTTAGTTTTATAAATTTCAGTATTCTCACTATTGCAGTTTTGAGGTTTGGTGGGTGATTTACCTGGATGTAATTTTTCACTTGAGGGCCAAACTTGCCCCATTAAAAATAATGGACACTGCTATGCGATAATGCAGGTGAACATCACACTAAATCACAAGTGCCATGTTCCCCCACCTTAACACTCACCCTAATGGGAACGTAGCTTAAGGCTGACCAGCTGGATAAGAGGGAATAAAAGATTGGGAACCCTGAGGCTTTGTTCACACTAGATGCACTTTATCGCATTGGCACAGTGGTGTAACTAGGAATCATTGGGGCCCCCTGAAAAACTATGATAGGGCCCCTATCCATACTTCACTCTCAATGTTTTTTTCAGGAAAAAAGGGAAAAATAAGAAGGGCCCATTGACTCCAGGGGCCTTTCTGCGGTTGCTCCCCTGGTAGTCACCAGGGGAGCAAGGGAATTAATTTACCATTGGAATGCCACAATACCAATTACACTACTGCAATTGGATGTGTTGCATTTTTTTTTAACGCTCTGCTTGCTGCAGTTGATTGCGATAACGCATTCAATAAAAGTCTACGGGGAACAGGAAAAAAGCATAAAAATACATTTTTACACGGTCTTTGTTATTGCGCAACAGAAGCACAAAACGCCATAAATCGTGATGCAATTCTGTGTTTTTTTTCCCCATGCATTTGTGCAGTGTGAACATGCTTTTGACTGACAGTGCCATAAGCTAAAGCCTCCCCTATATTATATATAATCCCAAGTTAATGATCGCCGCTCTCACTGTTTTAGTTAACGTCTCCCCATACAGCCTTGAAACTGCGATATAACCCTCTGGGCTTATACTAAACCTGTAAAGCCTTCAGCCAAGAGTTTTTATGCACAAATGGAAAATGCCATCTGAAAATGCACCAATAAAACAGCTGATTTGCTTTATTTAATCTTGGAGATGAATCTCTAAATGGACCTGCTGCTTCAGAAAACATATTTACAAGTGTACTTTGCCCTCCTGGAGAGCGCATCTCGTTTTTCCTCTGCTCTTCATTCACAGACACACACATCTCCGAGAGTAGGAAAAGCAATTTTCCCATCTTAAATTATGTAATATAACCATAATGAATAATACACATTTTTTAATACTTTGCCATCCGACGCAATGCTTTGGGCATTAATGGATTACGTTGCCTTCATTTGTCTGGGAGTGTGGGCCGAGGGGTATGAAATATTAATGAACTGTAATTGCCAATGACTTTGAATTGTTGATAATGAGAAGTGATAATTGTATTCTTGACGGTCATTTTAATGAAATGTTCGAACGCTGCTTGTCTCGTTTATTATGATGGGAAAGACCGTTGTCTACAATTTAACGATAATGTACGCCCAAGGAATCCGCCCTGGTAGGGAAATGCAGGCTTGGAAAAAAGTAGTAATGCTCGAATTTGTCTCACTTAGGTTAAAGGGGCATTTGGCTGAATTTAGACAATATCAGGGGAACCGATACCAACAAGTATTTAGCAACAATGTAATTAAAGGTCAACTATACTGTCCAAACCAGTTCCAATCTACTCAAAAAAAAAACCCCGACATGCTCTAACACCTTCGATTACCTTCAATAGCCGGCAATCTTCTTTGGAAGGTAAGATGGCCGGTTCTCCCCCCCACTGAATCCAGGACCTGGCCAACAAGAAGACATGCTTCTAACAAAGCAAGTTTTCCTATTCGGCAGGCCCCGAACACAAGAGGGTGACAGGGCAAATTGGACTGGCAATCAAAACTGTTGAGGAACATTTTGCCAGTGGCAAGGACCTAGAACTTTAGATCCTTACTCTGGGTACTTTTATGGCTGGGTGGAGGAAAACAGTATTGTTGTCCTTTAAATGCTGTCTTTTATGACATTCTTTACTAAAGTTTGCTCTTCCACAAAGAAATTGCATCGTATTTCTGCCAGTTTTCAGGATTCTGATTGGTTGGATGGTACAAACCACTGAACTTTGAAGACAGAAACTCAAATATTTTTCATTCATTAGATTATGGTCCAAGAACTCAGTTCAAATATGATAATTTATTAAATGGAATTAATGGGGAAAATAATTCAGATTTCTGTCTCTTTATCCAAGTATATGTTTCCAGGATATCATACTCTAGTTTGTATTTGTTGTGTCTCTCCAAAGTTTACATTGGACCAAATTTTTTTTTTCAAATGATCACATATGATGGATTACAATTTTATTTTGTATTAACTACATTTAAAGGAGAACTAAACTAGCAGATAGCTGTAAGCTCTGAAATGAGCATCATTGTGGATAATTATCAGCAATTCTATAGCAGTATTTCTAATGCAGGGGACCAAGGACTCCAAAACACCGTAAAATATTTCAAGGCCGACTGATCGCCTGTTCATCCGGATCAGACAAAAGGGCGGACAAGTATGTCAGATCATGGCCGTTCTCGCTGTTCACTATAGAGGCGCGATCAGTAAAAGTGATATTTAGTCATCCTGGATGACCGCTTTCTAGGGGACAATATATTTTACAGTATGCACCCAGCCTAAGGTTACCTGGGCATATGATAGGATGAGATCCACCCTTGTTATAAATCTAAAGGCATCTTTTCAACATCAATATATTTTTAGCTATACAGTAGTTATTGATTATTGTTATTAAAGAGCATGTCCACCCCATTTATACATTTTTGCTGTAGTCTAGGGCTCCTTTCCCTAACCCCTCCGACGTTCAGTCCGGGCCCTCTGCTTGCATGAAACTGCAAGCAGGGGGCCGGACCGAGTCTGTGATTGGCTGAGAGGCAGACAATCACGGATGCTGCTTCCGGCTGTACTGAACGTTTGGGGAAAGAGGCAATGGAAGTGATGATCCAAATAACTATCACTTCAGCCCTACACTACAGAAAAGGTGTTTTAAGCTAGGGAGAGGGAGAGAGAAACAGGAGGGAGCGGGAGGGGGGGCAGAACTGCGCATGTCATTTTTCTCCCGGAGGAGAGACTCTGCCAGGCTCCTGGTGGTCGGTTTTTTGGACTTTACAAGGAATTTACAGGAGAACCATTTGGAGCAGGGATGTAAGGTAAGGATTTTATTACAATATAAAGTGGGGCCAGTAGGGGGATAAATGATAGTTTTGGGGGTGGACATGCCCTTTAATTATATATTTTGATAAATTGATGACTGAGAAACAGTTAAATGAATTAATTGTCTTTATTCTTATTCTGCATTAACCAATAAGATGTTTTCTAGTTGTAGTATACCAGTAAAAAGGAAAGATTTGAAGGTGAAGCAAATGTTTGCAACTCTTATTGAATAAGCCTGAGTTGTTTTTATGTATAAAAGCATAAAAAGGTTGAGAAACTCAACTACAGTTTTAGGTCATTTTCTGATTTCTACAGCCATCTTTCTCATTGGTTACAATCAGATACCAATCAGATTCCTTCTGAAATACTCAGATTGTAACCAATTCTGATTGGATACAATCAGATTCAAACGAATCTGATTGATATCCTAACCAATCTGATTCTTTTCCAATCAGAATTGGTTACAGATTCTTTCACAAAAGAATCTGATTGGTTAGTATATCAATCAGATTCTTTCTGAAAGAATCTGTAATCAATTCTGATTGGTATACTAACCAGTCAGATTATTTCTGAAAGTAAAAGAATCTGCTTTGGTTCTGATTCGTTACAATCAAATTATTTCAGAAACGAATCTGATTGGTTAGTATACAATCAGATTATTTTATAATCAGAATTGGTTACAATCAGATTCTTTCAGAAAATCTGTTCCTCAGACGATTTCCCAGGTTTCAGAGTCATTTACAGTAAGTTACTGTATAATTTTTACAAAATTTTCAAAAATTCCTTTGAAATTCGAATTTCTCGAATTTTCAAAAATTTTTGAACGCAGCTCGAAAATAAAATGCGGAAGCTCGAAAAACAGAGCGATCATGAGGATAGTTATTTTTTTTAAGGTTCTGGATATATGTACGTGTTCCCCAGACCATTTCCCAGGTCCCAGAGCCATTTACAGTAAGTTACCATTGCTATTTTACCTTATATTCAGGCAAATCTGTGTGGAGTTTTTTCTCCTATAATGAGTTTGGCTGCAGATTTTCCAATTTTCACATTTTAGGCGTGAAAATCATTAGTTAAGGTTTAGTTTAATGCAGTCGGAGATACATGATTGGGTGTCAGGAAAAGTATATTTAAGAACAAACATGTATAATTAAAACCAAATGAGCTAATGATGTCTCCCACGGAAATTGTACAGAGATGATGTCACCCAGGGAAATTGTACAGAGGGTCCAAGAACAGAGCCCTGTGGAACCCCTACACTAACAGGGAGGATGTTTTATTATAATAAGACACATGGTAAGTTCTATTGCTGCTTCATTCCGGATGAGACGGAACGATTTACGGTTTTGAAAGCAGAGAGGAGGTTGAGAAGGATGAGAATAGAAAAGTGACCTTTGGTTTTGGCAGCCTGAAAGTCATTCCCATTTTTGCACAGAATACACACAGTAGAGTGCCACCTGATGTACCAGGAATATTCTGGGGTTCCTCCCCTTCTGACTGCTCCGCACCAAGCAGTGACCGAGAAAATTCCATAAAAATATTGGAAAGGAGGAGACTCCACACAGTATATTTACTGCAACACAAGTGCCGTTTATTGCAAACTTTGCACAGACTCCGTGTAGGGCCCAAGACGAAATTCTGACTGCAATGTAATGGGCAAGAAGATAATTAGTGATATGGAAGAAGACAAGACATTGCAGTAGTTTAGAGGTTATTGGTAAAAGAGAGGTAGTTAGAAAAACAATAGGGGTCAGGGCAGGCTTTTTTAATTCTGGGTGTTTAAAGGAGAAAAGGAAAATACCAGATGACAAGTAGATGAATATGTGGTTTCTTATAGGGGAGACTGCCTGATTACAGTGCTTCAGTAGGAAAGAGAGTATAGGATTGAGGGGACATGTAGTGAGGGGACAGGACTGTAGCAGGTGAGAGACCTCTGACTGGGTCACAGGATTAAAATATTTAAGAGCAGCAGAGGGAGGTGTGGGTAAAGAATCTGAGAGCTATGCTTATTTATGAACTAGTCAGCAATGTCTTGGGGAGAAAGTGGAGAGGGAAAGGAATATATGGACGAGGGAAGAAGAAGGTAGTTATAGATGGAGAACAGATTGCGTAGGTTTGATTTGTCCTTTAGTAGTTTTGTTTTGCTAACAAAAGTGTGGTGTTGAGGCATTGTAGCATAAACTTGTAATGGAGAAAGTCAGCCTACATACGAGACTTTCTTCACATCCACTCAGCAGCACGTGTGCACCTACGTATAGAACGAGTTGTTGGGTTGAGCCAGGGACGAGGATTTGAGAGATGGTGGTTGACGGAAAGCTAGGGGAAAGGGAATCAATAGCATTAGTTGGCCTAGCCCTAACAGTGAGATACAAGGTAGGTTCATTTACTGCTTTTCTTTTCTGTACATTAGGACAGTGGTTCTCAAACTTTTTTAGACTGCGGCACACATGCAAATGAAAAAAAATCAGTGCGGTACAAGGCTAATCCATTCACTGCTTTCCTTCTCCCTACATTAGGAGGTGACAGTGTAACCAGTTGGTAGTTTAGTTACTATCAGTGAGATACAAGGCAGGTCCATTCACTGCTTCTCCTCTACCTACATTAGGAGGTGACAGTGTAACCAGTTGGTAGTTTAGTTACTATCAGTGAGATACAAGGCAGGTCCATTCACTGCTTCTCCTCTACCTACATTAGGAGGTGACAGTGTAACCAGTTGGTAGTTTAGTTACTATCAGTGCGGTACAAGGCAGGTCCATTCACTGCTTTCCTTCTCCCTACATTAGGAGTTGACGGGTGACCGTTGGTAGAGTATAGTTACTATCAGTGAGATCAAGGCAGGTCCATTCACTGCTTTCCTTCTCCCTACATTAGGAGGTGACAGTGTAACCAGTTGGTAGTTTAGTTACTATCAGTGAGATACAAGGCAGGTCCATTCACTGCTTCTCTCTCTACCTACATTAGGAGGTGACAGTGTACCAGTTGTAGTTTAGTTACTATCAGTGAGATACAAGGCAGGTCCATTCACTGCTTCTCCTCTACCTACATTAGGAGGTGACAGTGTAACCAGTTGGTAGTTTAGTTACTATCAGTGCGGTACAAGGCAGGTCCATTCACTGCTTTCCTTCTCCCTACATTAGGAGGTGACAGTGTAACCAGTTTGGTAGTTTAGTTACTATCAGTGAGATACAAGGCAGGCCCATTCACTGCTTTCCTTCTCCCTACATTAGGAGGTGACAGCGTACCAGTTGGTAGTTTAGTTCTATCAGTGAGATACAAGGCAGGTCCATTCACTGCTCTCCTCTCCTACATTAGGAGGTGGACAGTGTAACCAGTTGTAGTTTAGTTACTATCAGTGTACAAGGCAGGTCCATTCACGCTTTCCTTCTCCCTACATTAGGAGGTGACAGTGTAACCAGTTGGTAGTTTAGTTACTATCAGTGAGATACAAGGCAGGTCCATTCACTGCTTTCCTTCTCCCTACATTAGGAGGTGACAGTGTAACCAGTTGGTAGTTTAGTTACTATCAGTGAGATACAAGGCAGGCCCATTCACTGCTTTCCTTCTCCCTACATTAGGAGGTGACAGTGTAACCAGTTGGTAGTTTAGTTACTATCAGTGAGGTCCAAGGCAGGTCCATTCACTGCTTTCCTTCTCTGTACATAACGAATGCTCAATGACAATATATCCCTTTTTTTAGCCTTCCCTAACAAAGGTTCGAAATGGCATATGCAATTAATGTGGCTAATAAAACCTACAGTACCTGTACTGTTCCAGGTTTGTATTTACCACCTTGTGACTGTTGATTTGTGATTTTTTTTGTGACATCAGTAAATTTCCTTACCCCAACCATATCTGCAGCCAAGGAATGCTGGGAGTTGTAGTTTTCAAGCATATGGGGGGGGCACACGTTTGACATCCCTATTGTAAACAATACAACTAGCGGAATTAATTATTTCCCCACTGCCGTTATTGTACAGACAATTGCATTTTGTTTGCCGGTTTCATTCAAGCAAAAGATTGATATAATTTCAAAACATATCCACTTGAATTGACTAATGAGACGTAAAAACAAAAAAGCGCGGTTTTAAAACACTAATTATTTCTGCAATAGCAAAACACAAAGCACAGTAACGAGCTGCTTTGTCAGCAATGGGCAAGAACCCAAACTGTGATTGATCCAATTGCAATCTCCGTGCTAGAAAATGTCTATTTCATTTAAACGTAATGAAAACATTTTGCAAATACCTAGCGAGGTTATTCTTATGTAAAGACGCTGTAAGACGATATTTTCTCTGCCTTTCCCATGAACTATAAGGATTTCGGCCTTCTTGGTTTTTTCCAAATTGAATTCTTGCACACACACATAAAGACCTACAGCAGTTTGTTTATTTTACCTACAATGAGGGCGGGGGGGTTTGTGACAAAATAAATGATTTGATGGTCTTTACACTCAGAAAAGGGTTCTGGGTGTGGGAAATGGCCCAGAATACAGATGGGGTTTTAGGAGCAAAAATCGACTAACTGGAAAGTATGAAATGTTATATATACAGTTTATCATTTATATGCATATAATCTATACTAAGGCCATGAATTTAATGTAAATTATAACATTAAAAACAGTGATTATACAGTGATTATACACTAAACCATGTGTATTATAGGAAATAATAGTAACACAGTATTATTACTATATAACTCACCTGAACGTTCCATGATGACCTGTATAAAAGAGCTCTGGCTGCATTATAGTCATGGTGTCTTCTAATCCTTATTAACAATACAGGAAAAATATTTTGACTTATGAATTTTTTTTTAAAAATGCTAAATTCTATCTTGAATCAATATGACATTGATATGACGTTGGGCCTGCCCATTGCTGCAATTACATCTCCACAAGATGTTGAAATGTGGCAATGAAATTGGACTAGAAGACTTGGGAGGTTATTCAATAAAAGTTCTTATTGTTTAAAATGGTGCTAATTTTGCCCCAACCAATCCGATGTTAGCTTTCAAATGTTACATAAGTTCTGATTGGTTGGGGCAAAATTAGCACCATTTTAAACGATAAGAACTTTTATTGAATCTCCCTATTGGTTGGTAAACTCCATTTTCATTTCACTCCAAAGGTGTTTGATGGGGATGAGTTTAGGCCTCACTTAAATTCTTTCACACAAAACTCACCCAACTATGGGGGAGATTCAATATGGCCCTTTTCCGTCTAAAACCCACGTTAACCTGAAAAAAAATCGGGTTAACGTGGGTTTTAGACGGAATTTAGAGCACAGCGCCATTTCCGAATGTTTTTGGAAATAGCGCTGTGCTAACGATCCAAAACCCCTGCCGTTAAGTTTTGCGCTACCTCGTGGAGCGTTAAGTTCGCGCTCCTTACCTTAGCCCGATCCCGCAATGCAATAACTGACGTAATCCCGTTTACGTCAGTTATTGTATCGCGGGAATCCTGTTAAGGTAAGTAACGCGATCTGAAGTATTGAATCTCCCCCTATGTTTTTTATGGACCTTGCATTGTGGTATTCCCTTAACTGTTCATACATAGTGTGAAGAGTAGAATTGTCTAGAATATCTTAGAATTAAAGGATAATTAGGGCTGGTAAACACAGGCAGATTTTTTGGTAGCAGCGACCAGTTGGCTGGGCCGGAATAGCCTTGGTCTGGGAAAAATTTTTTGCAGCTTGAGAGTTTGTTTAATTGCGACCTATAGGAGACCACATGACAAAACTACGACCAACATCGATTGGCAGGGCTAGCAAAAAAGCCTCCAATATTTTGGCCCGACCGACTAATATTGGGAAATATTGGTTGGTTAGCCTGAAATATCTGCTCATATGTACCAGCCGTTATACTCTTCCCACCTAAATAATTTCCAGGGTGAGGGACTAAACTGCTAGGTTATACTTACATGAAGTTTCTTTTGCCGCTACGTGCCCCTCAGCTACTGTCAGTGATAGTCCACATTCTGGCCATTGGGAGGACATGCTTCTTATTGGCTACATCGTGGGCTGGAAAGACAAGCAGAAAGAGGAATGGAAAGGTAATGGAAACATCTGACCGGTGAAGTACCCAGAGGACCTAGGTCATACATCTTGTTTTATCAATGAGTGGATGAAGAGTAGTGAGGAGAGGGTGAGTATAATGCTCTCCTTTATGGTTTAATTTACTAAAACTAAGTGGCCTAGCCTAACTCCTGAAAAACAACCCTCTTCCATTATACCTTCTGAACCACACTACAGCTGGCACAATGTAGTCAGACTGGTAACGTTATCCTGGAATCAGCCAAACCCTGAATTATTTGTCAGACTGCCAGGTAAGCAGGAATCCCTCCCCCCTGACTGATGACACACATTACCGATAAAGGGTCGATCCCGTCAGTATCAACAGGATTGGTCCTTTATTGTGCGTACTGCAGTTCCGAGTGTTGTGATCTTTTGGAACTGGCTAAAAATTTTCCTTGTCCGTGGTCGTCTCCTTGCACTAAAATTATATCTGTTGAGTCACTGTTGAACTGGAGGGCTGTTCTAACAGTAGCTGTTGAACTGGAGGGCTGACCTAACAGTGGCTGCTAAACAGGAGGGTTCTGCAGCCATTGTTAGGTCAGCCCTCCAGTTCACCAGCCAGTGTCAAATCATCCCTCCAGTTCACTAGCATGTGTTAACCACACACACCTCCACAAGCTACCCCCCAGCCATGCCCACTTTACCCCACAGAGATTTGTAGAGGAATCAGATGCCAAAAAGGTCTAGAAGCTTCCCTATGTGCTTTCGCCATCCCATTAAGACAGAAAATGTTGTGACAAGTCCCATAGCTTTCCCTCAGTTTCTTTTCTTAGCCAATTGGGAAAGCATTTACTTATGTATTTAGTTATTAGATAAGGGTCAGTAAAATAATACTCCATAGTGTTTTTCTGGCAGAGAATCATGTTAATGCAACCAAGCCCAGTTCCTTAGCTATTTAATCCTGCTTCCCGGTGGTAATCTATTTCATTCAGCTTGAGATCTCCTTTCTCATATTCAACTGCAATAATTTAATATTTTGTAGAGACAGCTTCTGATAAAGTATTTTTATATAAATATTTACCAAATTTGACCACTGACATTTTGTCAATTGTCCAGCCATATTTGATCCATCTCAGGTTATTTAATTGAATACTGTCTACCACACTTCTTAAATTCTTCTTCTTTCCAGAATCCACTGATTGGCTGTTGGATGGGTCAAACATGCTCAGATCTCTACTGAGCAACTGAATCAACCCAGGGACTGGGTCAAGGGCAAGACCATAACTGTCTCTACTAGGGGTCCTGCAAACAGGAAGCCAGTATTTCTGTAACATTTATTTATACACAGACAAAATGCTGAATGGGCAGGTTAAGGTCATTCGGATGGAAAAATACTGCTCTTTTTTCTTAAAAGTTTATCAGGGAGATTCAATAAAAGTTCTTATCGTTAAAAATGGTGCTAATTTTGCCCCAACCAATCAGATAACAGCTTTCAAATAAGATCTGATTGGATGGGGCAAAATTTGCACCATTTTTAATGTTAAGAACTTTTATTGAATCTCCCTGTATGTCTTTGCACTGAACTTCCCCTTTAAATACTAACCCTCAGTTTTTAGCAGACAAACACAGATTTCATTGCAATATTTACTTACATATACAACAATTCTCCTGTTTTAAAAAAGAATTACACCAACATTAACTGCTTTTAAAAAGAACTTTTCCTTTAAAGAGCGAAACTTCTTTATTTGCAGAGTGGCAGTATGTAGAAGATTTCTGAGGACTTCCAACTGCCAGGCTCATTTATGAGAGCATAGTGCCCAACCCTCTACTCATTCAGAACAAATTGCAGCCCATGAGACAGTCAGGTGTGCAGAGCTTTAAGCAGTCTTTGCGGGCCTAGTGCAGAGCCACGGAACTGCCCTGCACACTGCCTGAGGTGTCATTAGTTAGGCTTTGTATATAACAAATTACTATCATTAAATGTCTGATAAAGACCATTATATCTGTTGTATTCAATTAGATCAACTGGACTTGAAGTTTAGTTCTTAAAGACATTTCGCTAGTCATCCGACTGGCTTTCTCAATTCAGAATGACTTGTACAAGAATCTGTGGCAATTATGTACCCTGGAAAATCCCAATTAGCATATCACAGCCAAGTGTTAAGGGCTGGCTTGCATAGGGCTAAGAGGTGTTATAGGAACGCCCAGGGTAAGGTGAAACGTCTTCAAGAACTAAACTTCAAGTCCAGTTGATCTAATTGAATACAACAGATATATCATGACCTGGATGAATGAGAACCTTCACAAACGATAAAGGCCATTGTTAGGCTAATAAGATGTAAACTCAAAGCCTATACTAATAGAAGAACTAAAGTTAATTTTTAAAAATCCTAATGTGAAAGTTTTTCTCTCCAGAACAGCTATACATTGTAAGATACTCTAATAAATTGTATTTATGTACATGTAAGAAGTAGATTCTATAACTAAGAAGGCTTCCATATTGTTGCCACTATAACTCTCACCCCATTTAGTCTTCAAAGAGCCTTGTGAGAATGTGCACAAATTGACCATGTACCCTGGCCCTACTATTCACTGTCTTTATGCTTTTTCGCACAAATAGCCAGATTACTTTAAATGAAACGCAAAGAAATATATATCACTGTTTAATCTCTGTTCTGTGTCTGAGAGGCAGGATCTGCTGTAACATGTTCTGTGACAAAGAGAGGTGGGTCTCTGTGCTGTAATACAAATTGGCTTCTATGGTCGGGGGGCAGGACAGGCTGCAGCATCCTTTTTTTTTGGACTGCTTTGCATTAGAGGGCATATATTGCGTATACTTAGACTCCCAGCTAACCTAGAGAAATTAACTATGGGAGCTGACCCCTAGTACCCACTAGTTATGCATTCCGGTTTAAAATGAACCTGGTTTCATTTTGGAACCAAAGGTTTAGAAAATCCGCAGATCCAACGCATTTTTTAAAATGTTCAAAACAGCCACAACAAAGTAAGAGGGGAGTCACAGCTTGTCGAATCTTTATAAAGCTCTATCTATTGGGACAATGTTGTCTGGTGACTTTGGTTCCCCTTTAAGTTTGTTTACAATGTGTGAAAAATGGTTGGCAGACAGAGATATTTTAAAAAGTGCCAGGTGTGGGATTTATGACTTGATTTCCCTACTCATGGCTGATTTCAATACATGCTCCTTCCCTGTGGCACTATATAAAGAAATATTAGTAAATGTGAAATATGAGTCGTCTGTTATCAATCACTGGCAAATAGTGATATGACTTTCCCCAATTAAAGTCCTTCTGTGCATTGTAGCTGTCCAACATTTCAAGGTCATTGTTTGGATGTTATATAGTGGATAATGCATCCCCAACTGTAAATTATAAGGATATTAGAAGTCACAGAGGAGTTCCGTGACCATATAAAAGCACGAGGCCGCAGGCCGAGTACCTTTTATACAGGGCACTGAACTCCAAGGTGACTTCTAATATCCCTTTAATTTACAGTTGGGGATGCATTATTTATTATAATCTACCTCTTTATGTCTTCTGGTTTCCTTCTCCTCCTGGAACTGTAAGATTATAAGGCTATAATCTTACAGTTCCTCCCATAGAAATCCACTACAGGGGTAGGTTATAACATTATATTATATCACAATAAAACAATACAGAGTACAGTTTGTCCCCCCCCCCCCCCCAAGTCCAACAGAACTGCCTCTTTCTGCCTTTTATTTAAAATATTCCTGATTTAAAACTCCACTTGACGCTTCACCTACAAAGAACAAGTTGGTCGTGTTTATTTTACAATACCGGAAGGTGCTAAATTCCAACACTGGAAAAACCCTGTAAATGGAGACAAGAACATAAAGGAGACTAACAAGTTAAAAGCAAAAAAAGAAAATTAGTGACTATCAGCCCAGGATCTGGCCCTCAGCAGTCTTTTCATCACTGCGAATGAAAAACAGTAGGACAATGGAAATGTCCACAGATCTTATGGAATATGTCCCCAAGGCTTGGAAAGATGATGAAGTAAACACATTCCATCCAATACTGAAATACAGGTGAATTGATAGCATTTCATTTATTCTGGACCATTCATTTTTTTCCTCCTCCTGGAATGAAAGGTAGAAAATGTGGTGTATTAAAAGGGCTTCAGGGGGATTTTTGGCCAGTGATAGAAAATAATTAATTATCTTAACAGCATTACTTGACATTTTATTACTATTTTCTATGAACAAGATTCATAAAAAATTGAACTGCCCCCCCTCCATCTCTTTGCTCATTCTCTGCTATCCACTATCAACGATCTATACAAAGAGGAACTCTATATCAATGCCAGTGTAATGTGAAATCACAGAATTAAAGGCTTCACTTTAATGTCCTTTTCTCAAATAATCTTGGTTATGGACATGTGATGATGTGCAAGGCAGCAGATCTGCAGTTTTGACCTTTACAAACCAGTACAAAGGGCTGTTCACTTCTCTATCAGTTTTTAAAATCACTCAAACCCAGAGATGGTCGAAGCTGGTAAGATGCCTTCCATTTTTGAATTTAGGGATCTCAGGAAACCGTTAGATAATCCTTGAAAATACGATCCCAAAATACTTTTGAGTTTCCTATTGTAGTTTTGAAGGATTAACGTTCCACAAGTTGGACCCGGATCCCATCTCTACTCAAACCCCATTTCCCCCAATACTTACCTTTCTCCCCTGTACTCCTTTGTAAAGATATCTTAACTTAAAGAGCATGCCCACCCTAATAATATAATGTAGGGCACCCCTGCCCAATCCCAACCGCCATGTCAGATTGTTAAATAAAGATTTAGAACATTACTTACAGCGCCTCAATCCTCTGGCACACTGATCCAGCTCCCTGCTTGCCAGAACTTGCAAGCAGGGGCAGACTAGCAGCAAAGTCTGTGATTGGCTGAGAGGGAGCCAATCACAGACACGATTGCTGTCAATGGAAAGCGCTGCGGGAACCTTTTTTACGCAAGGTGGATGGATGGATGTGGATGGGTCTAGATGGTGGGAGGTGCAGAGATGTAAGGTAAGGTAAGGATTTTTTTTAACTACACAGTGGGGCCAGTAGTGGGTTAAAATTTTATTTTGGAGGGTGGACATGATCTTTAAAGTCATTTGTTCCTTCCAAGCTCTTTCCTAGATCTACTGGGTGCTAGACATCCCGGCCACTGACTTTCAATGGCTGCATGAGCCACCTGCATTAAGCCCGAGCAAGCTCACAAAGCCATAAAGGAGATGCCAAAGAGCAGAGAGGGACGTTTGTTAGGGGATGAACACGCTCTTTAAAAAACAAAGTTAAAGGAGAACTATATTGCCTCCCACATTGCCTTACCTGCAAAGTCCATCAGTATGGGATGCTACCCCCCAATACTTCTTTAATTTGCATTTAAAAGATGCGTTTGTGAACTTCATTTTATATCCACAAGGCTTCCGCCATGCTTTAGCCTATTCTCTATAACAGCAGTGCTAGCAACAAAGACCTGGCAATTTTAAAAAAGAAGCCCACAATGGGACCTTCTAAATGCTGACACTGCAAGTATGAAAGACTTGGGAAATATTGTCAGCGCCACTTTGATTGACACCAGAGTATTTGATGGGTAGAGATGACCTGAAGTTTAGTTTGTTTCCGAACTATGGAACTTAAGTAAAAGTTCTATTGCTCTGAAACGAACCCATTCAAGTGAATGTGAGGAAATAGTTCAAATTGGTTTAATTACAAATAAAATAGCAATGGTAACTCACTGTAAATGGCTGTGGCACCTGGGAAATGGTCTGGGAAACACGTCACTGTCACCAAAAATACTTTCTTGCCGATTCCCCACAATCAGGCAATTGTCGGGTCTGAACGATAAATGATAAATGAACAATAAATTCGAGTGTTACCAGAAATCGAACATTACATTTGAGGGTTACCAAAAATCGAACATTACATTCGAGTGTTACCAGAAATCGAACATTACATTCGAGTGTTACCAGAAATCGAACATTACATTCGAGGGTTACCAGAAATCGAACATTACATTCGAGGGTTACCAGAAATCGAACATTACATTCGAGTGTTACCAAAAATCGAACATTACATTCGAGTGTTACCAGAAATCGAACGCACAGGAATCGCACCGGAATCGCATGCGATTCCACGTGCGATGCCATGTGACCGTGCCCCTGGTGTGTTTGAAATGCATTGTAGGAAATTCCCTCTCCTAGTGCTGACTCATAGGGCCATATTTATAAAGCCACGGTATCGCTAAAAAGCCTTTAAAGATCGGTATCGCAAATTTAAGATCGGAGATTAACGATCGTAAATTTACGATATGGATCGTACATCTCCATAGAATTCCATTGTGGTAGTTTACTAACGCAAGGTATTCTACGATCGAACGTTTGTTAATTAACGAACGTTCGGTCGTAAATGTAAATTACCTAACCCACGGTATCGCTAAAAAGCAATACCGCGGCTTTATAAATATGGCCCATAGTTGTCACTGAGCATGCTTGACCTGACAGAGAGTTGTGTCTGATAAAGGGGGTATCGCTTAAGAGTGGGAGGGGGGGATACTTAGCCTGAGCAAAACAAGTACTGAATTGAAGGCATGCAGCCACACACATACCTCAGAGTAAGTGCTGCTTACATGTATTAATTTCTATTTAGATGAGACAAAGCCATTTGTTTAGTTTATATACCCTTTAAAGCTTCCACGGTCTAAACCCTTGTTCAAATCATTGTGACACAAACTTCCATCAAATAACCAAGCAGCCCAATAGGCTGTGAAACACCAATTATTTATATGAAGGTCATTAATGGCAACTCAGGTCCTAAAGGATAAACTACCACTAGAAATGGAACCAGTAAATCATAATTACGATGGAGCTTTTACACAAGGTGAAAAAAATAAAAAACAAACATTATATATGAATTTAATGGGTTTTACATGAAAGGTTTCTGGCTGTATTCCATTACATATACATACACAAATGGAATGTTTTTTCATAACTACTTTACAAATTCAACATAGGTGCAATATATTTTCTGATAAAGCATTGCCAAAAGAAAAACGAAAATCTATTTTGTATCGTAAAAATGTTGTTGTGTCTGACAAAATCAATTTTGTAAATGGATTGTTTACTACCAAATCCATTATGATGTATAAAATATTAAGATGAATTACTTAGTAAATTCTGTCCATGTAATAAACCGGCAAAGAAATATTTATTAGAAAACAATCTTTGACAATACATAGTTATGCTTTGCCTGTAATTTGTGTTTTTATCATTTTAGTCCAACCGAAGATGAGTAGAGATTAATCATTAAGTTAATTGAGTTCAGCCCTCAACTTAAGGCTCTTTTCGTTCACCCCACCATAAAAATATAGCAGTGACGATGATGTAACAATGATGTAATAATTAACATGGGATCCATGAGTGAATGCCCACAAACTCAGAGTGGGAGGCAGGAACCTTTAGAGCAGAAGTACTGAACAATTCTGGGTCTGTGCTGTTTATTAGTAACGATGTGGGGCTTACACAGATAAATGAGAAGGTTGGGAGATTTTTACATTTGTCTTTAAGAATTTAGGGCCATATTTATATCACTTTTTAGCAATACCGCGCCTTTATTGATCGGTTTTTAATTTCCGATCGGTTTAGCGAACATTAATTTATAATCGGAATCGTAAATTACTGATAACGATCGTAAATCTATGATACCGCAATCGTAGATTTACGATCCCAATAGAATACCATTGCAGTAGTTTACGACCATATGGTACAGTATTCTACGACCGAACGTTGGGAAATTAATGAACATTCGGTGTAAATGCAAAACGCGTGGTATTGCTAAATTGCGATACTGCACATTTACACATATGGCTCTTACTCCCTTAATCGTGTTGTTCTTATTCTCCTGCACCCCATGCTATTGAATTGAGATGTTCAAAACTGTTGAGTTTCGTTCAGTTTTCGAAATTTTTGGAAATTTCAAAAGTTCGAAAATTCGAGTTTCGATTTTTGGAAATCGTCTACTTTCGATTTTCGTTTTTTGGATATTGTCTACTTTCAATTTTTGAAAAAAATTGTCTATTTTTTGAAAATCGTCTACTTTCGTGTTTCAATAAAAATCGAAAATTCGAAAAATCCGGGTTCTGTGAAATTCGGGAGTTCCGAAAGTTTCGTTGGGACTTCAAAACCCTCAGATTCGATTTGAAATTGGGTTCTATTAGAAACCACATTACATCTACTATTGAACAACATTTAGATGTTTCTATTAATTGGTGGGAATTCACCCAGTAAATTCACTCGATAGGACATGATTAGGAAAAGCTCATACCAGTGTATGTAAGGGTTGGTCCATATCGTAAGATCACTTTCAATTTGGCTTGATATAGCAAACAACAATTTTTTGGTTGGAAGGAACTTTGTAGCATGTGAATCAGAGGTGACACCAAGTCACTAGGGTAATAAAATGACTTGTCTAATGACTTTGATATAACTGAACCAGGGTTCGACATGTGGTGGATCGTGTAGACAGATTATTGGGTGGGGCTGGGAGTGACCCGGCGGTCTTGGTTCACATTGGTGCCAATGACAAAGTTAGAGGTGGAGGTGAGGTCCTTAAAAATGATTTCCGAGAATTAGGGGCCAAGTTAAAAGCAAGGACCTCCAGGGTAGTGATTTCAGAAATACTACCGCAGCCACGTGCTACGCTAGGGAGACAACGGGAGCTCAGGAGTATAAATGCGTGGCTAAGAGGGTGGTGTAAGGAGATGGGGTTTGGGTTTTTAGAGAACTGGGCTGATTTTTCTGTTGGCTACAGGCTCTTTAGTAGAGACGGATTGCACCTCAATGGTGATGGTGCAGCTGTTTTGGGGGAGAAGATGGCTAGGGGGTTGGAGGAGATTTTAAACTAGGTATTGGGGGGGAGGGAATGTTTAACTACACAGGGGTAGATAGAGAAGTTAGGGATCTGGGGGTTAGTAACAACGGAGGGAGGAGAAGGGGGAGGGGGGAGCATAGAGGATAAGGAGGCATGTACGACCATGTATGGAAGTAAATCAATTGATAATCTAAAATGTATGTTTACAAATGCAAGGAGTCTGGCTGGAAAAACCGGCGAACTTAAAATAATAGCATTAAAGGAAAGGTATGATGTAATTGGTATAGCAGAATCATGGCTTAATGATTCACACGACTGGACAGTAAATATTGAAGGATACTCCTTATTTAGACATGACCGAGTTAATAAGAAGGGAGGAGGAGTATGTATGTATGTTAAACAGGAATTGAAGCCAAATTTAAAAGATGGAATAGATGGGGGAGCAAACGATACGGCAGAAACATTATGGGTGGAACTGTGTACAGGAAGCAAGAAGGTAGGTAAATTAATTGTTGGAGTATGTTATAAGCCGCCAAATGCAGAGGAAGAGGTGGAAATGAATCTCCATATGCAGTTGGCGAAGGCTGCTGGTATGGGGCATGTTCTGGTCATGGGGGATTTTAACTACCCTGACATAGATTGGAGTAAGGGAACTGCCAGCACCTCTAAAGGTATAACGTTCTTAAATTTTCTATATGAGCATTTTCTTTCACAGATGGTAGAAGTTCCAACTAGACAGAATGCGTTGTTGGTTCTGGTGATATCTAATAACCCTGAGCTCATTATGGAGATAAAGGTAATGGGAAGCTTAGGGAATAGTGACCATAATATAGTGTCATTTAATATAGGTTGCAAAAAACTAAAGTGCACTGGGTTAACAAAAACTTTTAACTTTAGGAAAGCTAATTTTATGCTTTTAAAGGAATCGCTCCTGCTCATAGACTGGGGGGAACTGTTTCTAGGTAAAGAAACTGAGCAGATGTGGACCACTTTTAAAGGGATATTAAACTATTACGGTACATTTCCAAATCGGTACCTTTAGGTAACAAGTGTAAAAAAATTAGGTCCAGTCCTGCATGGCTTAATGCTCAGGTAAAAAGTTAAATGGAAAAAAAGAAAAGGGCTTTTAAAATTTTGAAAACAGAAGGCACAGAACAGGCTTACAGGGAGTACAAAAGCTGTAATAAAGAGTGCAAGAAAGCAATTAAACTAGCTAAAATAGAAAATGAAATACGGATTGCCGAACAAAGCAAGTCCAACCCCAAAATGTTTTTTAAGTATATAAATGGTAAAAAGATGAGGACTGAGAATGTGGGACCATTAAATAATGGAGCTGAGGTGGTTGTAGAGGATGCCGAAAAGGCTAATCTGCGGAACCGTTTTTTTACATCGGTTTTTACTGTTGAGAATCCTTGTCCTTACGGTAGGGATTGTAGCAATATTCAGGGAAGAAATGAAGAGTTTTCGCATTGGATAACGGAGGATATGGTACGGAAACAATTAGACAAAGTTAATATTAATAAAGCGCCAGGACCAGATGGATTGCATCCTAGGATTTTAAAAGAGCTTAGTTCAGTTCTAGCTAGACCACTGTTTCTCATATTTTCAGATTCGCTTTTGTCTGGGGATGTGCCGCTGGATTGGAAAAAAGCCAATGTAATACCAATATTCAAAAAAGGTAGTCGTTCACAGCCTGGTAACTATAGACCTGTAAGCCTAACATCAGTGGTAGGGAAGGTGATGGAAACTTTGTTAAGGGATCATATCCTTGACTTTGTCTCCAGAGATCATCTTATTAGTAGTAGTCAGCATGGATTTATGAGAAATAGATCATGCCAGACAAATTTAATTGGTTTTTATGAAGAAGTGAGTAAGAAGTTGGACTCAGGCACAGCAGTGGATGTGGTATATTTGGATTTTGCAAAAGCTTTTGATACTGTGCCACATATGCGACTAATGTATAAACTGAGGACTGTTGGCCTTGAAGAAAACATTTGTTCATGGATAGAGAACTGGTTATTGGATTGAAAACAGAGAGTGGTGGTTAATGGAGCTACATCTATGTGGGCTAAAGTTCTAAGCGGAGTGCCTCAGGGTTCTGTACTGGGGCCGCTTCTGTTTAATCTGTTTATAAATGACTTAGAAGGGGGCATTGAGAGCAAGGTCTCTGTGTTTGCTGATGACACTAAATTATGCAGAGCTTTGGAAACTTCCAATGATGTGCAAGTGCTGCAAGCAGACCTAGATAGATTATCAAAATGGGCAGTAGAATGGCAGATGAGATTCAATGTAGATAAATGTAAGGTGATGCATTTGGGATTTAATAATCCCTGTGCCATCTACACCATAAATAACTCTGTGTTAAGTGCATCTGTAATGGAAAAAGATTTGGGGGTTCTGGTAGATAACAGACTTAGCTGTAGCAAACAATGCCAGGTAGCAACAGCTAGAGCTAGCAAGATATTGTCTTGTATAAAAAGGGGAATAGATTCAAGAGAGAAAAATATTATTCTCCCTCTTTACAAGGCACTGGTAAGGCCTCATTTGGAATATGCGGTGCAGTTTTGGAATCCCATATACAAAAGGGACATCTTGGAAATTGAGGCAGTTCAGAGAAGGGCAACTAAATTAATAAGGGGAATGGAGGGGCTTGAATATGCAGGCAGATTAGACAAGTTAGGGCTGTTTACATTGGAGAAGCGGCGGTTGCGTGGGGACATGATAACCTTGTACAAATATATTAATGGCCCATACAATGAGCTCTCTGGTGCATTGTTCACTAATAGGTCATATCAGAGGACACATGGACATCCTTTAAGGTTGGAAGAAAAGAAGTTTCATCTTCAGGTTAGGAGAGGTTTCTTTACAGTGAGAACGGTGAAACTGTGGAACTGTCTTCCAGCAGATGTGGCAGATGTGGTAATGGCACGTTCATTGAATAAATTTAAAAAAGGCCTGGATAAGTTTCTAAAACTAAAGAATATTGAGAATTACTGGTATTAATACATATAGATCTGGTTGATCCAGGGATACTTTCCGATTGCCGTTTGGAGTCAGGAAGGAATTTTTTCCCCCTTTTTAGCTGGGGTTTTTTGCCTTCCTCTGGATCAACTGTTAGGTAGGGTTAAAAAAAAAAAAAAAAAAAAAAAAATAGTGAATAGGTTGGACTTGATGGACGTATGTCTTTATTCAACCTTAATTACTATGTTACTATGTTACTATGAACAGGGGCAAGTATATTTTAAAATAAATATTTTGAATTTACCAATAACAGTCAGTTCACAAGTTCACCCCTCCACAAAAATTGTATATAGGTAAATCCCCCCCCCCCAACCTGCAATAGAAATCTGAGAGATGTAAGTCTAACCTAAAATGCTGCCTGATGTGCTGTTACCTCTCGTTCTCCTTCTTGGTACTTCTAGTTAGAAGCTGTCAGTCATGGATGTAACAGGCTGCTTCCTAGGAGCATGTAAAAGGTTGGAGAGCTTGAAGAGGAGGCAGAGGAAAGGGGTGGAGCATCATTTTGCTGCATAACGGATTAGCTCCACATCTGCAACTTTTAACTAGTGCAGTTTTATTTTTTTAAATTTATTTGAGGGCTGAACTTCTTTTAAAAGTCCTTTTATGGAAATATTAGAAAGTGATTCAATAGAAAAACACCTCGAATTCAGTAACGCAGATTTCTAAACATCAAAACACCTTATTATAATATAAATAAAAATATAAAGAATCCTTCGGAACATTGGGATGTTTTTGCTCCAAATCTCATTGATAGAAGAGGTACAATTTGCTTTGTATGGAGTAACGAAAAATATGATTAGCTGATGTGTCATTTACAGTTGAAATACACGCCTTTGAGCGATCAACTACCGTATCACAAGCAAACCAATTAATTTTCATTTCAGTCAATTTGCTTTCTTGATATATCCATAGCAACACCAATTAAAATCAAATCGAAATGCTATTCTCAGCTTACATTGCTAAGAAGGTAGGAATTAAAAAGTTTGAAACCCTCTTAGAAGATGGGAGCTTGGCTGTGACTTTTTTGGGGGAGAGAAATTCACATTGGTTGCAAATAAAAAAAGAAGGAATTCATTGGTTAATATGTGTGTAATCCCTGCAAGGACCAACAGGGAGATTCAATAAAAGTTCTTATCGTTAAAAAAGGTGCTAATTTTTCCCCAACCAATCAGATGTTAGCTTTCAAATGTTAAACAAGATCTGATTGGTTGATGCACAATTAGCACCATTTTTAACCATAAGAACTTTTATTGAATCTCCCTGAAGAACTTTTATTGAATAACCCTGCAAGGATGTTTACACATGTCAATATAGTGAAAATCTTCCACTCTCTAACTAGAATAAAATCGACCCCAGCAGGACTTAAATAGAAATAGTGTTAGGAAACACAATATGGCAGTAAGGGGAAGATTTAAGTTCTTTATTATTTAAAATGAAAAAATGAAAACAAAATTTCAGGGTATTTGTATGGTGGGGGTAAAGCACATATGTTTTATTTAAAGGAACACTAAATCAAAAATAACAACTATTTGGTATTCATTTGTATTATTCACAGGGAGGTGAGAACGCTTATTCCCACCTCCCTGTGAATAATATTACGCTCGGGGGACCTGGAACTTACCTTTGCTCCGCTCGCAGCCGCTCCTTCACTGAACAGCTGTTCTCTCCCTATCGCGCGCCCTATCTTTTGTATTGGAGCGCATGCGCCTAAGATAGGGCGCGCGGTCAGGGCAGAGCGGCTGTCAGTGAAGGAGCAGCTGCAAGTGGAGCGGCGGGTAAGGTAAGTTCCAGGTCCCCCAAGCGTAATATTATTCACAGGGAGGTGAGAATAAACATTCTCACCTCCCTGTGAATAATACAAATGAATGGAAACTAGTTGTTTTTTTGGAATATGGGAGTTTACAGTCCCTTTAAAACCAATGGTCATCCCTTAAAAATTGTGGCTATCTGGACTGGGTCTTTATCAATACTTGAAGGAGGAAAGAAAATAGCACGAATACCACCAGTAAAGGAGTAAAGCAAGACAGAAAAGAATCATCCCATATGTAGCATGGGTTTTAGAGAAATTAAGATGAAGAAGAATAAAGAAGAATTGAGACACTTTATCCCTGTCTGCTTGTAAACCCAGCATCACACCGAGGCAGCAATTGGTACATTCAAAAGACCCAATATCTAAACATAAGAAGAGTGATATGCAGAACCATGAAGAGTGTTCTGAAGTGTATGTGGGAGAGACAAAACAGAAGCCACACCAACGTATGGCCCAGGACAGGACAACCAGTTTCTCAGGTCGGGACTTAGCCATGTACCTGCATCTTACAGAAAAATGTCATAAGGCTTTAATGGCAACATCTTGGACAAAGAACAAGTCTAGTCTAAAAGAGGTTTTTGTTTTTAAAAGGTGTTAAAGAGGTGTTAAAGGGGGTGTGTGTTAACACCAGTTGTCTGCCATGGAAAATGCTGTTTTGACACTTTTCCATAAACAGTTTTGATAGCACCTCTTAGATACAATGCAACCAACACCTTGCATTCATGAAGTCCCTAACACCAACTTCCAGTAAGTGGATTGCACTTAGGTAATTAAGGCTAATTTCAAAGGGAATGTAGCACATACACAAAACAGACACACACACACTGGTGGTTGCTGGGAGTTGTAGTCTGATATTCAACTTTTCCTATTGTTACAAATAAAACCAAATCTGCACAAACCCATAGTCAAGGTACAGAAAGGTAAACATCAGACTACAACTCCCAGCAAACACCAGTGCGTGTGCCTGTTTTGTGTAAACTCAATGGAGCCCGATATGCAGGCGAAAGTCGCACAAAATCGCAGTGCATTACAGCATAGAAACTGCAGATGATGATGTTTCACCTGCACTTTTATAAAGTCAATAAAATCTTTACTTTTCCAGTGTAAATATAGAGAAATTCTTGAATCATCTGCTGAATTTATCTGTGTTTAAAAGAATGTAGAATAAAACTGGAGATTAAAGTGCAAGGGTTTGTGTAGTTGAATATTTAAAGGGCATGTCCACCCCTTTTTCATTTTTTTCTGTAGTGTAGGGCTCCCTCCCCCAGCCCCAAACGCCATAGTATTTTTAGAGAAATAACTATAACGGTTGGGGCTGAGGGAGGGAGCCCTACACTACAGAAAATGGGTTTGTAGCTAATGGGAGGGAGAAAGAAACGGGAGAGGGAGGGAGAGGGAGGGGGGAGGGCTGCAGTACGCATGGCATTTTTTTTCCCGAAGGAGAGACAGGAGGCAGAGTCCTCTGCCAGGCTCCTGGTGGTCAGTTTTCTGGACTTTGGAGGGACATTACAGGAGAACCATATGGAGCAGGGATGTAAGGTAAGGATTTTATTACACTACATGGTGGGGCCAGTAGTGGGTTAAATTATAGTTTTGGGGGTGGACATGCCCTTTAAATTTAAACAGGTATATCTTTGCATAGGAAATGCATAAAAAGATAAGTGACATATCAATTCCTGGTTAATAAGGTGCATATGTATGTTATGATTTCCTTTAGGGCGAAAAGGACAAATTGCTGTTATTTCTATGTATCCTTTTTCTCTTGTATTCCACCTATCTTGGACTGTTTCTCCTCCCACAGGTTTCCATCCAGAGACACAAAATTCGATACAGATCTGCAGGACATATAGAGGAGTGTGCTATCTTCTAGCTAAGGAATATGTGTTTCCGAGTTATTAGGAAATTCCCAGTTAATATGGCCCATCCACTTGAATTGACATGTGATACGGATGTAATCAAGGCTGTTTAGCTCGATCTTGATTAAGTTTACCTGTGTTTGTAGATATAATCAACGCTGATTACCTCTATCTTGATTAAATTCACCTGTGTCGCAGATGTAATCAAGTCTAATTACCTCTCTTTCCATTACATTCACCTGTGTTTGCAGATTTAACTAGGGATGATTACCTACCTTGGTTAACTCCGTCTGTTACCCATCTCAATATACATCTCATTCCTTTCCCAGTAACATCTTTCCATTATATTTTACCCAACCCATTCTTCCTTGTTGTGCATTAAACTCATTTACCACAATATGGGGTTCTGTTAATATTACATAGGTTTAGGCTGTAGTAATGCAAATTATCCTACACTACAATTCTGGGAAAACACATGGGATCATGGGTGATAAAATAGTTCAATGATAAGTAATCATTTCCTATAAATAACAATGTTACCCACTATAAACTTTATATGGACTGTGAATCCTTAAACAAGAAACATTTATACAGCCCAAACTACCCACCAATTCCCAGGATACATCACTCATCACACCAAGACACAGAATATATTTATATATTTTTTTATTATGTTATTATTAATGGCAGGGTGTTACATTGTGGGAGGGGTTTAAATAAAGTCACATGTTTATCAGGTTTAACTTTCCTACTCTGCCCATGATGTTTACCTATTTAATAGTTGATCCAGAGGAAGGCGAAAAACCCCATCTGAAGCAATTTACTTCTAATGGGGGAAAAATTCCTTCCTGATTCCAAATGGCAATCGGACTAATCCCTGGATCAACTTGGGATACTGATTTATTTATTAAAAAAATCATCTAGTCCTGGAAATCTGTAACTAAAGCTGAGTACACACATTAATGAGAAACACTTATTACTAATGTGTGTACTGCAGTAATGAGCATCCTCGAGGGACTCTGAACGTTCACCGTCGTACCTGCTGTTTGGGGTACCCATTGCAATTCTATACAGTAATAGCCACACAAATAGAACTCCCTCACTAGGAAGGCAGGTCAAACTATGGTAGGATAACAAGAAGTGTGGGCACCTATAGTCAGCAAACCAATTAGACTGGCAGGGAGGAGGGAGAAAATGAAGGCCGGTCCTCAGTGTAGTTATGTCCGTCTGTGAATCATATTCAGGGCCTTCTTTATGTTCCTGTTATCGGTATGAATAGGGTTTCTTATGGGGATTAAGTTAATTTGTTGCACTGATCTCTTCCTGATGGTTTTGGACTTGATGGTTGTGTCCGTGTTAACGGTGCTCATTACCCATTTGATAAAGTGTTTGGTTGAGGTGTAAACTCCGGGGCTTTTTGCTCGGGCACATCCTTTCCCCCAACTTGTTACTCCGACCACAGTGAAGACCTTTGCGTTCTTCGTTTTACACATTAAAGGTCCACCACTGTCCCCCTGTAAGTAGAGACACAATATTACAAACCATTGTCAATACTCATCACTTTATAAACTAACATAAATATTACAAACCATTGTCAATACTCATCACTTTATAAACTAACATAATAAATATAACCATAAATATAGCCAGGTATTACATGGTGATTATTATCCAGAATGTAAATCCAACCTTACCTGACAACTGTCCTTCTCTCCTTTCTCATGACCTGCACAGAGGTTGTAATCCCCATGGAACCTGTACCAAGATGAACTATTGCAGGTCTTAGTATCAATTCTATTGACATTAACTTCCTGCAGAATGATGCTGGTTCTTGTGCTAAACATGAAAGACAAAGGTAAGTAATAGAAGTTCTGATCGTATGTGACACTGAACAACCTACTTTATCCTTTCCAAACATCGTAATAGAAATAAACTTACATTCTTCCTTCATGACTCCCCATCCTGCAGTGAAACATTCCGTCATGGTGTCCAAATGGGCAGTAGGTGAAGGGAAACAAGCCTTTTGGACATAGTCAGTTAATTGGATGGTGGTTGTCCAGGTGTAGCAGTGCAATGTCATGTTCTCTGTCTTGGGGGGTGTTCCAAAGGCTTCACTACATTATTTATCTTCCTTATCTGAACCCCGGCCTAGATCTGAGAGCTTGTTGGCTCCAAACACAAGTCTCCAAGATCTTGTCTCTTCCTTCCTGAAATATAAAGAGAACGTTAACATTGAAAGTCAATTTAAACACCATCACGTTACCACTACCCGTCTCTTCATTTAATATTAGGGAAAGGACCCCAGATCCCCCAGGATTTCTCTACCTCCTTATATGATAAACTATTAATAAACTGGATAAATTGTCTCTTACCGTTTCAGGTGTTTAAAACATGAGCGGCCGTCACAACCCATAGCTCATCAATGACAGATCCGCCACAGATATGGGTAAAACCCCCTCTAGAGGGCACCTGGATACTAACCATCCAGGGCCATTTTCCTGGTGGGGCATCTAACTCCTCCAATGATACGGGAACTCTTCCGTCTATCAAACAGGGGGCGCTGTCCGCAGACTGTAGGAGATACAGACAATAAGTGGTTTTGTACAACATTGAAATCAAATAAAACATTGTAATGAGTAATTGCTGTAGGAAAGTTTAAATTTGGAAAAGATCAGCATGGCAACTCCTAATTAACGTGGAAATACAGTTGAATATTCAATATCGCTATTATAAGAATAAAACCCAAGCGACCCAATGTAATATCAGGTTAACGTGGGTTTTAGACTTATTTTGGAAATAGTGCAGTGCTCCAGATACGTTTCTCTACTGTCAATTGCTTAAAAAAATTAATATTTCCACTTTCTGAATCGGAATCTGTATATTTTACATCATTTCTAAAAGAAAATTCAATCCCGACCCATCCAGTAGGTACTTACTGCCACCACCAGAGCTATAAGATTCGCTAAGTAGCGAGAATATTAATAAAATGCGAGCAGCATCATGGGAAGTCTTGCCATCGCCATGTCTTAAAAGATAATGGCAAAATCTGTCAGTTTGTGTAAGGTAATGCAGTGCAGCTGTGACATAATACAATATGTCAACATGGTAACCATGGTAACCACAGGCTATATACTATCCTCTAATTACTGACACGATTAAAAGTATCTCAATATACCGTCCCAACCCATCTAAAAGGTACTTACTGCCACCACCGGAGCTATAAGATTCGCTAAGCAGCGAAAAAATGAATAAAATTGAGAGCAGCTTCATGCTATGTCTTGCCATCGCGATGTCTCAAAAGATTATGACAAAATCTGTTTCTCAAGGTAATGCAGTGAGATATCATGTGACTGTGACATCATAATGAATATGTAAATATGGTAACCATGGTAACCACAGGCTACAACTCTGTTACATCAATCCAAACTGGTCTTTTGGTTGGTCTACAATTTTATATTAAAAGTATATTGAAAAGAATAGAATATATGGTTGATTAGTCTGTTGAGTAGGATTCAGGGTGAAATTAATTTTGTATAGGTGAACTTTCTTTATAATATTCTCTTATTACTGACACGTCTAACCTCCAATTCTATACCACACAGCTCAGCAAAATCTCCCATCATGCTCAGCAAAACCCACACCCATGACCTGTGTTTTCCTGTCTGTTCCTCCAGTGCTGTGATTCTTGTTCTTTCCCTCCTGATGTCAGTTCTGCTCTGCACTAATGGGCTCAAGACACGCGGACACCATGCGGACAACTGGCATTGTTCAGGGCCACGGACGCACAGACGCAGCAACTAAGCTTTTATTATATAGGACACACAGACTCAAGGCCCGAATTCGGCCCACCTGGCTGTTTTTTGTGGCCCTCAGGGACTGTTCAGCATCTAAGACTTACTACACTGCTATCGATTAGTGCAGTCCCAAGCATTGACAGAACTATATATCTGCCTGCTAGATACCGGCACAATCAGCTGATCGCATGCACTTTTACTAAGATATGGGCAATCAGCTGTTTAAAAACGGCATAAAGCAGGTAGATCTATAGTTACACCGCTGCTTGGGACGGCACAAATGGGACTTAGATAGCAGAACATAAGGATTGGATGCAGTCACCTCTGTAACAGCTGAATGAGTATCTAGCCCGGCGCTGGGGAGGGGAGGGAGGTGTGACAAAGGGCCTGCCATTGATTGGAGTAAGGTTGGCATTCCACATTAGCACATGATCGTGCCATAGGCAGTGGTCCCAGTCCAAAAGTGTGCTTCATACCCTTTCCCAGGTAAGACTCAGCACTAGGCACAAGCATGACAGAATCCCAACCCTGCATCTGCTAAGCATTAATAAAGAGAATTCCAACCAGTCTAAACCAGTCTTTTTGATTTTGGCCCCTTATGTGATTGAGTTTGACACCCCTGATATAGGATGTGTAGCCCTGTCCTTTTTTCTTCAGTTTTAAAGTAACTTGAATCTAAAACTGTGCTGGAGAAAATTCATTAACAAGTCACCACCCAGACCCCTTGGCATAAAGATCTGTCCTCCACTCTAATATAAGGGATAATACGCTACCTACAGTGTAATATAAGGAGATTACGCCACCAAGGAGTTCCCTGACCATGTAGAAGCAAGAGGCCGTATATTATTCTGTAGGTAGAGTAATTTTCCATATAATACATAAGGTACATAATACCTAAAAAAAAACAGGACAGGCAGCACACAACCAACCAGCTCACTCACTCATCTACCCCATCCTGTAGATACTCCCTGTATCTACCTCCCACCTCCCTGTATCTACATTCACCTCCCTGTATCTACCTCCCACCTCCCTGTATCTACATTCCACCTCCCTGTATCTACCTCCCACCTCCCTGTATCTACCTTCCACCTCCCCGTATCTACCTTCCACCTCCCTGTATCTACCTCCCACCTTCCTGTATTTACCTTCCACCTCCCTGTATCTACCTTTCACCTTTCACCTTCCTGTATCTACCCCCACCTCCCTGTATCTACCTCCCACCTCCCTGTATCTGCATTCACCTCCCTGTATCTAAACATTCCACCTCCCTTTATCAACCTTCCACCTCCCCGTACTATCTTCCACCTCCCTGTATCTACCTCCCCCCTCCCTGTATCTACCACCCAACCCCCTGTATCTACCTCCCACCTCCCCTGTATCTACCTTCACCTCCATGTATCTACCTTCCACCTTCCTGTATCTACCTTCCACTTCCCTGTATCTACCTTTACCTCCCTGTATCTACCTCCACCTCCACCTCCCTGTAATCTACCACCCACCTCCCTGTATCTACTTTCCACCTTCCTGTATCTACCTTCACTCCCTGTATCTACCTCCCACCCTCCTGTATCTACCTTCCCTCCCTGTATCTATCTCCCACCTCCCGTATCTACCACCCACCTCCCTGTATCTATCTTCCACCTTCCTGTATCTACCTTCCACCTCCCTGTATCTACCCCAACTCCCTGTATCTACCTACCTCCCACCTCCCTGTATCTACTTCACCTTCCCTGTAATCACTTCTACCTTCCACCTCCCTGTATCTACCTTCACTCCCTGTATCTACCTCCCACCTCCCTGTATCTACCTCCCACTCCCTGATCCCCTACAACTCCCTGTATCTACCTTCCACCTCCCTGTATCTACCTTCCCACCTCCCTGTATCTACCTTCCACCTTCCTGTATCTACCTTCCACCTCCCTGTATCTACCTTCACCTCCCTGTATTCTATCCTCCCACCCTCCCTGTATCTACCTTCCACCTTCCTGTATCTACCTCCCCAGAAAAACCTCCCTGTATCTACCTCCCACCTCCCTGTATCCTGTATCTACCTCCCACCTCCCTGTATCTACCTTCCACCTCCCTGTATCTACCTCCACATCCCTGTATCCTCCTCCCACCTCCCTGTATCTACCTCCCACCTCCCTGTTATCTAGCCTTCACCTCCCTGTATCTACCTCCATCTCCCTGTATCTACCTTCACCTCCCTGTATCTCTCCACTCCCTACCTCCCCTGGTTCTACCTCCACCTCCCTGTATACCTTCCCTCTCCCTGTATCTACCTCCCACGTCCCTGTATCTACCTTCCACCTTCCTGTATCAATCTTCCACCTCCCTGTATCTACTCCTTCACCTCCCTGTATCTACCTCCCACCTCCCTGTATCTACCCCCCACCTCCCTGTATCTATCTTCCACCTCCTGTATCTACCTTCCACCTCCCTGTATCTACCCCCCCATCCCTGTTCTACCTTCACCCTCCCGTATCTACCTTCACCCCCTGTATCTACCTTCCACTTCCTGTACCTACCCTTCACATCCCTATCTACCTCCCACCCTCCCTGTATCTACCTCCCACCTCCCTGTATCTCCCTACACCTCCCTGTATCTACCTCCCAACTCCCTTATCTACTCACCTCCCTGTATCTACCTTCACCTCCCTGTATCTACCTTCCCCTCCCGTATCTACCTTCACTCCTGTATCTACCTCCCACCTCCCTGTATCTACCTCCCACCTCCCTGTATCTCCCTACACCTCCCTGTATCTACCTTCCACTTCCTGTATCTACCTCCCACCTCCCTGTATCTACCTTCCACCTCTCCTGTATCTACCTCCACTCTCCACCTCCTGTATCTACCTTCCACCTCCCTGTATCTACCTTCACCTCCCTGTATCTACCTCCCACCTCCCTGTATCTACCACCCACCTCCCTGTTCTATCTTCCCTCCACCTTCCCGTATCTAACTTCCACCTCCCTGTATCTACCTCCCACCTCCCTGTATCCTGTATCTACCTTCACCTCCCTGTATCTACCTTCACCTCCCTGTACTCTACCCTTCTCCCCTCCCTGTATCTACCTCCACATCCTGTATTCCTCCTCCCACCTCCCTGTATCTACCCTCCCACCTCCCTGTATCTACCTTCACCTCCCTGTATCTACCTTCTATCTCCCTGTATCTACCTTCACCCCCTGTATCTACCTCCCACCTCCCTTATCTAACCATCCCACCTCCCTGTATCTACCTTCACCTCCCTGTATCTACCTTCCACCTCCTGTATCTACCTTCCTCCATCCTGTATCTAATCCCTTCCACCTCCCTTATCTACCTCACCCTCCCTGTATCATATCTACCTCCCACCTCCCTGTATCTTACCTCCCCCTCCTTATCCTACCTTCAACCTCCCTTTATCTTACCTTCAACATCCCTGTATCCCTACCTCCCAACTTCCCTGTATCTACCTCCCACCCCTCCCTGTATCCCCTACCCCTTCACCCCTCCCTGTATCTACCTTCCACACCATCCCTGTATCTACCTTCACCTCCCTCTATCTACTACCTCCCACCTCCCTGTATCTACCTTATCACCCTTCCTGTATTTACCTTCCACCTCCCTGTATCTACCTTCACCTCCCTGTATCTACCTCCCACCTCCCTGTATCTATCACCCACCTCCCTGTATCTACCTTCCACCTTCCTGTATCTACCTCCACCTCCCTGTATCTACCTTCACCATCCCTGTATCTACCTTCACCTCCCTGTATCTTACACCTTCCTTCCCTGTATCTACCTCACCTCCCTGTACTACTACCTTCACCTCCATGTAATCTACCACCTCCCTGTATCTAACCTTATCACCTCCATGTATCTACCTCCCTGATCTACTTTCCACCCTTCCTGTCTCTACCTCCCACCTCCCTGTATCTACCTCCCTCCCTGTAATCTACCACCTCCCTGTACTACTTTCCTCCACCTTCCTGTATCTACTTCCCACCCTCCCTGTATCTACCTCACCTCCCGTACTCTACCTCCTCACCTCCCTGTATCTACCTTCCCTTCCCTTATCTACCTCACCCCTTACCCTGTGTCCCCACCCCCCTACCCTCCATCCATCCCTGTATCTACCTTCCACTTCCTGTATCTACACCCCACCTTCCTGTATCTAACCTCCAACCCCTGTATCTACCTTCACTTTCCTGTATCTTCTACCCTCCCTAATATCTCCTTCCAACCTTTCTGATCTCTCTATCCCCCACCTCCTGTATCTACCTTCCACCTTCCCTGTACTCTACCTCCACCTCCTGTATCTACTCTTAACTCACTCCCTGTATCTACCTCCCTGTATCTATCTTCCACCTTGCCTGTATCTACCTTCCCCTCCCTGTATCTACCTTCCACCTCCCTGTATCTACCTCCCACCTCCCTGTATCTACTTCCACTTCCTGTATCTACTCCTCCCTGTCTACCTTCCACCTCCCTGTATCTACCTCCCCCCTCCCTGTATCTACCTTCACCTCCCTGTATCTACCTTCACATCCCTGTATCTACCTCCCAACTCCCTGTATCTACCTCCCACCTCCCGTATCTACCTTCACCTCCCTGTATCCTACCTTCCACCTCCCTGTATCTACCTTCACCTCCCTGTATCTACCTTACACCTTCCTTTATTTACCTCTCACCTCCCTGTATCTACCTTCACCTCCTGTATCTACCTCCCCACCTCCCTGTATCCTATCACCCACCCTCCCTGTATCTACCTTCCACCTCCCTGTATCTACCTCCACCTCCCTGTATCTACCTTCACCTCCCTGTATCTACCTTCAACCTCCCTACCTCCCTGTATCTACCTTCAACTCCCTGTATCTACCTTCACCTCCCGTGTATCTACCTTCACCTCCATGTATCTACCTCCCTGTATCTACCTTCACCTCCATGTATCTACCTCCCTGTATCTACTTTCCACCTGTCCTGTATCTACCTTCCCTCCCTTTATCTACCTATTCACCTCCTGTATAATCTACCTCCCTGTATCTACTTTCCACCTTCCTGTATCTTTACCTTCCACCTCCCTGTATCTACCTTCATCTCCCTGTATCTACCTCCCACCTCCCTGTACTAACCTTCCCTTCCCTGTATCTACCTTCACCTCCCTGTGTCTACCTCCCACCTCCCTGTATCTACCTCCACACTTCCTGTATCTACCCCCACCTTCCTGTATCTACCCTCCCAACTCCCTGTATCTACCTTCCACTTTCCTGTATCTACCTCCCTATATCTACCTTCCACCTTTCCTGTATCTACCCCCACCTCCCTGTATCTACCTCCCACCTTCCTGTATCTACCTCCACCTCCCTGTATCTACCTTCACCTCCCTGTATCTACCTCCCGTATCTACTTTCCCACTTCCTGTATCACTTCCACCTCCCTGTATCTACCTTCACCTCCCTGTATCTACCTCCCACCTCCCTGTATCTACCTTCCACCTTCCTGTATCTACCCCCACCTCCCTGTATCTACCTCCCACTCCCTGTATCTACCTTCCACTTTCCTGTATCTACCTCCCTATATCTACCTTCCACCTCCTGTATCTACCCCCCACCTCCCTGTATCTACCTTCCAACTTCCTGTATCTACCTTTCCACCTCCCTGTATCTACCTCCCACCTCCCTTTATCTATCACCCACTCCCTGTATCTACCTTCCACCTTCCTGTATCTACCTTCACCTCCCCTGTATCTACCTTCACCTCCCTGTATCTTTCTTCACCTCCCTGTTATCTACTACCTTCCACCTCCCTTATTTACCTTCACCTCCATGTATCTACCTCCCTGTATCTACTTTCCTATTCCACTTGCCTTATCTACCTTCCACCTCCCTGTATCTACTTTTCACCTTCCTGTATCTACCTCCACCTCCCTGTATCTACCTTCACCTCCCTGTTTTTACCTCCCACCTCCCTGTATCTACCTTCCCACCTCCTGTATCTCCCTTCACCTCCCTGTATCTACCTCCCACCTCCCTGTATCTACCTTCCACCTTTCTGTATCTACCCCCACCTCCCTGTATCTAACCTCCCACCTTATCCCTGTATCATCACCCACCTCCCTGTATCTATCTTCCACCTTCATGTATCTACCTTCCACCTCCCTGTATCTACCATCCCACCTCCCTGTTTCCTGTATCTCCTCCCACCTCCCTGTATCTACCTTCACCTCCCTGTATCTACCTTCCACCTCCTGTATCTACCTCCACACCTGTATCCCCTCCTCCCACCCCCTTTATCTACCTCCCCCTCCCTGTATCTACCTTCACCTCCCTGTATCCTCTACCTTCCATCTCCTGTATCTACCTTCCCCTCCCTGCTACCTCCACCTCGTACACCTCCACTCCTGTATCTACCTTCCACTTCCACCTTCCTGTATCTACTTCCACCTCCCTGTATCTACCTCCCACCTCCCTGTATCTACCTCCACCTCTCCTGTATCTACCTTCAACCTCCTGTACTAACCTTCACATCCTGTATCTACCTCCACTCCCTGTATACCCCCACCACTCCTGTATCTACCTTCACCTCCCTGTATCTACCTTCCCACCTCCCTGTATCTACCTTCACCTCCCTTATCTACCTCCCCCCCTCCTGTTATCTACCTTACACCTTCCTGTATTTACCTTCCACCTCCCTGTTTCTACCTTCACCTCCCTGTATCTACCTCCCACCACTCCTGTATCTATCACCACCACCTCCCTGTGTCTACCTTCCACCTTCCTGTATCTCCCTTCCACCTCCCTGTATCTACCTTTCACCTCCCTGTATCTACCTTCACCTCCCTGTATCTCCTCACCTCCCTGTATCTACCTTCACCTCCCTGTATCTACCTTCACCTCCATATATCTACCTCCCTGTATCTACCTTCACCTCCATGTATCTACCCCTGTATCTACTTCCACCTTCCTGTATCTACCTCCCACCTCCCTGTATCTACCTTCACCTCCCTGTACTCTACCTCCCTGTATCTACTTTTCCACCCTTCCTGTATCTACCTTCCACCTCCCTGTATCTACCTTCACCTCCCTGTACTACTATCCCCCTCCCCTGTATCTACCTTCCACTTCCCTGTATCTACCTTCACCTCCCTGTTTCTACCTCCCACCTCCCTGTATCTACCTCCACCTCCTGTATCTACCCCCACCTTCCTGTATCTACCTCCCAACTCCCTGTATCTCCCTTCCACTTTCCTGTATCTACCTCCCTATATCTACCTTCCACCTCTCCTGTATCTACCCCCACCTCCCTGTATCTACCTTCCACCTTCCTGTATCTACCTTCCACCTCCCTGTATCTACCTCCACCCCTGTATCTACCTCACCTCCCTGTATCTACCTCCCACCTCCCTTGTATCTACCTATCCCTCCTGTATCTACCCCCACCTTCCTGTATCTACCTCCCAACTCCCTGTATCTACCTTCCACTTTCCTGTATCTACCTCCCTTATCTACCTCCACCTTTCCTGTATCTACCCCCACCTCCCTGTATCTACCTTCCACCTTCCTGTATCTACCTTCCACCATCCCTGTATCTACCTTCACCTCCCTGTATCTACCTCACCTGTATCTACTTTCCACCCTTCCTGTATCTACCTCCCCCTCCCGTTCTTACCTCACCTCCCGTATCTACCTTCCCACCTCCCAGTATCTACCTTCCACTCCACTTCCACTTCCTGTATCTACCCCCACCTCCCTGTATCTACCTCCCAACTCCCTGTATCTACCTTCCACTCCTGTATCTACCCTCCCTATATCTACCTCACCTTCCTGTATCTACCAACCCACCTCCCTGTATCTACCTTCCAACTTCCTGTATCTACCTTCCACCTCCCTGTATCTACCTCCCACCTCCCTGTATCTATCACCCCACCACCTCCCTGTATCTACCTTCCACCCCTTCCTGTATCCTTCTACCTTCCACCTCCCTGTATCTACCTTCACCTCCCTGTATCTTTCTTCTACCTCCCTGTATCTAACCTTCCACCTCCCTGTATTTACCTTCCCCTCCATGTATCTACCTCCCTGTATCTACTTTCCACCTTCCTGTATCTACCTTCCACCTCCCTGTATCTACTTTTCACCTTCCTGTATCTACCTTCCACCTCCCTGATCTACCTTCACCTCCCTGTATCTACCTCCCACCTCCCTGTATCACCTTCCACCTTCCTGTATCTACCTTCACCTCCCTGTATCTACCTCCCACCTCCCTGTATCTACTTCCACCTTCCGTATCTACCCCACCTCCCTGTATCTACCACCTCCCACCTCCCGTACATCCCCCTCCCTGTATCTATCTTCCACCTTCCCGTATCTACCTTCCACCTCCCTGTATCTACCTCCCCCTCCCTGTACCGTATCTACCACCTCCCACCTTCCCTGTATCTACCTTCACTCCCTGGATCTACTTCCACCTCCCTGTATTATCTACCTCCACATCCCGTATCCTACCCCACCTCCCTGTATCTACCCTCCCACCTCCCTGTATCTACCTTCACCTCCCTGGATCTACCTTCCATCTCCCTGTATCTACCTCTCCACCTCCCTGTATCTACCTTCACCTCCCTGTATCTACCTCCACCTTCCTGTATCTACCTTCCCACCTCCTGTTCTACCCTTCCACCCTCCCTGTATCTACCTCCAACCTCCTGTATCTACCTCACTCCCTGTACTACCTCACCCTGTTATCGACTCTCACCTCCCTGTATCTACCTCCAACCTCCTGTATCTACTTCACCACCTTACACCTCCCTGTATCTACCTTCACCTCCCTGTACAATCTACCCTTCCACCTCCCTGTATCTACCTTTCACCTTCCTGTATTACCTTCCACCTCCCTGTTTCTACCTTCACCTCCCTGTAGTCTACCTTCCACCTCCACTCCGATCTACCTCCACATCCCTGTATCCTCCTCCCACCTCCTGTATCTACCTCCACCTCCCTGTATCTACCTTCACCTCCTGTATCTACCTTCCATCTCCCTTATCACCTTCACCCCCTGTATCTACCTCCTCCCACCTCCGTTCTACCTCCCCTCCTGTATTCTCTACCTTCCACCTTCCTGTATCTACCTTCCACCTCCCTGTATCTACCTTCCAACCTCCCTGTATCTACCTCCCACCTCCCTGTATCTACTTCACCTCCCTGTATCTTCTACCTCCACTCCCTGTATATACCTCCCCACTTCTGATCTACCTCCACTCCTGTATCTACCTTCCCCTCCCTGTATCTACCTTCACCTCCTGTATCTACCTTCCACCTCCTGTATCTACTTACACCTTCCTGTATTACCTCATCCACCCTTCCCTGTTTCTACCTCACCTCCTGTTCCCTCCACCTCTGTATCTATCACCCCCTCCTGTTTACCTTCCACCTTCCTGTATCTACCTTCCCTCCTTACACTTCACCTCCCTGTATCTACCTTCACCTCCCTGTATCTACCTTCACCTCCCTGTATCTACTACCTTCACCTCCATTATCACCTCCCTGTATCTTCTACCTTCACCTCCATGTATCTACCCCCTGTATCTACTTTCACCCTCCTATCTACTTCCACCTCCGTATCTACCTTCCACCTCCCTGTATCTACCTCCCTGTATCTACTTTCCACCTTCCTGTATCTACCTTCCACCTCCTGTACTCACCTTCACCGCTTATCTACCCCCACCTCCCTGTATTACTTCACCACTTCCTGTACTAACCTTCACCTCCTGTGTTCTACCTCCCACCTCCCTGTATCTACCTTCCACTTCCCTGTATCTACCCCCACCTTCCTGTATCTACCTCCCAACTCCCGTATCTACCTTCCACTTTCCTGTATCTACCTCCCTATATCTACCTTCCACCTTCCTGTATCTACCCCACTCCCTGTATCTACCTTCCACCTTCCTGTAATCTACCTTCCACCTCCCTGTATCTACCTTCACCTCCCTTCTCTCCTCCTGTATCTACTTTCCACCTCCTGTATCTCCTTCCACCCCTATCTACCTTCACCTCCTGTATCTACTCCCACTCCTTATCTACCTTCCACCTTCCTGTATCTACCCCCACCTCCCTGTATCACCTCCCAACTCCCTGTATCTACCTTCCACTTTCCTGTATCTACCTCCCTATATCTACCTTCACCTCCCTGTATCTACCTCCCACTCCCTGTATCTACCTTCAACTTCTGTATCACCTTCCACACTACCTTCCACCTCCCTGTATCTACCTCCCACCTCCCTGTATCTATCACCCACCTCCCTGTATCACCTTCCACCTTCCTGTATCTACCTCCACCTCCCTGTATCTACCTTCACCTCCTGTATCTTCTTCACCTCCCTGTATCTTTCTCACTCCTCCTGTATCTACCTTCCACCTCCCTGTATTTACCTTCACCTCCATGTATCTACCTCCCCTGTTCTACCTTTCCACCTTCCTGTATCTCACTTCCACCTCCCTGTATCTACCTCCCTGTATCTACTTTCCACCTTCCTGTATCTACCTTCACCTCCCTGTATCTACCTTCCACCTCTGTAATCTACTCCCCACCTCCCTGTCATCTACCTTCCACCTTTCCTGTATCTACCTTCACCTCCCGTATCTACCTCCCACCTCCTGATCTACCTCCACTTCCTGTATCTCCCCCACCTCCTGTATCTACTTCCACTTCTGTATCTACCCTCCCTGTATCTACTTCCACCTTCCTGTATCTACCTTCCACTCCCTGTATCTACCTTCACCTCTGTATCTACCTCCCTCCCTGTATCTACCTCCCACCTCCCTGTATCTACCTTCCACCTTCCTGTATCTACCTTCACCTTCCTGTATCTACCTCCCACCTCCCTGTATCTACCTTCCCTTCCTGTATCTACACCCCCACCTCCCTGTATCTACCTTCCACTTTCCTGTATCTACCTCCCTATTATCCTACCTTCCACCTTCCTGTATCTACCCCCACCTCCCTGTATCTTACCCCACCTCCCTGTATCTACCTCCCACCTCCCTGTATCTACCTTCCACCTCCTGTATCTACCTTCACCTTCCTGTATCTACCCCACCTCCTGTATCTACCTCCCCACCTCCCTGTATCTACCTTCCCCTCCTGTATCTACCTTCCATCTTCCTGTATCTACCCCCACCTCCCTGTATCTACCTCCACCTCCCTGTATCTACCTTCACCTCCCTGTATCTACCCTCCTGTATCTCTTTCCCACCTTCCTGTATCTACCCCCACCTCCCTGTATCTACCTTCCACTTTCCTGTATCTACCTCCCTGATCTACTTCCACCTTGCCTGTATCTACCCCCCACCTCCTGTATCTACCCCCTCCTTTCTCACCTCCCACTCCCTGTATCTACCTTCACCTTGTGTTCTCCCTGTATCTACCTTCACCTTCCTGTATCTACCCCCACCTCCCTGTATCTCCTTCCAACTTCCTGTATCTACCTTCCACCTCCCTGTATCATACCTCCCAACCTCCCTGTATCTATCACCCACCTCCCTGTATCTACCTTCCACCTTCCTGTATCTACCTTCCACCTCCCTGTATCTACTCCTCACCTCCCGTATCTTTCTCCCTCCTGTATCTACCTTCCACCTCCCTGTATTTACCTTCACCTCCATGTATCTACCTCCCTGTATCTACTTTCCACCTCCTGTCTCAACCTTCCACCTCCCTGTATCTACTTTCAACTTCCTGTATCTACCTTCCACCTCCCTGTATCTACCTTCACCTCCCTGTATCTACCCCACCTCCCTGTATCTACCTTCCACCTTCCTGTATCTACCTTCACCTCCCTGTTTCTACCTCCCCCTCCTGTATCTACCTTCCCCCTCCTGTATCTACCCCCACCTCCTGTATCTACCTCCCACCTCCCTGTATCTCCCCCACCTCCCTGTATCTATCTTCCCCTCCGTATCTCCTTCCACCTCCTGTATCTACCTCCCACCTCCCTGTAATCTATCTTCTACCTCCCACTCCCCTGTATCTACCCTTCACCTCCCTGTTCTACCTCCACCTCCCTGTAATCTACCTCCACATCCTGTACTCCTCCTCCCCCTCCCTGTATCACCTTCCCCCCCTCCCTTATCTACCTTCCCCCTATCCGTCCATCTCCTGTATCTACCTCCACCCTGTCATCTACTCCCACTCCCTGTATCTACCCTCCCACCTTCCTGTATCTCACCTTCCACCTTCCGTATCTACCTTCTCACCTCCCTGTATCTACCTCCACCTCCCGTATCTACCTCCCTACTCCTATTCACCTCACCTTCCCGGTATCTACTCCCCTCCTGTATATACCTTCCCACCTCCCTGTATCTCCTCTCACCTCCCTGTACTACCTCACCTCCCTGTATCTACCTTCCACCCACCTCCCTGTTATCTACCTTACACACAACCTTCCTGTACTACCTTCCATCCTCCCTGTTTCTACCTTCACCTCCTGTATTCTACCTTCCACTCCCTGTATCTACCTTCCACTCCCTGTATCCTCCTCCACCTCACCTTTCTACCCACACCTCCCTTTCTACCTTCACCTCCCTGTATCTACCTTCCATCTCCCTGTATCTACCTTCCACCTCCCTGTATCTACCTCCCACCTCCCTGTATCTACAACCTCCACCTTCCTGTATCTACCTTCCACCTTCCTGTATCTACCTTCCACCTCCCTGTATCTACCTCCAACCTCCCTGTATCTACCTCCCTCTCCCACCCTGTTCCTGTACTACCTTCACCTCCTGTATCTACCTCCACTCCTGTATATACCTCCCCCCCCTCCCTGTTCTACCTTCACCTCCCTGTATCTACCTGTCACCCACCTCCTTTATCTACTCACCGCCCTTTCACCTCACCTCCCTGTATCTACCTCTACACCTTCCCTGTATTTACTTCCACCTCCCTGTTCTTACCTTCACACTCCCGTATCTACCTCCCACCCTCCCTGTATCTATCACCACCTCCCTGTCTACCTTCCACTCCCTGTACTCTACCTCCACCTCCCCTGTATCTACCTCACCTCCCTGTATCTTCCTACCTTCCACCTCCTGTATCTACCTTCACCTCCCTGTATCTACCTTCACCTCCATGTATCTACCTCACTCCCTGTATCTACCTTCACCTCCATGTATCTACCTCCCTGTATCTACTTTCCACCTTCCTGTATCTACCTTCCACCTCCCTGTATCTACCTTCACCTCCCTGTATCTACCTCCCTCCTGTAATCACTTTCCACCTTCCTGTATCTACCTTCCAACCTCCTGTATCTACCTCACCCCTGTATCTACCTCCCACCTCCCTGTTATCTACCTTCCACTTCCCTGTATCTACCTTCACCTCCCTGTGTCTACCTCCCACCTCCCGTATCCCTTCCACCTTCCTGTATCTACCCACCCACCTTCCTGTATCTACCTCCCAACTCACTCCTGTATCTACCTTCCACTTCCTGTATCTACCTCCCTATATCTACCTTCCACCTTCCTGTATCTACCCCACCTCCCTGTATCTCTACCTTCCACCTTCCTGTATCTACCTTCCCACCTCCCTGTACTATCTCTACCTTCACCACCTCCCTGTATCTACCTCCCTGTATCTACTTTCCACCTTCCTGTATCTACCTTCCACCTCCTGTATCTACCTTCACCTCCTGTATCTACCTCCCACCTCCCTGTATCTACCTTCCACCTTCCTGTATCTATACCCCCACCCTCCCTGTATCTACCCCCACTCCCTGTATCACTTCCACTTTCCTGTATCTACCTCCCTATATCTACCTTCCACCTTCCTGTATCTACCCCCACCTCCCTGTATCTACCTTCAACTTCCTGTATCTACCTTCCACCTCCCATGTACTCTACCTCCCACCTCCCTGTATCTATCACCCACCTCCTGTATCCACCTTCTCACCTTCCTGTATCTACCTTCACCTCCCTGTATCTACCTTCACCTCCTGTACTTTCTTCACCTCCGTATCTTTCTTCCCCTCCCTGTATCTACCTTCCACCTCCCTGTATCTACCTTCACCTCCATGTCATCTACCTCCCTGTATCTACTTTCCACCTTCCTGTATCTACCTTCCACCTCCCTGTATCTAACCTCCCTGTATCTACTTTCCACCTTCCTGTATCTACCTTCCACCCTCCTTATCTACCTTCATCCTCCCTGTATCTACTCCCACCTCCCTGTATCTACCTTCCCTTCCTGTATCTACCTTCACCTCCCTGTATCTACCTCCCACCTCCCTGTATCTACCTTCCACCTTCCTCCTGTATCTACCCCCACACTCCCTGTATCTACCTTCCACTTCCTGTATCTACCTCCCTGTATCTACTTTCCACCTTCCTGTATCTACCTTCCCTCCCTGTATCTACCTCACTCCTGTATCTACCTCCCACCTCCCTGTATCTACCTCCCACCTCCCTGTATCTACCTTCCACTCCTGTATCTCTTCACCTCCCTGTGTCTACCTCCCACCTCCCTGTATCTACCTTCCACCTTCCTGTATCTACCCCCACCTCCCTGTATCTACCTTCCACTTTCCTGTATCTACCTCCCTATATCTACCCTTACACTTCCTGTATCTACCCCCCCTCCTGTATCTACCCACCCCACCTCCCTGTATCTACCCCCACCTCCCTGTATCTACCTTCCACCTTCCTGTATCTACCTTTCACCTTCCTGTACTCTACCCCCACCTCCCTGTATCTACCTCCCACCCTCCCTGTATCTACCTTCCACCCTCCGTATCTACCTTCCATCTTCCTGTATCTACCCCCACCTCCCTGTATCTACCTTCCACCTCCCTGATATCCTTCACCTCCCTGTATCTACCTCCCTGTATCTACTTTCCCCCTTCCTGTATCTACCTTCCACCTCCCTGTATCTACCTTCCACCTCCTGTATCTACTCACCTCCCACTCCCTGTATCTACCTCCCACCTCCCTGTATCTACCTTCCACCTCCTGTATCTACCCCCACCTCCCTGTATCTACCTCCCACCTCCCTGTATCTACCTTACACTTTCCTGTATCTAACCTCCTATATCTACCTTCCACCTCCTGTATCTACCCCACCTCCCTGTATCTACCTTCCAACTTCCTGTATCTACCTCCACCTCCCTGTATCTACCTCCCACCTCCCTGTATCTATCACACCCACCTCCGTATCTACCTTCCCACATTCCTGTAATCTCTACCTTCCACCTCCCTGTATCTTCCTTCACCTCCCTTTATCTACCTTCCCACCTCCCTGTATTTCCCTTCACCTCCATGTATCTACCTCCCTGTATCTACTTTCCACCTTCCTGTATCTACCTTCCACCTCCCTGTATCTACCTTACCTCCTGTATCTCTTCCACCTCCTGTATCTACCTTCCACCCCTGTATCTACCTTCACCTCCCTGTATCTACCCCCCTCCCTGTTTCTACCTTCCACCTTCCTGTATCTACCTTCACCTCCCTGTATCTACCTCCCACATCCGTATTCTCCACTTACTGTATCTATCCCACCCACCTCCCTGTATCTTATCTACTTCTACCTTTCCCTGTATCTACCTCCCTATATCTACCTTCCACCTTCCTGTATCTACCCCCCACCTTCCTATATCTACCTTCCACCTTCCTGTATTACCCCCACTCCCTGTATCTACCTCCCACCTCCCTGTATCTACCTTCCACCTTCCTGTATCTACCTTTCACCTTCCTGTATCTACCCCCACCTCCCTGTATCTACCTCCCACCCCTTCTATCAGCCTTCCACCTTCCTGTATCTACCTTTCACCTCCTGTATCTACCCCCACCTCCCTGTATCTACCTCCCACTCCCTGTTATCTACCTTCCACCTTCCTGTATCTACCTTTCACCTTCCTGTTTCTACCCCCCCCTCCCTGTATCTACCTCCCACCTCCCTGTATCTACCTTTCACCTTCCTGTATCTACTTTCACCTTCCTGTATCTACCCCACCTCCCTGTATCTACACCCCCCACCTCCCTGTATCTACCCCCCACCTCCCTGTATCTACCTTCCAGCTTCCTGTATCTACCTTTCACCTTCCTGTTTCTACCCCCACCTCCCTGTATCTACCTCCCACCTTCCTGTATCTACCTCCCACCTCCCTGTATCTACCTTCCAGCTTCCTGTATCTATCCCCACCTCCCTGTATCTACTTCCCACCTCCCTGTATATACCTTCCACCTTCCTGTATCTACCTTCCACCTTCCTGTATCTACCTTCCTGTATCTACCCCACCTCCCGGTATCTACATTCCACCTTCCTGTATCTACCCCATCTCTACCCCCATCCCCCTGCCCCCCCGTATCTATCCCCCCTCCCTGTATCTATCCCCCTGTCCCTTCCACCCTCCCTCTATACTCCATACAAGTGAAGCTGATTTCCAGGATATAAAGTGTTAAACGTGCTGTTTTGTATTGAAATGTAAAGGTACTGACCAGGTTACACTCCATTCCTCTCCCCCTCCCATCCGGATCCTGCTCCTTATCTTCCTTGTAGTCTGTGACAGAATCTGGATGGGAGGGGGAGAGGACCGGAGTGTAAACTGGTCAGTACCTTAACATTTAAATAGAAAATGGCTTGGTTAACACTTTATATTCCAAAAAAAACAGCTTCACTTGTATGGAGCATAGAGGGAGGGGGAGAGGTGGGGAGGTGCAGTGGCGAGAATTCTTATTACAGTGACTGTAATAATGATTCTTGCCACTGTACCTCCCCATTGAAAGTATAGGAGTCTTATGTATTATATAGTTATAGTATAGTATAGTGTAGTATTTGAGGTTGAATAAAGTCATACAGCTATCCAGCCCATCCTTCTCAGCAATACCCACATTTCCTGCCTAAATGTTAATCCAGAGGAAGGGGGGGGGAAATCCACCAGAATTATGAAGGGAAAAAAATTCCTTCCAACTTCCACTGGAAGAAAGTTCCATAGCTTTACTGTTCTCACAGTGAAAAACCCTTTCCCAACTCTACTTTATGTATCAATCCCAGTAACTTGTAACATTCCTTGTTTACAGAAACTCATCCAGCTTTTTTTTTAAACTGACCAATGAACCTGCCATAACAACGTCCACTGGAAGACAGTTCCATAGCTTTACCGTTCTCACAGTGAAAAACCCTTTCCCAACTTGAAGCCTAAACTGGTCTTCAAGTCTTAAGGGATGTCCACGTGTCCTCTGACATTCTCTATTGGTGAACAATGCCCCAAATAGTTTATTGTATGGCCTGTTAATGTATTTATACACAGTAATCATATCCACATGCAAGTCTTAATGGATGTCCATGTGTCCTTTGACATGTTCTATTTGTGAACAATGTCCCAGATAGTTTATTGTATGGCTCGTTAATGTATTTATACACAGTAATCATATCCCCACGCAAGCGCCTTTTCTCCAGCGTACATAATTGTAACTTATCCAATCAGTATTCATATTCCATAAAAATAATACAGTGGTGGCTGGGGAAAATTACAAGTTTCCAATAACAGACATTAAAATAACAATTTTGCCTGTACAGATGTCCTTTACAAATAAGAACAAGTCTACACAAAGCCATGGTTAAGGTAGGACAAATCAGAATACAACTCCCAGCAACCACCTGTGTGTGCCTGTCCACATGCTACATACCCATTGATATCAGCCTCAATTAATGATAAAAATTGCAGTCCACTTACTGGAACAGGGCAGGATAGACGTGCAGACTATATACATTTTAAGTTCAATTTTGCCTAGAAAACATATTAATGTACCGTACATTTCTATAGGGATATTGTATACAGCATTTTGTAAGAAGTTTACAATTATGAATGAGCATGTGCTCGTATTTCTTTCTATAACGCAAGCAGCCCAGCCTATCAAAACCCAAGATTCCAACTTGCTTTCAATCATAATACATTTGTAACACGTTAAAGGATGAGATCAATGCATCATTATAGATCCTGAAGAAAGGCTGGAAGCTATAATACTCATTTAAGCACATAAGAGCATTTGTGTTAAGTGCATCAATCCATCACAGTTTAGTTAGCTTTACTACTTTTCCCCCTTTTTTTATTGTTATAGATGAATTAAGAATAAACCTTTATTAAGACAAGCTAGCCGAGGTTCTAGAATGAATATGAGTATTTACTTCATTACAGCCTATAGAGTGAATACTCTCTCATGTTAAGTATGAAGAATAATGTTTCCCATCTACAACATGGTTATCTGCAGTGGCTTTGCTCAGATAATGTGGGTGTCAGATGACCTAATATAAAGGTCTATGGTTGAGGGAAAGCTGTCAGGTGTCCTCTCATAGTGGTCCACATTAGGGTGAACAGCAGTAGGGTGCCCTGATGGGGGGCCCATAGTAAAGGTTGTCTAAACATTGGGGTCCCTAGCAGTAGGTCAACTGTCACATGTCCTGATATAGGGGCCCATAGTAGATAATGTCTAAACATAAGGGGTCCATAGCCGTAGGCCAACTGTCACATGTCCTGATATAGTATAGTATTTGAGGTTGAATAAAGACATACGTCCATCCAGTCCAACCCATCTAGCAATATCCTCATTTCCTGCCTAACTGTTGATCCAGAGGAAGGCAAAAAAACCCACCAAATTTATGAAGGGGAAAAAAATTCCTTCCTGTCTCCAAGTGGCAATTGGAAATTTCCCTGGATCAACTCTACTTTATGTATTAATACCAGTAACCTGCAACATTCCTTGTCTGCAGAAACTCATCCAGCTTTTTTTTTAAACTGACCAATGAACCTGTCATAACAACGTCCACTGGAAGACAGTTCCATAGCTTTACTGTTCTCACAGTGAAAAACCCTTTCTGAACTTGCAGCCTAAACCTTTTTTCTTCAAGTCTTAAGGGATGTCCTCGTGTCCTTTGACATGTTCTATTGGTGAACAATGCCCCAGATAGTTCATTGTATGGCCCGTTAATGTATTTATACACAGTAATCATATCCCCACGCAAGCGCCTTTTCTCCAGCGTACATAATTGTAACTTTTCCAGTCTCTCTTCATATTCAAGCTCCCCCAATCCCCTTATTAATTTAGTTGCCCTTCTCTGAACCCTTTCTATTTCAAAGATGTCCTTTTTGTACACAGGATTCCAAAACTGCACTGCATATACCAAATGAGGCCTTACCAATGCTTTGTAAAGAGGGAGAATAACATTTTCCTCCCTAGAATCCATACCTCTCTTTATACAAGACAATACCATGCTGGCTCTGGTTGTTGACGCCTGGCACTGCTTGCTACCTTTAAGTTTGTTATCCACCAAAACTCCAAGATCCCTTTCCAACAGGGATTCACTTAACACAGAGCCATTTATAGTATAAGTAGCACAAGGATTTTTAAGTCCAAAATGCATCACCTTACATTTATCAACATTGAATTTCATCTGCCACTTAGCAGCCCAATGTGACAATTTATCTAGATCCCCTTGCAATGATTGCACATCCTCTGAAGTTTTTAATGGTCGACAAAGTTTTGTGTTGTCAGCAAACACAGAAACCTTGCTGACAATACCCACTTCCAAATCATTAATAAATAGATTAAATATAAGTGGCCCCAGCACAGAACCCTGTGGCACCCCACTTAGCACTTTAGTCCATAATGATGAAGCCCCATTAACAACTACTCTCTGCAGCCAATTTTCTATCCATGTACACATGTGACTCCCCAGACCAACAGACCTTAGCTTATACATTAGTCGCCTATGGGGGACTGTATCAAAAGCCTTTGCAAAATCCAAGTAAACTACATCTACTGCTATGCCAGAGTCTAAATTTCTACTTACTTCCTCATAAAAGCCAAGCAAGTTAGTTTGACAAGATCTATTCCTCCTATAGGGGCCCATAGTAGATAATGTCTAAATATAAGGGGTCCATAGCAGTAGGCCAGCTGTCACATGTCCTGATATAGGGGCCCATAGTAGATATTGTCCAAAGATAAGGGGTCCATAGCAGTAGGCCAGCTGTCAGATGTCCTGATATAGGGGCCCATAGTAAGGGTTGTCTAAACATAAGGGGTCCATAGCAGTAGGCCAGCTGTCACATGTCCTGATATAGGGGCCCATAGTAAGGGTTGTCTAAACATAAGGGGTCCATAGCAGTAGGCCAGCTGTCACATGTCCTGATATAGGGCCCATAGTAAGGGTTGTCTAAACATAAGGGGTCCATAGCATTAGGCCAGCTGTCACATGTCCTGATATAGGGCCCATAGTAAGGGTTGTTAAAAAACATAAGGGGTTCCATAGCATTAGGCCAGCTGTCACATGTCCTGATATAGGGCCCATAGTAAGGGTTGTCTAAACATAAGGGGTCCATAGCAGTAGTCACAGTCCTTGGACATAACTAGGGTGGTCCTTCTAGCAGGAGGCAAAGGATTCTCAAAAAATTATTCATAAAAAATTTTAAGCCAATAACTGGAACCACATATGCAAATCAAGAATATAAGAGGTTTGACAAACTCTACAGGCTGGACAGGGGATTTAAACAACACATTACAATGATGTGTGTTCATGATGCCTGGATTTTATTGTGATTTTATTAAAGTATAAATATAAAAGAAAACAAGCAATATGCACACAGTCCCTATGTGAATGAATGGTTGAAGGCTCAATAATACATAAGGATTTGCTGGACTCAGTGGGCGGTAAGATATTGGAATTGCATGAGCTGCATTAACCGGTTGAGTGGGGGAATTTCCTTTGATGTCGTGAACCTATAATGTATTAAAGTGCTTGTGTGTTTTTTTTAGGTTAATGATTTGGACTAGAGGTCAAGTTCTCTTTCTCTGACACCAGATCTCAAATGAGAGGCTTTGAATAGAATTCCAATGTCTTCTCCTTACGACCTTGACCAGTCACTTAATCTTCATTTGCCAGGATGCACAGACGCCTTTAAACAGCTGCATTGTCTACTGCAGTGCTCGAAATCCCCCAGGAAAGATCTATACATCGTATGATTGTTATAATTCACTTTCTTTGTTATTTCTTATTAAAGGGGAACTAAAGCTAACATTTCTTCCAAATGATGATTTTACAGGTAAAAGATTCAACGGATGTTAGCTTTCGTTTTCCAATCTATAGAACGATTAAGTGACACCTTTACTTTTTTTCTTCCGAACCTCTAATGAGCCAAGGATGGGTTTGAAACATTTCTTAAAGGGAAACTTAACTAAACCTGTCTTGCATCTCTCTCCACAAGCTCTGTCTTCTGGAATTCCTCATCAAGACAGAGCCAGCAGTGAGAGACCTCTGGAAAGTAATTACTTTCCTAAACTTCTTCACAAAAACGACCCCCACCTTTCCCTTTAAGGGGACAAGAATTCATTATGTCCAATCAGACATTAATTCAGAAAACCATGCATCACTATTTCAGTGCTTTCCATTGAATTATAATGGTATATTGAGCAGCATGGAAGCGCCAGCACGGTGTAATGATAGTTTGCATTTATAGACAGTGGGGAATGGATGGAGAATCCTGGCACAAAGGCACAACCAACTAGAAACACAGGCACGCACATGAAGTTCAGAATTACCAACAGTCCTGCTTTTTGCAGGACAGTCCAAACTTTTTCAATAGACCCACCATGTTCCATCACATGTGCAGAAGCATGAACACAGCTACAGTACTTTTCTATTGGTTCTATTGGGAAATTATTTTAAGAATAGGCACGGAGAACAATAATATTACATATCTGCCTCGGGTATCTCTAGAACTACAGAAAGCATGCAGCGCTGTCAGCTTTTCACCAAAGTTATCCTTTAATGGTTGGTTTGAGCTCAATATAAGCGTTGGTATTATAAAGCCAGTAATTTTCTTTGCAGGATACATTCATTCAATGATAGATGATTACAAGGCATTTGACATTAGAGTACTTATTGATTTCTATGTAATATAAGGTTAAAATTCAATGAAGTACACATTGTGGGATTTCTTTTATTGTTAATTACAGTCTGAAAAGTGCGAGTGACAAATAATTACATCTCTAAAAACCCACACTGTCCCACTAATATTTTATAATGCCATATACCATGCCACCCTTCTAAATCACAACGATCCGAGTTCATACAACACAGCAGACCCGTATAGCCAATCAGAATGTGGGTTCATGCCTGTAAAGCATAAATATATTATTCACTTCCTTATGTCACAGTGACGCCTCCTCTTTGACTTGTGTTTTAATTTGCAAAGGGGCTGTGTCACTAGGTGGAAGCTGATTGGCTGCATGCACTGAACAATGTTTCATTGTTTTAATCCTACTCAAAAAATCGAATGGTTTGACCATATCACAGCTTTTTCTGGGCCCTTTCATTTCAGTGGTAAACCATTGTGACCTAAATTATAGTTAGGTTATTATGTGGGTCTCGGTGGGCATGCAAAGGAAACCGTCTTTTGTCTAAAAGAAACTAACAAGTATTTATATTGCTGAATTAATGCTAGCTTCATTCATTGCATACATATTTGTGGTGGCCCCATTTATATATGTTATTTAGTCCCCTCTGAGGCTGGGCCCCTGACCCCCCACCGCTCCCAGACTGAGGACCACAATCAGCTGTTTTGAAAAAGCTGATTGCACGTATGAAGGAAACATATGCATGATCAGCTGTTTAAAAGACCAGACCCAAACTTTCAGTTCGGTTCCGGAAGTTCGGGTCCAGGCTTTTGAACAGCTGATTGGGTGTATGTTTCCTTTATATGGAGGTTGTGGGGGGCCCTCTTACCGTCCGGCCCCCCCGCTATCATGGGCATGGCAGGGGCAGTAGTTACACCACTGCAGACAGGCAACAATGGGTGGTATTTATAAAACGTACATTTAAGTCCCGATCGTACATTTACGACTGCGGCTGTACAATACCACAGGGCAGTAAAATACAGTTTTCTTGAAAATGTTTAGATTCAGTTGTTAAATTCTTTTTACATTTAACATTTACGTTCTCCTTAATATGAGTAAAACAGGGGAAGGTTCTAATTGCGTCCCATAATCGCAATAGCTGCTCTGCAGGGTAGGTTGGAGAGTGGATAATAATGGCCACTGACAACAAAGAATTTCCTCAATAACTCTCTGACTCAGCCCAGTCAATAGCCCCTCTGCAGTAATCCTGCTTTATAACCAAATGCCTGGTCCCTATCCAGCGCTCACAATATTAGGTTTGTTTAGCCCTGGAGAACAGGGGTACAATAAAGTCCCGGGATCAGAAACAGCCTAATGACATTTCCCGCGGTGGATCCGTGGATGGAGATCTGTTGCTTTTAGTAAGTTTAGTTATTGAAATGGAACATACTTTGTAGAGTAACCAAGCTCTATGTATGAACTAATTACGGAACTTAGGGGCATATTTATAAAGGTTCGTTAACTTTTCGCGCCGATACTTACCCGGTACCGCCGCTTCTATTTATAAAGCGGCGGTACTGGTTTCGCTCGGCTAGTATCGGCTGTTTTACTTCGCCACCTTGAAGGTGGCGAAGTCAGCCGATACTAACCTCCCGCGGCGGGGATGGGCAGGCAACCCGCGGCGGGTGGTCGCACCCGCCCCGGGAGACACGCCCACCCCGCCCACACCCCCCGCGGCGGCAGCGGCGACCACCCGCCGCCGCCGCCACTTCCCAGCAGCCCCTCCCAACCCGTTCCCCGTTCGCGGCAATCTCGGAACGGGAGGCTAGAAGGGGCTGCCGGGAAGGGGCCGCAGCAGGTGGTCGCGGAACTTTCTGGAAAGTTCTGAAATCTGATTGGTTAATGTAAAGCAAGTATTAAAAATTGACCAATCAGAAACGGATTATGGATTTCTGCAAACCTATATAAAGAGGAGCTTTCCGCCGCTGGGGCATTCCTCACTATTACAGAGGTCATACCTCTCATGGCCATTGGGGCATTCCTCACTATTACAGAGGTCATACCTCTCATGGCCATTGGGGCATTCCTCACTATTACAGAGGTCATACCTCTCATGGCTATTGGGACATTCCTCACTATTACAGAGGTCATACCTCTCATGGCCATTGGGGCATTTTTAGTAACCTGCTATAGCAGAAACTTCTGATACCATGGGTTAGCACCAAAGTGTTGATGATCATTTATGATGAGGGGACCATACCGTACCATGTAGTACTAGAGTACCACAGTGGTTTTGTATAGGCCATCGTAATTGTACAACCACGACTGTAATACTCCCATAAAAATAACGTCTATTAAAGGCGCGGTATCATGAAATTGCCATATTGGCCTTTATAAATATGTCCCATTGTTCTGGATAGAACATTTCACCCAGATAAAACACATGAACAAGGCAGAGCCTCAATTAGCCACTGGCTGGTCCATCGGGGCTTCCTCAGTGTTTTCAAGACTAAGGGGCATATTTATAAAGGTTCGTTAACTTTTAGCGGCCGTTTTCGCGGCCATTAACGCATAAATCGCGTTTACCGCGATTTATAAAGGCCCGAAAACGGCCGCGAAAAGTTAACGAAGCGTTAACCTTTCGCGCCGATACTTACCTGTTACCGCCGCTTCTATTTATAAAGCGGCGGTACTGGTTTCGCTCGGCTAGTATCGGCTGTTTTACTTCGCCACCTTGAAGGAGGCGAAGTCAGCCGATACTAACCTCCCGCGGCGGGGATGGGCAGGCAACCCGCGGCGGGTGGTCGCACCCGCCCCGGGAGACACGCCCACCCCGCCCACACCCCCCGCGGCGGCAGCGGCGACCACCCGCCGCCGCCGCCGCTTCCCAGCAGCCCCTCCCAACCCGTTCCCCGTTCGCGGCAATCTCGGAACGGGAGGCTAGAAAAGCTAAAAAACTTTCTGGAAAGTTCTGAAATCTGATTGGTTAATGTAAAGCAAGTATTAAAAATTGACCAATCAGAAACGGATTATGGATTTCTGCAAACCTATATAAAGAGGAGCTTTCCGCCGCGGAACTCAGATGCCATCGCAGTAGATGGCTGAAGAAAGAAGAAAGAAGCGGCTGGCAACATCGGCTCCGCTGAGGCCGGCGGTGCCAGCGGGCTCACTGGCGGCCGCAGTGAGTCTGCCTGGCATCGGCGACCTGAGTGGGGTTGGTGTCGCCAGCCCGAAGACGTCGCGTCGGATCAAGACGCCGGCAACATCGGCCTCGTTGAGGTCGCCGGCGCCCGCCGGGGGTACCCCTGGCGGCCGCAGGGGTACCTCTCGGGGTTCGGCTGGCCTCGGCGGAGCTGGTGTCGCCGGGACTGGAAAGAAAGAAGACGTCGCCAAGGGCTCTTTAAGAGCCGCACTGGGGGTCCCGGTTCAGCTGCGGGACCCCGCCAAAGGCACTTGTCAGTGCCGCAAGGGCCTTGTAAGGGCCGGGGAGGGGGGTCCCGGTTCGAGCTGCGGGACCCCCTAAGCCCCAAAGGCCCTTCTCAGGGCCCCGCTGGAGGGAGCCTCCACCCCCCAGCGGCTCCCTCCCGTCCCCTCCCCGGGAGAGCGGCCGGGGGGGGGGGCTTGGAGGGGTTGCCGGGAGGGGGTGCGCGGCGGGTGGTCGCGACCACCTGCTGCGGCCCCTTCCCGGCAGCCCCTTCTAGCCTCCCGTTCCGAGATTGCCGCGAAAGGGGAAAGGGTTGGGGGGGCTGCTGGGGAAGTGGGCGGGTGGCGGGTGGTCGCCGCTGCCGCCGCGGGGGGTGTGGGCGTGTGGCCCAGCCCCTTAGGAGCGGCGTCGGGAAGGGATTTTAAGTCCCTTCGCGGCGATACTATATAGTATCGCCGCGAAGGGGCTTAAAATTACCGCAGCACATCGCGGCCGCGATAGGTATCGCGGGAATAGCGCTCGCCGTTATAAATACGGCGATAGCGCTATTTTCGCGGCCGCGATGTGCGGCGGTAATTTTTTTGCGCTAACATCGTTCCTTTATAAATATGCCCCTTAGTGAAGGGCAGTTACTTCCTCTTTGGTACTCCTGCTGAAATGGGGATGCTGGTAATTAGAGAGAGAGCGATTAAGTTATCCTTTGTGGATTAACTGCTATATAATCCCCTGGAAAGAAAAAAAGAACAGTATGGAGATTTATCCCATGACATGACACAAGGATGTTTGTTTGAACACAGAGCAGCAGATCTGTGCCGGTTGCAGCTAGGGAATGCTGGAAGTAGTTTTATAAACATCTGAATGGACAGCCCTGGTTTAACGGCTGGAACACACATGATTTGTGCATGTTACGGCCAACGAACTGTTGGCTGCACTTGTGTACGCGGCTTAACCCCATGCCGGTGCTTAGTAACAGTGAAATAAAGGTTCCAAATGAACTAAAGGATAGGTTCGCTCTAATAGTGAACCTATCCTGTTTCGCATTAATTAAAGAAGAAAGTAACAGAGCTATGTCTTATCAATGTCTTACCGTTCTTCAATTAATGTTACAGGAGCTGGGAATGAAGATTGTTCCCAGGTAAAATTTACCCATGAGCGCAATCCCTCAGCTGACAGTTCCCGACTGCTTCTGGCTAATGCCATACTATATTTCGGATGCGTACTATAGTATAGTCTAACCCAGAAGCAGACATAACCTAATATCGGAGGATAAAATCAGAGGAGTCAGAGGTGGATCATGCTCGCGGGTATATTTTACGATCTTCGCTCCCAGCTCCTGTGTATGCGTTCGGTTGGGGGTCGTTCATTGATCCAGGGTCAAGATCGTACGTGTGTACGAGGCTTTAGTTTCCCTTTAACACCTCTACATAAAGGCCAACTATGGAGCTATAACAATAAACAATAAATGGTTAAACGCCTGTAGTGTAAAGCAGAGGATGTGATTCTGCTGAAAGAGTTTGTTACTAAAGATTCCTTCTCATCTAGAATAGACTCTATTCTGGGCTTGACATTTTATTATACTGCTCAAGTAGCTAATACAAAGGTCACTACTCATAAAGCAAGAGAGACGCTGCTATTCAAACTGTCCATAAAATCCCATTAAATAAAAATATGACACTGTTACCCTGCTTCTATGTAAAACAAGTGGACTCATGGTGGATGCAATGCAAATACAATAAAATGAGATCTGTCTCTGATTTTATGAACAGTTGTTTATATATATTGTATGTACGCTGTATATATATATATCTCAGCTGGAAATGTTGTTGTGATAAATCAGAAATATTAAGTTTGTTCCATTAGTCCCAGGTTGAAAATTGGAAATGTGTTACCTGCAACAGAAGGAAGGAATTACTGCTGCTATTTACTGACCATAGAATGTGTCCTTGTTACAGGTTTAGTGGGACAGTATGACAAAGCCAGACTTTATGGTTGCTTGCTATAGACGCCACTGCGCGATCATGTGATATGCAGACCGTAAGATTGGATTGGGCGCTGGCAAAGATAGGATAGTTTATCCTCCGTACACGATATGACTATCATCGTACTATAACGTAATTAATACGATATTATACAACTGTTATCTTTGCGTGTATGGCCACCATTAAGCCTAGGTCCCACTGCACCTGCAATGGGTTTCCACACCAGTCTGGAAAATGGATTGATACAGAGCGCAACAGATCTGTGGGAACTGAACGCTGCAATTTAAAGTTAAACGTGGTTTTGCTGTGGATCGGATCACAATAGTCTGAAACATAACAACACACAAAACACTTGATCAATATTTTAGGGGTGGCATCTATATTTCAGTCCACTAAAGGCCACATGATCAGCTGTGATTTTGCAATCGCTTGCTTAAAAAATTAGTCGGGCCGGAATAAACAGCAGCCAATCTGAACAAATGGATGTCTGCCTTAAGCTGGCTATATAAGCCCATATGTTCATCTGAACAAATTTCAGATCCAGTGCAACTGTCGGAAAAAACGCTTGAGGCCTCCCACCTTGAGGCTCCAATCTTTCCTCAGATTTCCACTTAAAGTCTGAGGAGAGATGGGGACTGAAGATGGGGTTGGCAGAAAGTTTTCTTTTCTGAGATTTTCTTTGTTTTTGCAATAAACCCTCAACATTGTTGAGTGGTCGGTCAAAAAAGCCAAAAATGGTTTCCAACTTTTTGAGCGATCTGAAGAATTTGATTGGATTGCTCGAAAAGTCAATCCCATGTATAGGGGGGGATTTAGACTAATTAGATCAGTTGAGGCTGGACTAATATCATATATATGGGTTAAGTATCGTAACAGCCGGTTAATCAGAAAGATATTTGTTCCCTATCAACCATTTAACCTAATATTTTGGTTGGATCAGGCAGATGATGAGACGCATTTTCCAAACTAAAGATTGGGGGGGTTTTTCAAGTGCCCAAAATCCCCCCTTTCTGCCAGTTTAGTTACCTGCAGTTCTGGCACCCTGAGGTCTTAAAGGGCAACTAAAGCCACAGAACAACACTGAACCAGAAGGCAGAACACCTCGATATAAACCCAGTAATCTGTGTCTTACCTCTCATTTTGATACAGACGCTGGGAAATTTACCTGAATAACATATGGTTTGTGCTTTACTTCTCAGCATTCTAATATCACACAGTTTGGTCAACGACCATTATGTTCTGCTCATGCTCAGTCCTTAGCTATGGCACAAACTTGTTACAGTTGGTCACACCCATTAATAATCTTTAGCCAATCCTTTTACAGGACAGATAAAGCAAGGAAGCATGTGACTGAGGCAGGAGGTGTGGTCTGACACTGCAAATACACACAGATACTTCATCCAGTTCTTAACAGGCTTTGATCTACTTTAACAGTGGTTACTAAAGTGGGATTTTATAGTTTATTGGTGTTTTTAGGGGGATTGTTTTCAGATTCTGGAGTATAAAAAAATGAGGTTTAGTTCTCCTTTAAGAAAGTCCAAGGGGTGTCAGTGTGAATGGGGATTAAAACAATGGGAGCCAATGTACAGACATGAACAGTAAGTGTTACTTGGGTACTGTTGTGAAACGGAACTATTTCTATTTTACTATTGTACCTATAACAAAGGAAAAATGTTTACATTATGAGATACTATACTGTATACATAGCTATACCTCATACTGTTATATGGTCATAGGACTCATAGTAACTTCTAACATTCTTATATTTTATAATAAAAAGAAAAGTTATTCAAAAGGCAAAAGGAAATTATAAAGACGGTATACTGTAACATCGGAGTGGCCTTTAGAAAGGGTGATGTGTGTATGAAATGGTGGGACATTGTGCTTACCGCTGCCCATTATAACCCGCTGGCCCCACTGTGTAATGTTACAAAATCCTTACCTTTCCTCTCAGCCCCTTATCGTTGTCCTGTAGTTCCTATTCAAAGTCCAGGAAACTGAAGAGTAGGAGCCTTCCTGTGTGTAATAATGTAGCTTCCCCCTGTGTCTCCTCCGGGAGAAGTTTGTCATGCGCACTGAAGCCCTTCCCCCCTCCCTCTCCCTACCTCTCCCTACTGTTTCTCTCTCCCTCCCCCTATCTCCAAACCCCTTTTCTGTGTTGTAGGGCTCCCTCCCCCAACCCCAACCGCTCTATTATTTTGTAAAAAATCTCCGCCGATCTGTACTTACCTTACCTCTTTGCCCTGGTGTTCTGCACTGTCGGCAGCCACGTCCATGATTGGCTGCCTTTCAGCCAATCATGGACGCTGCTGCAGGTCCGGCGCCCTGCTTGCAGTTTCATGCAAGCAGAGGGCCGGGACTGAAGGCCGCGGGAAAGACGGAAGGTAAGTACAGATCTGGGGAGATTTTTTACAAAATAATTGAGTGGTTGGGGCTGGGGGGGGGCTACACTTCAGAAAATATTTGTAAAAAGGGGTGGACATGTCCTTTAATCTTTTTTCAGCATAGGATATTTGTATTAGCTAGGTACTGTATAGACTACAATTCATTGTATTTCTAAGCATATTTCAATGTCAGTGGTTGTGTAGTAAATAGTGCACTATATTTAAGATCTATTTTTTTATGCTTTTTGGGGTAGTAGTGCAGGGTAATGTCCTTTTGTCTGTTAACTTTATTAAGATGTCAAATTGGAAAAAATATTAAAGGACATGTCCACCCTCAAATAGATATTTTATAAATGATGTTAACTGGTCAGTACTGAGGGTAATTCTTGTAACCTTGATTACTCTAGTACTGCTCAGGATACTATCTATCATCCTTTCATTTGGTTGTCCCCTGTCTACGTGCAGGTTTCAGGTTTTCTAATCCATACAAAGACTACGGTAATCCTTGCAAAGTTGTGAATGGGGCACCAGGGGAGACTTGCTTAGGGCACCAAAATGTACAATGTACACAAGCTGCAAAGCATCTAACACTGGTTACCTTTATGGTTTACATCAAAATCGTTGTTCCCAGACAAAGCTATCGCTTTATTATCAATTGACATTTCAGCTGCAAATACCAACAGTACAATCAAAAACCAAGAAGACCTTATTGAAAAGAAGACAAACAGTGCGCGCTGTAAGCGATAATTTCTAATCTAATTTCTTGGTAAAATCAATCAAGGATTTCACCCTCTTACTGACTGGGTACATTGTTTTTTCACAGTCTGTGGACATTAATGGTAATCTGAGCAGATCCATAGCAGTGTCTGAATAACCTATGCCCTAGAGATAAATAAGGTGAAAGTAGACAAGACTGATATGGGAGAAGCAAATAAAAAGTTTCTCTCTCTTTTTTTAATTTAATGGCCCCCGTTCAGTCGCATCTTGTTGATAATTCACCGGGTCGGATCAACAACTAGGCCTGACTGTATATATAACTATGGGTGAACTGTATATATAACTGTGGCTATGTGGTTACTGGGTCACTGGCGCATCTCCCTGCTTGCATGTCATTAATAAAGAGACATTCAGGTTTATTCAATAAAAGTTCTTATCGTTAAAAATGGTGCTAATTTTGCCCCAACCAATCAGATCTTATTTAACATTTGAAAGCTTAGATCTGATTGGTTGGGGCAAAATTAGCACCTGTTTGTCCTTTTCTTATTATTTCTATTTTGTTTGCCTCATTTAGATACCATTTGGGATTACTGTGAAGGAAACGTGGTAGCAGATTATACTGCAATTGTTATTAAGTAAGATACATGTTTTGGGCAGACATAATGCTTTTTGTCAAGCTTACAGATGCAAAAGAAAATGAGCTTCGTCCCATTGGTCCATTCCAACCAAATTAATTAGGTGCAGACTAGAGATGGGATCCAGGTTCAACACAGAACCCCTCGGTTTCGAAATCCAAAAGATCCGTCTGAATCTGGAGTGATTCCTTGATTTCAGGACTTCGGAACAAATTTTTGAAGATTTTTGAATGTTATAGAAAATAGCTCCGTACATTCGAAAATCTTCGAAAATTTGTCCCGTTTTCAGATCTTTGAGATTTTCCCAAGATCCGGGTATCCCAAAAAGGAAAAAAACTATGTAGCTTCGGCCATCTGTAGTGCAGATTGCAGGCATAAAAAGGGATTAACCCTCAAACTTACATATTGGACTCAATCAGAGACACTAGCCGTCCGCACTAGCTGTGAATGAATCTCTCCCGCAGCTATTAGCTGGCTTTAAAAACTAGAGGTTCAGGCTGAGGCCACACTGCATGATGGTTCGCAATCGGAGCGCATGGAGTCACAAGCGCTCCGATTAACAGATCGCACACGCATCGCTCAGCAGCGCACTAGTGTGGCCACATCAACTGGGCCACATTAGTGTATGCTTTAAAAAGCGCAATCGGTTCGTGCTTAAAAGCGCATCAGTGTGGCCTAGCCCTTAGATTGTAAATCAGTTGGCGTGATTTTAACCTATTTAAAAGAGCACTGCGACACCTTAATAAATCCCTCCGTAATTATTTTCCGTAAAAGATGCACAATAACTATTACAATATTTATATTAGACCATAAATTATCCATTAAAGAAAAGCTTTGACATTCCACTGACAATCCAACGTGAGTCTCTTATAAAAGTGTGACAGCCTCCTGGAGACGCCATTGCAATCGACTAGCATTATGCGTCATAAAATGCTTGATACAGGAGTATCATATCTTGATTTGGGGTGAAATCTCTCCATGGGGTGATTCTGTTTATAGTGGACTAATAGCGGTTGCAATTCTTTTGACAGCGATGGGTATAGATGATTTATAATGTTCCACCCTCTCCCGTAACAAAAAATGGAGGTTCTTTAAACTGGCTACCATATTTTTCATCATGAGATAGTAAAGCCCATAATAATTTTACAAAAAGACACTTTGTTATCTTTTTTCTTTGTAGCAGGAGTTATATGTGTCTCTCTGTTGATCTTATGTATCTCCCGGCTAGCCATGGAAATATCATGTCTTTTGTATCCTCTTTCAACAAACCGCTTAGTCATTAATTCACTGGCTGCAACATAATCAAGATATTCAGAGCAGATTCGTTTACCCGCATATATTGACCCTTTGGGATCCCTTTAAATACTCTTGGATTATGAAAACTCTCTGCATGAAGCTGATTGTTTGGTCTGTGGGTTTTCAGTATAAAGTATACCCAATACCCCTTGTCTAAAGCAAATCATTAGATCTAAAGAAATTATATTTAAAGGTTTCACGTGTAAATTTAATGGTTTTATGAGCAAGATTTTCATCCCGCTTCATCTCACATAAAAGGACCTCCGGCCCCTGACAGATCAGGAGGATATTGTCTACAAATCTCCAGTATGATTGAATGTAAGTATAATATTTGGGGTTCTTCAAAAAGATTTCTTGTTCTAATGAATATACAAATATTGGTAAGGGATGGGGCACATGTAGCTCCCATTGATACTCCTTGACATTGCCAATAAGATTTTGTCAAATTTGAAGTCATTTTTACCCAACACTCAGAATAAACAACCTTGTACAAAATACACCTTGGTGACAGACCAGTTTCAAGTAAAACCTATATCACCTCTTGTTCAGGTATTGACGTATATAAAGTGGGGGTTGTTTAACTGCTTTTTTCTTCTTGTTGTGTTAATAGTTCCCTAAAAAATGAAACTATATCTTGACGTCTGTCTTCGTGTTCAGGATTTCACCATAAACTCCCTCCCGTATAGTCCTCAGTGTCTCTGTTGAACTTAGATACTTTTCTATTAATGATGTGATGACCTTCTTCAGTCCATTTAGTGTTCCTGCATGTTGTTTTTCCACCTTCTTTAACTCATCCCTTGTAGTCGTAACTTCTTCTTTAACAGTTTAATGATGAGGCCTTAAATAGAAAATAATAACTATACACATGCATTGTATATGATTTGTACAGTGTGTAACCGCAACTTTGAAAGGGCCCAGCCTTAGATAGAATTGTTTATTGAAAGGTATTGTACTCAATAAGAGTGTTTGTTGTTTGGAATGACTGTTAATAATTGTTCTGTTTACACTGTTATTTCCTACTGGGATCATGCACAGTATGCTCACCGGAAACATCAGACTCAAACAAGATGGTAAATGTTAATATCCTGCTGAATACGTGAAATGAATTTTAAAAAGTTTACGTGGAAGAAGTTTTGATCAAACATTCAAAAACTGCTACAGGGAAGATGTCATAGGGCACTTGGAATGATGGGAAACAGTGGTAAACATCCAGGTAAAAATAAAATGGTCATAAATAGAGAATTAAAGGGACAGAATCAGTGTCAGAATAAAATAAAAAAAAGACCCTTCCTTGTTCGAAATGCTAATTGTAGTGGAGACAGTAGCACTTGATATTATGTGAACTATTCCTTTAATAGCTGATATTTGCAGCCCCAAAGAATTTACATCTTTTCTGCAGCGATCACCAAAACCAATGCACTGGATTTATTTAATTAACCCTTTGTCACCTTGCATTAAGATTAATGCTGTTATTGTAAAGATTTCCTTTACGATCTACATCTTAAGGAAATATATCATTTATTTTATCGTATAATAAGCATGTAATGGAATCGTATATAATAACTCTTCACCTTCTATCTAGGTATGTACTGGTTTCTTTTTAAAGTGCCAAACAAGTCCATTTCTCCTCTCCAGACCTATCTCCCATTCTAAAGCTCTGCGACAAGCTGTCTGGAACACAAATTGCATTACATTCCTTGGGTCTGCACAGAGAGCAGGATTCTGTAATCTTTCCCTTTTAGACAGTATTTCACCAGGCTAAAGAGCATTGCTTGGATGTACTGCCTGATTAATGTCTGTCTAGTCTGGGTGTGTTCAGTAGTCTGGATATTTAATGAAAAAACAGAGAACTGTTTCATATCATTCCAAATGCACCCAGAATCCTGATTATCTGACGCTTTTATTAACCGTGCAATGCATAGATATGATGTTATCAAAACACCTAGAGCTGGGTAATTACAAGGCAGTGCTCTACGGCAGAGGTGATAATACATGGAAAATAATAATAATAATAATAATAATAATAAAAAATAGACTCTTACGCTGAAAGTTGTATTGTAATATTATTTATTTCTATGTTCCAGCTGTTATAGCAAATATCTGCTTTGTTGCAGTGTTTATTAGTCTACTTTTCTGTGCAAACTTGGATTTATTAGGAAAACAATTAAAGGGAAACTGCACAAAATGTGTTTTCCCCCCAAATCTAAAATTCTATGTGGGGTAGGAACAAGTGGGTAGGTGTAACATGCTCTTACCCCCACAACTTGTAACTACTGTCCAGCAAGGAGAAGCATGTCATTTATTGGATCTCTACAATTCCTGAAATGTACCCACATACCTATATACATGGACATAAATATAAGTACACAATACAAATAGACATAGGTCCAGTATTATTTCCCTAATCCCTATTGACTAATGTTTGATCTAATGGGAGTCATATCTATTCATCCCCAAAAAGGGTAAATACAGAATCCAATCAAATCAGTCCCGGAATCAACCTATTATTTATTTATCTACTGTACATGTTAAACTTCCTCTGAAAGGGAATACCACAGTTCTGTATGAGTTAATCCATAATCCATAATCATAAAGAATTCAGTAGTGACACCCCTTTTATTTAATACTAACAACCTGCACTTGCTATGCTATGGTATATAGTTTAGGCTACACAGTATACTTTATTTACAACCAGTTATGTATTCTTTGAAAAGAGCAAAGGGTTTTGACTGTACAGGACACAGAAGTAAATCTATTAAGAGTCATATCTGTTGTATTCAGTTAGATTAACTGGGCTTGAAGTTTAGTTCTTGAAGACGTCTCACTAGTCATCCGACTGGCTTTCTCAATTCAGAATGACTTGTACAAGAATCTGTGGCAATTATGTACCCTGGAAAATCCCAATTAGCATATCACAGAAAGGTGTTAAGGACGTGATTGGATAGTGGCTAAGAGGTGCGATAATAATGCCCAGAGTAAGGTGTCAAAACAGAATTGTACATGGCAGACAGTTGGTGTCGAACCCCCCACCTCTATTTAGGCTTGGTTTCTTTATTTTCACATAAATTGCCTCCTTGACACCTCTCTTGAACCAGTCACGTTCCTTTGCCAATATGTTAACATTACAATCTTCCAAAGGTATGTCCTTTATCCTTAAGATGCAGGTACAAGGCATAAGCATATTAAGAGTCATGCTATTGCATAAAAGTAGAAGCTTTCATGTGTGTAAAAATGTATCTGCCCCTTTTCCTGTCCTTCCCTCCACCCTTCTGATCCTTCATCTATGCAGTGTTGGTTTTAAAAAAAAAATTTTTTTCTGTAGTGTAGGGTGTAAGTTTTAAACCACTAGGTTTAAAACTTTAAGTGCAGAGAAACTACCAACCTTTGTTCCCTCAGCTAACTCAATAGCCAGCAGCTGTCAGTCCATCTACTAATGCTATTCCGTTCCCAGAAGTAGCATTAGAGGCAGAGGGAAGGAAGGTTGGTAAGTAAGTTTCTCTGCATTTTTTTAAGTTTTAAACCTAGCGGTTAGGGTTGGGAGGGGAGTCCCCACACCACAAAAAAAGTTTGATTTTGGGGTGGAGATTCCCTTTAAGGAAATATTATACTACATATTAGACTGTTTTTTCCTTTGTTTAACTGAGCCGTCGTCAGTAGAGATTTTTTGAAACTGTTTCATTCCGTTTTCGAATTTTCGATTCTATGAGATAAAAAAAATTTGAAAGTTTTTGTCCATTTTGAGGGATAAATGGTAATAGTCGGTTACTGTAAATGACACAGAGACCTGGGGAATGGGGAATGGTCTGGGGAACCCGTAAATAGAACCAAAACTTATTTTAAAACTATCTTTCCAAATGATCGTTTTCTGTTTTCGAGAGTTACCAAAATCGATCATTACTTTCGTTTCGTGGTTTCGATTTCCTATTCCTATTTGGATAACCGTCTATTTTCGATTTCAATGATTATCGAAATTTCGATAAAAATCGAAGATTCGAAAACTGGGTTCCGTGAAATCCGTGAGTTACGAAAGTTTTCGTTGGATCTTTGAAACCCTCGGATTCAATTCGAAACCAGGTTCTTTTCAAACCCACATTACATCGTCAGTACAATGTAGGCCTGTAGTCTACATAATGAAGCTATTGCATAAATAATGACAGTTTTTACACGCTCACAATCTCACAATCTCTATGCAGGTTAAATTGGACATTGTACACACAACCTAAACATGCACCATTTCATCCAAACTGACCCAGTCTTGTAACTCTATCTACTGGCACCAAATAAATAAACACTGACATATAAATCGCACCAGTGAACAAAATGTCTCAATGGTTTACATGTGGGAATTCAAAGGAATAAGAAGAATTGTTTCGGAGAAGAACTTCAGACTTTTTTTTAATCAAGTGAAACGTATTGTACAATTGCACAGACATGACATTCTCTTTAGATTGGGGACAGATGATCTTATGGATTGATGACTTTATTTGCATATATATAAGGCTATAAATATGGCTGGGAAAGGACAGGACATTATGTCATACGTTTTTTGTGCTTTTCAGTCAAGCAGAAAACCGCACCCAGTGCTGCCCTTGTTCTTCCCTCCAATTACCACCGTAGAGATCTCACAGCTGAACAACACCATGAATTCAATTTATAGCCCATTTAAACTGACTGCCACCAATACTGTTTGCTCATTATAGCTGAGTGTTCCAAAAGGTACATGGACCTTCACTTCATTTGTATTGTGCCAAAAACATTTAGAAATCCTGGCAAGTAAATAATGTGCAATATCTACAGGACCCTTTCTTAGGAACAGGGGTGCCCCATCCATGAGGCAAGTTGAAAAAGGTAAGGGCACTGGCTACCCCTGCAATAGATGTCTATGCATGTGCTGCCCCCCTCTCCCATCTAGAAACATTCCTAAAAACCTCATTTCACATTGCCAATACTACCTAACTAAGGAATCCATTATGAGAGCTGAGAGAGGCTATCACAACTTTAATTCAAGAACTCACATTTAGCTGGACTAACAGTTTATTCTAGTAGACAAACTTTCAAGGGATCAACCCTCTTCCTCAGGTCAGAGGAAACAAAGGTTAACAGAAAGTGAGGAGCTAATTACATTAGATAACAGTACTCTACTTTTTACTACATATATTGGACTAATACGGCAAAACAATTTTTATTTTTAGTAAAAGTTCTATAGTTATAAAATGAGCCCATTAAAATCAATAGGAGTCAAATAGTTCGAAAAGTTCTAATTAAATACTGTTAAAACTTACTATAAATGGCTCAGGGAAATGGTCTGGGGAACATGTCCATATCACCAAAACTTGTTTAAACACCAACATTCCCCACGGCCAATTGTTGGGCTACCACATTGAGTTTTTTGCTACATTCAAGGGTTATGGCCAAATTCGAGGGTTACCAAACACTATATTCAAGGTTTACCAAATGCTACATTCGAGGTTATCGACAAATTTGAGGGTTACCAAACAATATATTAGAGGGTTACCAAATGATACATTAGAGGGTTATGCCTCTACATTCGAGGTTATCGACAAATTTGAGGGTTACCAAACAATACATTAGAGGGTTACCAAACAATATATTAGAGGGTTACCAAACGATACACTTGAGGGTTATGCCGCTACATTCAAAGGTTATCGACAAATTCGAGGGTTACCAAACAATACATTCAAATGTTACCAAATGATACATTCAAGGGTTATGGCCGAATTCAAGGGGTATCGCTAAAACGCTAGATTCAAGGGTTATTGCTAAAATACTACTTTTGAGGGCTATTGCTGAAAGACTAAATTCAGTGGTTATCAATGAAAATGCTACAATCGAGGGTCAAGGCCGAAATAGAGGGTTAGCGAACGGCACATTCGAGGCATATCGATTCGAGAATAAAATAATTATCAAATTTTCTAGAAGTCTCGAAAATATGTCAGCAGGTTTGGAAAACCTGAAAGTTCCTAGTTTGGGAAGTTCTAAAATGTCTGAGTTTGTCCGAGCTATTAAAGTTTGGGTCGAACTCCGGATCCAGTTCAAGTCATAGCTAATCATCACTATTTAATAGAATCTATCTGTGTTCCAGTGGATAGGCAGGGACAGTGATCCTGATTCCCCCTCCCTTTCAAAGTGGTCACGAATATGGAGGGATTGATATTGGGAAAGCACTAGCAGAGTAATGCTGGGTGGTGCTGGACGCCAATATCGTACTGTGTGCGACAAGCCTGGCCTTCAGACATGAGGTCACAATCCTATATAAACTGCACTATACAAAAGCCTACTTATAGCTGGCTCCTATGCTAATAATAATAATAATACTAAAAGGTTGGAGTGACTTTAAGATGTGGTTTCCTGGACAAGTATCTTAAAAGACATAATAATGTAAACTTGTAAGACTGATTTGCTTTTTACCTGTGCTGCATATTTTAAAGTAAAAGTACCATTTAAGTATGGCTGCCATGGGAATGTAAGGATAGGTCGGTAGGTGTGTGTACCTGTGTCAAGTTGAAGAGGTAAAATAGTTAAAATGTAATTTTTTACTATACTTACCCTTTAAATATGGCTGCCACATGAATGAATGGGTAGGTCAGTTGGTGAGTGTACCTGTGTCAGGTTGGGGGGGTAAAAAAATTAACTGTTTAGATGATTGGTCAAAATGTGTTTTTTTTTTACTATACTTACCCTTTAAGTATGACTGCCATGGGAATGGAAGGATAGGTCAGTAGGTGTATGTACCTGTTTTAGGTTGAAGGGGTAAAATTGTATCTTTTTTGATGATTAGTCAACAAACATTGACTAATCATGGTTTTATATATCAGAATAATCATGGTTTTATATATCAGAATAAGAGACATTTACACAATGAGATGGCAGCCCTCTATGGTTCAATGTAGCTCCCTTACCCACAGTTAAGATCTGCACTAGGGGACAGTCCTACAAACACCCATATCGATTCTGCTTTAGTTGGATCAATACGTTTTACTGCCTGAAAAGAAATACGACTGCACTCTTCAGGGACCGTGCAGGTGTGTCAAATGTGTGTCAGAATTCCAGAATACACAAAACTCTGTATCTAGCAAATCTGTATACCATCACAGCGGACAGATGATTCTTCTTCTATCGGAGAAATTTACATTTTGTGCAAACGTATTATTGCTGTAGGAAATTATATTCTGTCAACATTGGATTTTTTCACTATTCCAATTGATGTAGAAATAAAGTGAAAAATTAAAAACAAGGCTTTTTTGCATTGTGACACTAGTGAGGTTATAAACTGCTTAACAAGTGCAGAGGAGGAGTCCTGGGGAAATTATACAGCGAGCAATGTATCTTTGTATTTAAGTACATGTGATACTGGCTAGTGTGTAGCCAAAGAGGACACAGAATATTGGAAACTGAGTGTTTACAACACCGCCTAAAACAATGATAGATAGGCACACTCACACACCTGCTAGTTATCTCCAGTGCTGCTCCTTTCAAACCCCATTCCAAAGGGTCAATCGTCACTGCGGAACAGAAAGAGGAATCGGAACACTACAAGGATGAGCAGGTGACAAAAGGGGAGAACCCCTATAGTTTAAGACAATTGCTTTATGTCTGAATACACTATAGGGGTTCTCCTCTTTTGTCACCTGCTCATCCGTGTAGCGTTCTGGTTCCTATTTCTGTTTTATTTACAACACCGCGCCATGAAACTTTTAAGAAAGGAAGTTACAGATCAGTCCCTATCGTCCAAAATCTTTATCTTTATTTATATTTACTAGAACCAATATTACTACTAATTGTACAATTACCGTAGCCTTTTTGTTGTTCTGCAGGGACATAGTCAGCAGCTTCTCATAGTGCCAGTCTCTCCCCACTGCCTCAATTGGTTCTGTGCTTGTTTTATGCACACTGCAAAGAGGCCGTCTTCTTATGGGCCAGTCCAGGAACAGTCCAGGACAGTTAGAGGGGGTGGAACTAGACCAGCAATCCGAAACAGACTTGACAGCGTGGTATGGGGAATATAAAGCAAACAGAGGGATTATTACCTAGCTGCTGAAGTCCTCACTTTGGGTAAGATCAGCAGGGGGTGGGGGTTTATTAGCAGAAAAAAAAAATATTTTTACAGAGATCATGTGTGTGTGTGTATATTAGAGATGGCCGAACTTCCAAAAGTTCGGTCCATTTTCTAACTATATGGAAAGTTCAAAAGTTTGAAAACGGATCCATTAAAGTCAATGGGAGTCAAATAATTTGAAAATTATGGAAAGTTCAAAAGTCCGAGAAATCCGGGTCTGGGATAGTTCAGGAAGTCCGAGTCCGATAAGTTTGGCTCAAACTTGTGTTTGAGTTGGAGTTCTAGTCCACCCTCTCTAGTGTATCTGTGTGTTTATAGGCTAAAACTAGTCTTCCACCGGGAGCGATTTAATCTAAGGCCAGTCCTGATTGGGCTGTGCAACTGCACAATTTATTTTTGTTACAGTTAAGTGAAATCTGGTTGCAAGCCAAGAAGTATTAATCTATTTCTTCAGATAAAGGTCAATCCAAACCAGCAGTTATAGTCAGCAGTGATCAGGTGTTAATCAGTGGAAAGTTCAGATGGCAGGTGTACAGTCCTACGGAAGGCTTGCAGGATTATTGGCCGTACAGTGGTCACATGCCAAAAACTTGACTTTTACATCATCAATGCCGTATTATCTGATCAAGTCATCTCAGCTATTCCAGGGTAGTCGAGCTTACAGAAGCTTTGATGGTTAGTATTCTGTATTGTAAAAATTGTAAGATTTATTATGGAAATTCACTTTATTAACTCTATTAACACTTTTCATTAAAGGAGAACTAAAGGTAAAATGTAAATAAACCCACATGTGAATTTGGGTAAATCATGAAAAGGGATTTACTCACTGCGGGATTTTAACGCCAGCTATCAGCGCAAACACGATATTGAATCATGAGTGTCGGATGTGAGGGTGTCTTTTGCGTATCCCGCACATCCAACGCTAAAAATTAGTCACGTTAATCGGTAGTCAACCAATCATGGATCTGGTCCATGGTCCAGCCCCCTGCTTGCAATTTCCTGCAAGCAGAAAGCTGGATCAGAATGCCCAGGGATAGAAGCTCAGTAAGTACATTTCAGATTTTGTGAATATGGCGGTTGGGGGGGGATAGGGTCCACTACACTGCAGCAAATAAATATTTTTAGAGGTGGAGATACCCTTTAAAAAAACTTTATACAGACTAGTTTTAGGAGCTTAGGATGAGTAATAGGGGAGGGTTCTAGAGAATTCATTGGGCATGTGCAACTTTGTATCTGGGTCTCTGATCCACTCTTGAAAAGCTTGAATAACGCAGAATGAAACAGAGAATTCTCCAGAGATCCAGAGATGAGACCCAGTTTTGAAAGTTCAATTTGGAACTGGCAGTTTTCGAAAATCTGCTGATCCGGTGGAATTTTGAAAGCCATCACTTTGGAAATCAAAAGTCGAAAAAAGAGGCTGAACGATCAAAAATCCCAGTTGAAAAGTCGAAAATTCCATTTTTCTTGGGTTGAACCAGATATCAGGAATTTCGATACATTCTACGTAACCGCTGGCTGAATGGAACTAGATCTGTTCATCTTTAATATTATGCACAAAACTTCTCATTGTAATGTGATATAAATGCAGAAAATGTCCAGATTATTAAGTGTCCCTGGGACCTTTTCTTTTTGTTTCAGTTATTGTCTATTGCCAGCGCAGCGAATACAAAGTCTGGTAATATCTTTCCCAGCAAGCTCATCAGTATGTATTGTGGCAAGTCCTGCCAAGCCGTTTAATAATCTTTCTGCCAACGTCAGGAATTTTAGATTTCTGTGTCAGGTAAGAGAAAACCTGTGCCTCAAGATTTAACAGAAACAAAATCCATGTTGGTGTGGAATTACATGGGGTGTTTGGATTGACAGAAAATACAATTCTCTCGCCTGAAATAAGGGGAGATATTGTGACCCACAGAACAGCAGATTGCCACTTTATTCAATTTGATCTGGTGCCGAATATTAGGGAGCTAATGAACTACTCTTCTACTCATCAACACTTTCTATCATTTCCTACGGGGCCCGATGTGTAAATAATATCTTTATAATCAGAGCGACACTATGAAGAAGTGCCCCAAACCAATTAGACACACAGAAGTAGATGTACTTCTTACCCAGGTCCTCCTACAAAATCCCCTCTATTTTACCTTGTGGTGAAGCCAGGGAAAAAAGGGGGAGGGCGGTATACTTCCTTAACCTTAACTTTACTATTCCTGTTTGTTAAGGTAGCAAACCTTCATTTACTTACAGAGCTGTTCTAGAGGTCCATTACCTAGATTTTAATGGCTAATGCACCTCTACTTTAAATTATATGAATATTACAAGCCATTGTGGAGTTCTATGACCTTTATAGAAGCACTCAGCCTCCTCTGTAACTTCTACTGTCCTTATAATATACAGTAGGGGGCACATTATCCACTATATAGTCAATGTACAGATGGGAGGTAAGACACAGCTCCTTTACCTCCCGTTCTTGAATGGCCCAACTTTATTTTTTCAGTGGAGATACCCTTTAACACAGAGACATTTATAGTAAAAGCAGAAAAATGATACTAGCAGCCTTGATTTGGTAGTTGGGCTTATATTTATTTTCCATCTTACTAACCAATTGCTTTTATTTACTTGTTTCCTTTTCTTGTTACACCCCATCGTGTTAGCGTGCGTTTTACACTAACTTAGTGGTGCCGGTGCCATTTCCAAAACTCTTTTGAAATAGGGCAGTGCCGCCTATACAATATAGACTGAGGCTGCCATGTAGCCTCCAGAATGGAGGCAGAAAACTGTGTATCTTACGTGTCTGTGGTTATTACTGCATCGCGTGATCTCGGGCAGGTAGGAAGCATTGCTTGGGAATATTACATTGCCCTGTAAATATCTAGTTGTAAGTACAGAACAAAGGCAAATGTAAACCATCAAGTCATTTATTATACCAGCAAGTTTGCCACAGGTTTTAAATAGCATAATGGCACTTGAATGGGTTACAAAGCAAAAAAAGGGGACCCATTACAGCCATTTCTTTCTTCCCCATCTGGTTTCAGTGGCATCGGAAATCTCCCTCATGTGACTAATGAGACAGCTGTCCATGCTTCAAGCTCTGCTTTTCTCCAAACTTGCATTTTCCCCGTATTATTGGCCGGAAGCCAAGTAGAGAAAAGAGAACAGTTCATGTCAAGTGCGGGCTCAATAGGAGGAAAATACTTGTGAGTGATGAGACCCATTTACCCACCTTCCTGAGAGTCTGGGCAAATCTTACCGCTATAGTTCCACTTGCCAAATAAAGAAAGATCCAAAGGTCATTCCTCGTTCCTCTTTCCTCGTTCCATCGCCATTTATTCTTGTGCTAAAAAGAAAAAAAAGAAAACTGTCTCTAGTCTACTTTCCGCTGTTTGACATGTCGATAGATTCTGCAGAGTAAAGAGTTTCCTGCACATAGCGATGTTGATAAGACGAGATATTTTTACTTTCCAACCTATTCAGTGAATTGAATCTGATTTGATAAATAGAAATATTTTTGGGACCCGACGCATGGGAGCGTCACGCCAAGTTCCTTCATTCAAACGAATTCATACGAATTTCAACCACACAATCCCGCACAATCCTGCAGACATATACTGTACCTGCACCATCAGTACCCAGCACTTTGTATATTTAGGGCTAGGTCCTACTACCCAGCGCATAGAGACGCACACACGAATCATGATGCAGCTATATCACAACATCGCCCGATTTCTGCACGTTTCCTTTGATGTTGCCCTATCGTAGCGCATGCAATGTGCACCAAAAGTGGTGATTGCATGTGCTGTGAAAATGGGCCGAAGCACAGCACAAGGCAGTGGGCATAGTGGGGCCTCCCACATTTCATTTGCATGAAATGCGCTAACACTAGCAAGATGCAAAACGTGTGGTCAAGGTAAAAAAAAAGCCTAATGGGGTCTTTACCACCATTTTTCAACTTTTTGATTTTTTTTTTATAATAAAAATGGTAAAAGTCTCAGTATGGAAAAAAAATTTATAACAAAAGACATTATGAAAACTTGGGCTAGGCTGGAACTGCTGGACCAGATCAGGGCACACTGAAATAGAGATAAATAGGTAACCCACACTGGCACTGGGCTCTTTCACACTAGGTCGTTTTTTTGGTGCGTTTTTGCAACAGACCATTTCTAAAAATGCAAGGACACACTGGATAGTGTACCTTTCACACTATTGCAATTGTGTCTGAATTGTTTGCATTCTGGTCCGTTGCATTTTATAAACGCTCTGCGTTCAGCATTCCTGTCTGGTTTTTTCATGCGTTTATTAAATACATTTATAGAAAAGGCATTGTGAAAAAATGGACACAAATGCAAAAAATGGACATTGAGGGCTAGGCCACACTGTTTGCGCTTGCGTTTTTTTCAAATCATTAGAATCGTGGCAACGCACCAAAAATGCGCATTTTCGAGTGCGATGTGATTTCGCTTGCGATTTGCGTTCCGCGTTTTAAATCGCAATCGCATGCTTTTTCCAATACTTAATGGGGAAAAAAATGCATGCGCAAACGCAACGAAATCGTACATGAAATCACATGCGATTCCGTGTGCGATTGCGTTGCAGTGTGGCCGTGCCCTCAGAAACCCATGCTGTGCATTTCTGGCAGTTTGTAGTGTGAACGAGCCCTAATACACAAACAACACTTATCGCTGTAATGTAAAGTCACCTAACACCCCATCTTATCAATAGAAATGTGAAATGGAGTAATATTCACCCAGACACATTTTCACCAAATGTCAAATGTTGTAAACCCAGAAAATAAAATTGTGTAGAAGTTAGTTCCTGTGGAAAATATCAAAGACAATCAGAGCCCTGTTTTTCCTCTCCCTTAGCATTGGAATTTGCAACACATTTACATATTATTATGGAGATATGTGTGTATATTACAGTATATAACCGTATGCACAATATATTACAGTAAATTAAAATATATGACACTATACGCAGTATATTACAATATATTACAGTATATACAGTATATTACAATATATTACAGTATATTAAAATATATAACAGTATACGCAGTATATTACAATATATTACAGTATACACAGTATATTACAATACCTATTAACAGTATATTAAATACATAACAGTATACGCAGTATATTACAATAATATACAGTATATACATAATACAATATATTACAGTAATAATGCAGTATTATACAATATATTACAGTATACACAGTATATTACAATATATTACAGTATATGCAGTATATTACAATATATTACAGTATACACAGTATATTACAATATATTACAGTATATTAAAATATATGACACTATATGCAGTATATTACAATATATTACAGTATATACAGTATATTACAATATATGACACTATACGCAGTATATTACAATATATTACAGTATATACAGTATATTACAATATATGACAGTATATGCAGTATATTACAATATATGACAGCATACACAGTATATTACAATATATGACAGTATACGCAGTGTATTACAATATATGACAGTATATACAGTATATTACAATATATGACAGCATATGCAGTGTATTACAATATATTACAGTATATTAAAATATATGACACTATACGCAGTATATTACAATATGTTACAGTATATACAGTATATTACAATATATGACAGTATACACAGTGTATTACAATATATGACAGTATACACAGTATATTACAATATATGACAGTATACGCAGTATACTGGTTAGTACGGGGATACTATATAATATTTTACTGGTATTAAAACATATACTGTAGTTCTGGTTGGTACAGGGATACTAAATATTATTGAGAATTACTGGTATTAATACATATACTGTAGTTCTGGTTGGTACAGGGATACTATATATTATTGAGAATTACTGGTATTAATACATATACTGTAGTTCTGGTTGGTACAGGGATACTATATAATATTGAGAATTACTGGTATTAAAGGCTATGTCCACCCCGAAAATAAATTTTTAATATTATGCTCCCCCATGTCCCCCAGCCCCAACCGCATATTTTTTTTTTTCAGAAACCCCCCAAACTCTTACTACCACCTCCCCTCGATCCCTGCCGCCGACTGCCGGCCCTCTGCTTGCGAGAATGCAACAGGGGGCGGGACCGGCAGTCGCGTCTGTGATTGGCTGAGCGGCAGCCAATCACGGACACGGCTGCCGGTCATTCAGTGCAGCGGAGGAAAGCGGAGAGGTAAGTAAGAGTTTGGGGAGCTTTTTAAAAAAAAACATGTGGTTGGGGCTGGGGGACATGGGGGAGCAGAATATTAAGGGGGTTTTTTCGCTAGGGGGAGGGATAGTAGAACTGGAGGAGAGGGAGGGGGAGGGAGGGGGGAGAAGGGCTGCAGCACGCATGGCAGGAATCTCCGGGAGGCCAGGTAGCAGGCAGTGTCCTATATGGACCTGCTAGCCTCCTGGTGGGCGTTTTTGGAACTTTGGGGGGGGGACTACAGGAGAACCAGATGGAGTTGGGATGTGAGGTAAGATTAACTACACTAATGGTGGGGCCAGTAGTTGGGGGTGGGGGATTATAGTTTTGGGGGTGGACATGCCCTTTAATACATATACTGTAATACTGGTTGGTACAGGGAACTATATAATATTAGAATACTGGTATTAATACATATACTGTAGTACTGGTTGGTACAGGATAATATATTATTAAGAATTACTGGTATTAATACATATACTGTAGTTTCTGGTTGGTACGGGGAAATAAAATATGAGAATTAATGGTATTAATACATATACTATAGTTCTGTTTGGTACAGGATACTATTATTATTGAGAATTACTGGTATTAACATATACTGTAGTTTTCTGGTTGGTACGGATAAATTATAATATTGAGAAATTACTGGTATTAATACATATACTGTAGTCCTGGTTGGTACAGGGATACTATATATATTAAGAATTAGTGGTATTAATACATATCTGCGTTCTGGTTGGTACAAAGATATTATGTAATATTAAGAATTAGTGGTATTAATACATATACTGTAGTTCTGGTTTGGATACAGGGATACTATATAATATTGAGAATGACTGGTATAATACATATACTGTAATACTGGTTGGTACAGGGATAATATAATATTAAGAATTACTGGTATTAATACATATACTGTATTCTGGTTGGTACGGGAGAATATATATATTGAGAATTAATGGTATTAATCATATACTTAGATTCTGGTTGGTACAGGGATACTATGTAATATTAAGAATTACTGGTATTAATACTATACTGCAGTTCTGGTTGGTACAGGGTACTTTCCAATTGCCATTTGGAGTCAGGAAGGAATGTCTCTATGTTACTATGTGTGTATTCTGGGAAGAAGAAGTACCGTTACAGAACCTAAAATGTCAGCTCACTAATTTCAACAGCAGGGTATAACAAGGGGGATAAATTCAACTGATTTTTCAAAATGGAAGAGAATATGTACCGGTAGATTAACTAGATATGCATTATATAAACTATTTAAAAATAATAATATTTTCCACTGAAATTTCCCTTTAATTAAAATCAAATACAAGACATATCAGCGTATACACAGACTGAGCAACACAGTCTACACCCATCCCATAATTCCATTCATTTGGTTTCTGTGTAAGAGGAGACCCAATGGCGGCGTTCTCTATAGAATTTTTATTTGAATCCTATTGACCTGAATATTGACTGTGCAAATGTACAATCTGTGCAAACATAACCTTTCAGCAAATCAAACCAAGGTTTGCCCTGTGATTTCTACACTTGTTTATCCTGTATCCTCTTTCCTTGAGATGTTTCCTTGATTCCAGTCACCAACTCCTTTCCTGTTGTGATATCTTTGCCTCCTGTTTATTCCTATTTACAAGTCATTGGACTCTTGAAAAGGGGAAATTCGTTAAAAATATATTTATGGAAGTATCACTATAACTATATAAGTTTATTAGAGTGGAGGACAGATCTTTATGCCAAGGGGTCTGGATGGTGACTTGTTAATGAATTTTCTCCAGCACAGTTATAGATAACGATGGGATCCGGGTTTGACACGAAAGGTGATAACACAACGAATCCGGGAAGATCCTCCGGATTTTGGGACTTCGGAAGGCATTTTTGATAATTTTCGAATGTACAGGACTATATTCAAAAATTTTCAAAAATAGCCTCAAACGTTTGAAAATGATTTAAAATACGATCAGAGACCATTTTCGAGTTTCCAATCATATTTTCAAAAAGTTCAAAGATATTTTTGAAAATGATCGAACATAACCTTGAGCATTCAATTTTCGAAAGTACGATCAGAAATTCGGAATTGGTCTCTGATCGTAGTTTCGTAGTTTTCGTAAATTATCGAAAATGTCTTCTGAAGTCCTGAAATCTGGAGGATCCATCCGGATTTGGACGGATCTTTTGGATTTCGGAACCAAGTGGTTCCGTATCGCATCTGGGTTCTTGTCGAAACAGATTTCCAGGACTAGATGATTTTTTTAATAAATAAATCAGTATCCCAAGTTGATCCAGGGATTAGTCCGATTGCCATTTGGAGTCAGGAAGGAATTTTTCCCCCATTAGAAGTAATTTGCTTCAGATGGGCTTTTCGCCTTCCTCTGGATCAACTATTAAATAGTGAACATCATGGGTAGAGTAGGAAAGTTAAACCTGATAACATGTACTTTATTTAAACCCCTCCACACTGTAACACCCTCCATTAATAAACATAATAAAAATATATAATATATTTTCTGTGTCTTGGTGTGATGAGTGATGTATCCTGGGAATTGGTGGTGTAGTTTGGGCTGTATAAATGTTTCTTGTTTAAGGATTCACAGTCCATATAAGTTAGTTGGGTAACATTGTTATTTATAGGAAATGATTACTTATCATTGAACTATTTTATCACCCATGATTCCATGTGTTTTCCCGCATTGTAGTGTAGGATATTTGCATTACTCCAGCCTAAACCTAGTATATTAACAGAACCCCATATTTTGGTAAATGAGTTTAATGCACAACAAGAAGAATGGGTTGGGTAAAATATAATGGAAAGATGTTACTGGGAAAGGAATGAGATGTATATTGAGATGGGTAACAGACGGAGTTAACCAAGGTAGGTAATCATCCCTAGTTAAATCTGCAAACACAGGTGAATGTAATGGAAAGAGAGGTAATTAGACTTGATTACATCTGCGACACGTGAATTTAATCAAGAGAGGTAATCAGCGTTGATTATATCTACAAACACAGGTAAACTTAATCAAGATCGAGCTAAACAGCCTGCTTACATCCGTATCACATGTCAATTCAAGTGGATGGGCCATAATAAATGTAAATTTCCTAATAACTCGGAAACACTTCCACATATTCCTTAGCTCCTCTATATGTCCTGCAGTTCTGTATTGAATTTTGTGTCTCTGGATGGAAACCTGTGGAAGGAGAAACAGTCCAAAATGGGGGGAATACAAGAGTAAAAGAATAAATAGAAAGAACAGCAATTTGGCCTATTCACCTTAATGGAAATCTAACATTCATATGCACCTTATTAATCAGAAATTGTTACGTCACTTGTCTTTTTTTGCATTTTCTATGCAAAGATATACCTGTTTAAATTGAAATATTCCACTACACAAACAATTGCACTTTCATTTCCAGTTAATTCTACATAATTTTAAAGCACAGATAAATTCTGCAGATGATTTAAAAATTTCTCTATATATAGTTTGGTGGATCAGACTGAGCATGTCTGGCCCACTGGGAAAGTAAAGATTTTAGTGACTTTATAAAAGGGCAGGTGAAACATCATCATCTGCAATTTCTATGCTGTAATGAACTGCGATTTTGTGCAACGTTCCCCTTTGTTATCGCATAGTGGTTTTCATAGAGTTTACACAAAACGCAAACTGGCGTTTGCTGGGAGTTGTAGTCTGATGTTTACCTTTCTGTAGCTTGACAATGGGTTTGTGCAGATTTATTTTTAATTGTAACAGTAGGAAAAGTTGAATATTGGACTACAATTCCCAGCAACCACCAGAGTATGTGTCTGTTTTGCGTATGTGCCACATTCTCTTTAATATTAGCCTCAATTACCTAAGTGCAGTTCACTTACTGGAACAGTATGAATATTGAAGCCTTTAATTTTAATAAATAGTCAGTAGGAGAGGGCACATTATCAAACACTACCAGTGCCTCCCTGTCCAGTAAGTGGACTGCAATTTGTACAGGCAAAATTGTTATTTTAATGTCCGTTATTGGAAACTTGTAATTTTCCCCAACCACCACTGTACTATTTTTATGCTCACTGGTTTCTTTACACATCCAATCTGAAACTACATTTCACCAGTCTTGGCACTCACCGCATCAGTGACCAGTTTCAATCTCTCACCTTTCTCTTTTCCCTCTGTACATGTCTCTCTCGGGTATTTAATGGGTGTGGTTTAATTGGGGTAGGGAAAGGGGCATTACCTAAACATTTTGTGCCACGCTTCATACAGTGCCCAGAAGTGACCTGAACTTATGAGGCCCTAAAGACGCCCCTGAATGTAAGGTCATGACTTATACTTATTCTACAAATGGTTCTGTATTAAGTAAATCTCTGTTGGAAAAGGATTTTGGAGTTTTGGTGGATAACAAACTGAAATGTAGCCAGCAGTGCCAGGGGTCAACAGCTAGATCTAGCAAGAGTGCAAGTGTTTTGTATAAAGAGAGGTATGGATTCAAAGGGGGAAAATATTATTTTCCGTCTTTACAAAGCACTGGTAAGGCCTCATTTGTAATATACGGTACAGTTTTGGAATCCTGTGTACAAAAAGGACATCTTGGAAATAGAAAGGTTTCAGAGAAGAGCAACTAACATAATAAAATGAATGGGGGAGCTTATGAAGACAAGGTTAAAATTATGTACACTGGAGAAAAGGCGCTTGTGTGGGGATATGATTACTGTGTATAAATACATTAACGCGCCATACAATAAACTATATGGGTCATTGTTCACCAAAAGAACATGTCAGAGGACACACGGACATCCCTTAAGACTGGAAGAAAAGAAGTTTAGTTCAGAAATGTTTTTTTCACTGTGAGCATGTGCATGCTCATAATGAGCTCAGAGAGCATTTTGAAAGGTAGAGGGAAGGGGTAGAGCAACCTTTTGCCACATAATAAGTTAGTCATCCATCTGCCTGCTTTCAAACTATTGTGGTTTCCTTTTTTGATTTACCTACATATACGTTTTCATTTGAGAGGTGAACATGCCCTTTAAAGATTTCATTGTGTTTCTAGGAATCTAGTGATATATGGTTTTAATCAGCAAAAATAGATCTTGTACATGAATCTGGCCTATAAGCAAGTTAACAGTCTAAATTTATCTTCTAAGCTGTTGTGTGAACGTCACTCGTTTGTGACAATGTTGACAAGCGCTTTTTTTCTGATATGCAACATCCAAGCCTCGCTGGCATTTCAGAATTAATGACATGCTAATTGTGGGCTTATGGTTAAATTACAATATGATGCTTGTCACAACGAAACTATCATCCTTCAAACAATGAAGCCTATTTAAAAGGATGAGGAGTTTGTTGTGATAAATAGACTGTAATTCATTGTGTGTGAAGTGGGAAATTTTATAGATTTTCATTATTTTTCAATCCTTACCTGTCACAAGTTTCAAATACAACACAGAAATTGAAGATTAAATATTCACGCAATGGATAAAGTGATCGAAACCAGGACAAGGTCTCTCTGTTAATTGCCCAACAAATGTTTGGGACATTTTATGTTAGTAGTTTAGCTACAATTAGAATGGGGAAATTCCTTTATTTTAAAACCCTGGGGGTTTATATGATATTCTACAGAAGATTAAAGTGATTTAGAGGGTAGTTGAAGATAGTACATAGATGGGGCTTGTGACTGACAGTGGCCATGATTGAGATTATAATTGGGTAGGGAGTTAAAGAAATTAAAAGAAGCTAGCAATAGGACTTGGCATAATGGGGGGAGAGTGAAAGGAGAATGGATGGAATAGTAAAAAGGGGATTATAGGGACTAGTGAAAGGGGATTGGAGGGAAAAGTGAAATGGATTGGAGGGAAAAGTGAAATGGATTGGAGGAAAAAGTGAAGGGTATTGGAGGAAAAAGTGAAAGGGATAGAGGGAATAGTGAAAGGGGGTTGAAGGGCATAGTGAAAGGGGGTTGGAGGGAATAGTGAAAGGGGATTGGAGAGAATAGCAAAAGGGGGTTGGAGGGAATAGTGAAAGGGGATTGGAGGGAAAAGTGAAAGGGAATTGAAGAGAATAGTGAAAAGGGAATGGAGGGAAAAGTGAAGCGGATTGGAGGAAAAAGTGAAAGGGATAGCGGGAATAGTGAAAGGGGGTTGAAGGGCATAGTGAAAGGGGGTTGGAGGGAATAGTGAAAGGGGATTGGAGAGAATAGCAAAAGGGGGTTGGAGGGAAAAGTGAAAGGGGATTGGAGGGAAAAGTGAAAGGGGATTGAAGAGAATAGTGAAAAGGGATTGGAGGAAAAAGTGAAAGGGGGTTGGGGGGAATAGTAAAAGGGGGTTAGAGACAAAAGTGAAAGGCAAAATGGAGGGAAGAGTGAAAGGGGATTGGAGGGAAAATTAAAAGGAGATTGGAGAAAAAAGATGGTTGGGGGGCTTGGGGGGATGGTGAAAGGGGACTGGAGGGAAAAGTGAAAGGGGATTGGGGAAATAGTGAAAGGGGATTGGAGGGAATAGTGAAAGGGGTTTGGAGGGAAAAATGAAAGGGTATTGGAGGGAAAAGTGAAAGGGGATTGATAATAAAGTACATGGACCCCATGGCTGCTGTTAATTACATAAAGTAAAATTCACAAGGCCTACACTGACCATATATAGGCAGGAAACTTTGGGACATAATGTAACATAATATCTTTATTACATAGCTGAGTGACTAATATAAGAATTTTCCACAGTAGCTCCCATGATCATTTGGATCACGTATTATATGAAAAAGAAACGTACGCAAACCTTGTTTTGTTTATACTACACAGAATTCATAAAGGCTTCCGCAGTAAAACAATAAATAGCTGACAAGTCTTATCTGTTCCTTGTTACTTTATGAAAATCTCAGAGTCTCCTATACGTTTTATTGATAAGATTTATTTGCAGAAGCTCCTGATAATAGGTGATCACACATCGGTGATTTTACTTTGTTAGTAGAAGTATGCCGTTGCTATTTGCATCTGTGTCAGTTATTGTACATGAATTGTTAGTGCTACCAGCAAGATCAATATCTCCCCTGAACTATGTTTAGAATGCAGTTTGAAAGGACGCTTTGCACACTAGTAGGAATGCATTTCACAAGGAGGAAAATAGAACCATTCATAAGCGTGTCAATGGAATCTGGTTAACAGGAGGAAACTGATCAGCTTCCTTGCATCTTAAAGGAGAACTAAACTTAAAGAGGAACTGTGGTCCAAAAATGACTTTAGGTAAATTAATAGGAATTGCTCTCCTGAGAGTTTTTGCAATTTATTTCCATTGTTTATTTTTTTTTTAGTTTTGAAGATATTTACATTTTTGTGTGTGATATGTCAGCAGCATCACCAGGTCCACTGCACTTCCTGCTTCCTGCTCTGAAACCATGTTAGTCAATCTGCCCTGTGTCTCCTCCCCTTTGCAGCCCCCCTGGTCCCTCCCACTCATGGACCCCATGGTCCCTCCAGTTGCAGGTCCCCCTTTGCCCATTCCTTTACAGCCCCATGTGGCCCCGCCCACTCGCGGACGCCATGGCCCCGCCCACCCATGTCGTCAAAGCCCCGCCCACTTGCGGGTGCCTAAGCCCCACGCCACATCACAGGGCCTACAGGCCACGGCCCCCCAAAAATTATGTGGAAACAGCCTTTTCAGGCAGAGTGAGGACTCTGAAAAGGCTGTTTTCACACTGTGAGAGAGAAGGGCTGTACCTTACCTTCTCTGCAGCTGCAGGTCCTTCACACAGCAGAGAGGAGGAGGGACTTCCTGTCTCCCTCACACACTGAGGGAGTCTGAGGTTGTGCTCGCCGGCGGCACTGTGCAGGAGAAGCCTCAGGAATGTCACATGTCAGCCTCCCACCCATTAACTTTCTGGTCGTCATTTCTGGTATCTTGGGCTGTGGAGCACATAGAGAGGTGGTTGATGGCTCGTTTTAAAGGTAGGAAAACTGGCCTTATTTAAACTAAACTTGTTGTTTTCTCCATTTTTCTATTTACAGGTCCAACCAATATAGAATATGAAAGAGTGCCGTGTAGCCAATGGAAAGATTTATTTGCAGAGCATGTCTTCCCATTGACTACATCGCAGATTGTATAAACAAGCTGTAGGAGGATTGGAACTGCCAAGGAAACTTCATGTAAGTACAACAGCTGATTTGTAAAGTGCCCAGGGGCGAGGTGATTTAGGTCTTCACTAGTGATGAACTTGAACCTGAACCTGAGTTTTGACGAACTCAAACTAACCGAACTTTATCCAAACTAGTTTGGGTTTCTTTTACAAACTTGTGATCGTATATTCAATAATAATCGAATTTACGGACCGTTTGCTAACCCTCGAATATATCGTCCAGTAACGCTCAATAGTAATATTAATTTTCCGTAATCCTCAAATGTATCATTCAAAAACACTCAAATGTAGCATTCCAATTCCATAACCCTCTAATGTATCGCTCAATTTTGGTAACCCTAGAAGTTGTCTTTCAGTAATCCTTGAATTGGCCATAACCCTCGAATGTAGCACGCGGAAAGCCAACAATTACCCGATCTTATATAGAGAAGTGTTTAAATGAGTTTTGGTAATATGGACCTGTTCCCCAGACCAAGTTCCATAGCCATTTACATAAGTAACCATTGCTATTTTATCTGTTACTAATCTGAACTTTTCAAACTATTTTCTCCCAATGGGTCGTTTCCGTACTTCTGAAATTTTCCCAAAGATCGGAAGTACCAAAACAAATCGAAATTCAGTAAGTTCGGCCATCTCTAGTCACACTGTGCACTATTAAAGGATAAGTACTCTGTAATAGCAAGTTAAGTTAAATTGGAAGCAGCAGCTGTTAAAAATCCCCTCCCACCTTTTTTTTTCCTAGGCCCCTCCAGAGCCTACTGGTGCTGGTCTAAAGTTGCTGACATCTTGGATCGTGTGGTCCGTGCACGCACGTGCATGGACGTGTGCGTGTGTGATGTCATTGCTCCACGCCGTGCTGTACCAAAACAGGGATCCTGTGGACTGTGTCCGTACACCCTTGCGCGCATGATGTCTTTGCGCCATGCCATACTGCACAGGCATGGCGCGATGACGTCACATGTGCACGCACCACACGATCCCTGCTTTTGGAGGCTTATGAAGAAGATCCAGCAATTCTCACATCCAAGATGTCAGCAACTTTAGACCAGCAAAGGTATGCTCAGGAGGGACCTTGGGGGGAAAAGGGGGAAAGTTTTTTAACATCTGCTGCTTCCAATTTAACTGAAATTGCTATTACAGCGTATTTATCCTTTAATGGAGTAGGTGGAGTAGGAGGAGCAAGGGGGGGAGTATAATTGCCAGCCTTTATAAAAAGTTTTGATATTATTTAGGTTACCCCTGCCCACCCCAAACCGCTGCATTGGATTGTTAAACCTATTTACATGCCTTCATTCCCCCGGTGCTCTGATCCGGCTCCCTACTTGCCAGAACTGCAAGCAGGGGGCAGCCAATCACTGACGCGGCGCCCATCAATGGAGAGCACCGCGGGAACCAAGGCATGTAAGTAAGAGTTCTAAATCTTTTTTTAACAAACTAATACAGCGGTTGGGGGTGGAGAGGGGTAACCTACATTGTATCATTATGCTAGGTGTATTGGCAGCAATGGATGGATACGGATAGAGATGGGATCCAGGTCTGACACAAGCCTGGATCTGACACGAAACTCCTCGGTTCCGAAATCCGAATGATCATCCGGATTTCGGGTCTTCGGAGCACATTTTTGATAATTTTCTAAAATAGCATCAAACGTTTGTAAATCCTCGAAAATACGGTTGGAAACTTCAATCGTATTTTCGAGAATTTTCAAACGTTCAAGGCTATTTTCGGAAATGATCAAAAATAGGTCCGTACATTCTAAAATTAACGAAAATTCATTCCGGTTTTGGATTTTCAGATCTTTGGGATTTTCCCAAATTCCGGGAATCTGAAATCGGAACAAAACTAGTGAGTTTCGGCCATCTCTAGATACGGATGGAGGGAGGGATGAAGGGGGGAAAGGGCTCCCCTGTGCATGTCACACTACCTACCGGAGGCGACAGAAGAGGCAGAGAACTTTGGACAGGAAGACAGCTACAATGCTACAAAACTGCAGAGAACCATTTGGAGCAGAGATGTAAGGTAGGATTTTTATACACTACAGAGTGGGGCCAGTAGTGGGTTACATTATAGTTTGGGGTAGACATGCCCTTTAACTAATAAAACACAAACATCTTGAAATGTAAGTAACAATAAGGAAAACATTCTTTTCATTGATTTCCTTATTACTAATAACCTTAGAAGGGCAGTAAGAAAGATAAAGCAATTCAGAAATGTATCTTCCATGCTATAGTATACCCCATTCATGTATCGATTTACTTTTCTACAAGATGCACATGTTGCGTCAAACCCTGACAATATAGGGTTAATTTTTCCCACCAGGCAGGGTAAGGTTTGTCACTGATCTTTGCAATGTAAACCCTTTGGGTCAGGGAATAAAGAAAAGGCGGTTGGAATGAAGTGAAGAATGCTGGGAGGAGGAGAAGAAAGAGGAGCTGTTAGACTAATTGGTGTCTAGCAAGTCACTGGCTGTGTTTAATTTTCTTGAGGGTAACAGAGGTCAAGATTGGAATGAAGTCAATGGGAAATCCAAGGAGATGGGGCCTCAGATGATTAACAGACAGCAAAAATGTACATGGTGTGTCCCAGAGACTGGAAATGACCTTTATCCCATGGAATTGCAGACTAGACTTCCTCTTTAAAGGGAAATAGTACCTACTGTATACATAATATATACTGCTGGGTGTATTTCTGTCTGTGAGAACAAGATGCCATATTGCCAGAGTTAGGCTGGGTACACACTGTAAGATATTTACGGTGACGTGTATGGGTTGGTTAGCCGGAAATACTGCATGGTGTGGAGCGGCCGTTTACAACTGAGCTCGGTCCGGACTCTTGGTAAATTGACCGATAGTGTGGTTCCCTATGGGACCGCACTATTGGCCGAGCAAACTGTCGGCCATTGCCATTATTGCTGCGACCGACAGTCATGTGTCCCGGCCTACCGCTTGCTAGCAGCGAAAGCTTGGTCGGGACAAAAGCTCTGCTGGTGTGTACCCAGCCTACATCTCTATAGTTCAGGTTCAGACCCTAAAACATTCTTCTGTATAAACAGAGAAAATAACTTGTTTTTCCCAGCACAGTACACAGCCATATCATTTAAATTCTAACAGGGAGATGTAATAAATGATGCTTATTTTGCCCCAACCAATCAGATGTTAGCTTTCAAATAGTAACTAAAATCTGATTTGTTGGGGCAAAATAAGCACCATTTTTAACCATAGAAACTTTTATTACATCTCCCTGTAACAATCACAAATCGCTGTCCAATCACTAGGTGCTCAACCCCGGGTCTGCCCTGGATCCCCCTCTTTAAGTGGCGGTTTGGCTCTGTCCCCTTTTCCAGAGCATGTCATCCTCTCAAGCAAGTCCAGGACTATGTGAAGAGGCAGGGCCAGACTAGCACTATGAGGCAGATTTAGAGGATTGTTATGGGGAATCTAGGGCATGTAGCGGTTTACACTCTGGGTACCATTAAAGGATGGTGGGTTGTTTGGGGTGTCTTGGAGTCCATACATACATCTTCTTTAATCCAGTATGAAGCAGTAACTTGCCTGTGCCCACAGAGTGGTGTTTATTAAACGTGTAAAGAACCTTTTGTTTAAGAGGGTTCTGGTTCATTTTGTGTTCAGCTATAGCTACTTAGTAAAGGTGGAATTAAAACAACCCCCCAGCACAGTTCTGGTCTATTTCATTCAGTGTTCTATTCCCTCCTATACCCTTGACCTATTAAACTCTCCTAATGCTGTGCATGGAATCCCTGGTGGTTTTTCTGACCTTGGTCCTCTGTTCTTTGCCTATTCATGTGGCTGTAAAATGTAATAAAGCCAGGACCATCCTTGACAATGTAGGAGTTAAACAACAACAAATAACGGAAGCTTTCAGCCTGGAATTCGTTTTAGTTTAGCAGCCAGCACATCTTCCAATGGTAAAGCAGATGGTATAATAATGATTTAGTCTGAGATCTCCCAAATGTTTAGCCCTTTGCACAAAATGAGTTAAACGAATATTTAAACACAATGGGGGAGATGCAATAAATGTCAGTATCGCAACTGATCTGCTCTTGTTCCTGTGATGTAGTAACCACTTTGCGACTGTTATTGCATCATGTGAATGCGAGAGGTAAGTAGCAATATTTTGCACGGCTTGAAAGCCACAATTCGAAAGGCTTTAATTTTGGTGCAAAAAACGTGTGCAATTGTCATCGCTAAATTTATTGCACTGAGCTATTTCCTAAAGTCTTAGGAAAGGGTGCAAGTGACACAAAATGAGTAGAAAACCTTATATTACATCAGTTAGCATGGGTTTTGCACTTATTTTTCCCCATAGCACGGGATATTGCATCTCCCTGAATGAACTTAGATTTCAATAGGAAATGTTATTTTGCAGCTTGCAAAGCATCCAAGTTCCAGCAGTTACAAAAGGTCCCATGCGGCATAAATGTCTTTCCTCTGCACTGCATGTGGGTGGTCAGAATTCCAACCTACTTCTCAGCCTTTAACTAGCACGACTCCAGTTTCATTTGGTGCTTTCCGATGTAGCTGACTGGCGCTCAAAGACAAATGTTTATTGGTTACCGAATGTAGGGCTGCTTAGAAAAAAAATATTCCGATTTACTACCTTCAAAGGACAATTTGTTGGTGTCTTCTAGAATCCTTCCATTTAAAGGGAAATCTATAGTTTCAGTCTCCTGATGATATAAACAGACCTAGTCGGTGTTGAAAGATTTATTTCCATTAAATGATGTTTTCACCTATAAACAACGCTTAATAAATCTTAGTTGTTACAATTCTGCAATAGTCATTCTATCAGGGAGATGCAATATCTCGTGCTAAAGGGAAAAATAAGTGCAAAACCCATGCTAACCGATGTAATATAGGGTAAGTGAGGGTTTTTTACTCATTTTGCTTCACTTGCACCTTTCTAAAGACTTGGAAATTGCTCAGTGCAAGCGATGCAATAAATTTAGAGATGATAATTGCACACGGGTTTTGCACCAAACTTAAACTGGGCGATGCCCTAACGGGCGAATCGCTCCTGTTTTGGAGTTTAAGTAACGCTAACCAATGTTATTATTATTATTATTGTGGATTTATATAGCGCCAACATCTTCTATGGTGCTTTACAGTTGCATTGAAATACATAAGGAAAACATACACGTTACATACAAGGGTAGTGCAAGTAATACAAAGTGCAAATCATGTAAGTGCTGGTCCAGCAGCATTCATCATTACTGTGGTACAATAGGATGTTATATCGCTTAGCGTGACTTAAACACCTTCCTTGCGGAGGCTGCATGACTAACGCGAAAGTTAACAACCCAGCTGTTGCAAGCGATGTTATATGCCAAAATCGGATATTGTTATTATTGCATCTCCCGCTATATGTGTAGAAAGCCAATGATGACATTTGACCCTTGCTGACCCATGTATACTTGCTGGCCCTACACTTACTGGATAGTAGATATATTTGATAAATTCAATTTAGTATTTAGTAAAAGCATTGGCGGATTTACCTCCAGATGTTCCCTGTACTGGGCCATTCATTTTGTGATTCAATGTCAATTATTGGTCCAGGCGGTTATCTGAACACCACAGGAATTTTCTTGTAGTACAAGATGCACTATGCTGAAAGGCTTTATGGTATAAAATTATACATATAGGGGTTTATTGAATAAGAGGTGCAAAATGTTGCCTGTGTTAATCTGCATCAGCCAATCAAATGTTGCTGAATGTTTTCTAACTGCAGTAGACCAGTAAAAAGGTATCATCTGATTGGTTGCTGCAAATAAGGGCTGGAAACACATATTATGATACTTCAACCCGATCAATCAGTCACCATATTCGACCGGTTGGCTGGGTGGAAATATCGTCACCAAACAAGCAAAAATATTGCTATAAAAATGTTTCACCGATACAGATCTGATACAAGATCTGACTTGTAATAATGGTCAGTGTTTTGGCCTGATCCTACAAAACATGTGGCCAGGTAGGCAGTCCATCAGGAAAAATCGGGCAAATCAGTTTAAAACGCATGCTACCGAATTTAATAGAACGTGGGTTTACAAGCTAGTAGTTTGTGGTGCCTGCGTGAAGCCCAAAATATTTTGGGCTTTGAGCAGCGCAACCTATGCAATATTTTTTTTTTTAGTTAAAGGGCATATCCACCCTTAAAACAAATATCTGGTAACTTGCCAGTTATCTGCCTGCAACACTTCCAGTTTGCGACCCAATAACCAATTCTCTATCCATGAACAAATGTTTTTTTCTAGGCCAACAGTCCTCAGTTTATACATTAGTCACCTATGTGGCACAGTATCAAAAGATTTAGTATAGTCCAAGTATACCACATCCACTGCAATGCGAAAATCGAAATTCTTACTCACATCTTCATAAAAAGGAAGTAGATTTGTCTGGCACGATCTATTTCTCATAAATCCATGCTGACTACTACTAATAAGAACAGTTCTAGAGACACGTCAAGGATATGATCCCGTAACAAAGTTTCCATCACCTTCCCTACTACTGATGTTAGGCTTACAGGTCTATAGATACCAGGTTGGGAACGACTACCTTTTTTGAATATTGGTAATTATTATAACACCCCCTTTTATAAGGACTATGATTCTCTATAGTGAATACAGAGAGAAAAGAGGAAAAAATAGTTTAGCACATTAGCTCAGCCCCATAATTTAATGGTCCCACATTCTCTCTTCTCATCTTTTTACTATTGATATACTTAAAAAACATTTTGGGGTTAAACTTGCTTTGTTCTGCTATCTGTATTTCATTTACTATTTTAGCTAGTTTAATTGCTTTCTTGCACTCCTTATTACAGCGTTGATATTCCTGTAAGCCTGTTCTGTTCCCTCTGATTTAAAAAAATGTAAAAACCTTTTTCTTTTTTTTTCATTTTTCCTTTTTACTTGATCATTAAGCCATGCAGGAGAGGACCTAATTTTTTTATACTTGTTCCCTAAAGGTATACATTTAGAGTGATTCCTTTAACAACATAAAATAAGCTTTCCTAAAGTTAAAAGGTTTTGCAACCTGACACTACATCATGATCACTATTACCTAAGCTTCCCTTTACCTTCATCTCCCAAACAAGCTCAGGGTTATTAGATATCACCAGATCCAACAGCACATTCTGTCTAGTAGGAACTTCTACCATCTGTGAAAGAAAATGTTCATATAGAAGATTTGAGAACTTGATACCTTGTGAGGTGCTGGCAGTTCCCTTACTCCAAGCTGTATCAGGGTAATTGAAATCCCACATAACCAGAACATGCCCCATACCAGCAGCCTTCACCAACTGCATATGGAGATTCATTTCCACATCCTCACTGGCATTTGGTGGCTTATAACATACACCAACAACTCATTTACCCACCTTCATGCTTCCTGTACACAGCTCTACCCATATTGTTTCTGCCTTATCATTTATACCCCCATCTATTTTATCTTTTAAACTGATAAAAATAGCAGTTGGGGGGCAGGCAGATAACTGATAATTCACCATTTTTTTTTGTTTTCAGGGTGGACCTACCCTTTAAGTGTTGTTTAAAACATAACATGAATTGTATTGAGGTGTAAGAGCTTATCTTGCCGAGAGCCAGCAATGTACGGAATCTTGAAAAGGTGTTCAGTACATTGCGGGATCTTGGCAAGGTAAGTTTGGCCATAAAAAGTATTGCATCGCCCTGTAACTTTCAAAAGGAGCAGGCAGGTTAGAGGCAGCAGCGTAGTAGCTGATGCGGGGGGGCCTGGGGACTGGGGAGGCCCGCAATTACCTTTTTTAAACAGCTGTTTGCACATCCTCAGTAAAGATACACGCAATCAGCTGTTTAAAAGACCCATACCAATCTTTTAAAGAGCTGATCACATGTATCTTTACTGAGGATGTGCAATCTGCTGATTGGCCAGAGCAGGGACCTGCCGGAAGGTCCGGGCCCCTGTCATTATGCTCCTGGTTAGAGGATACATTTAAACTTTGTTTTATAAATGGCTCACATTAGCTTATTGTTAATATTGCATAATGCCCCTTGCTGACCTATTATGGAAAAAGGGAGAGAGAAATTCAGTGTAATATCTTCACACCATCTGCACTGACGTTATTACAATCTTTCAGGATATTCCGTGTTTTTGTGTAATTATTATTGTTAGTATTACTGTTAATGTATATTGCACCCCGCAGACCAATCACGCTTTCTGATATTTGCAGAGAAAACGATATTCTTTCTAAAACTGCAATTTACTTCCCAAGTAGCAAAATTCACGTAAGAACTGAGATTACATTATTTAGAAGCCGTATCATATTTTTGTTATAGTAATAAAAAGGGTAAAAATGCAACAATTGTTACTCTTTGAAAGAATGACGGAGTTTTATAATATTCACCCAAAACAAAGGTTATAGACCAAACATTCCACAAACAGAGCAATGTGTCCAAGGGCAGCAACGTTAGACTATGAGCTGTAATTATAGTCAAGTGGTGCCCAGCAGGTTATGTCTTTTAAATATGCACACATGCTTTTCCCTGTAGTCACAATAATCTCTACCACTACAATGTTCAGCTGGCATCATGATGAAAAGTCAATCATCACATAATGTCCTTAATGCCTTAGATTCCGTACTGTCAGGGGTGTCTCTAGAGTTTTTGCCACCTGAGACAAACTTTTGAATGCTGCCCCAATGTACTACTAGGCATTTACAAGGATATTCAATAAAAGTTCTTATCATTAAAAATGGTGCTAATGTTGCCCAGATATTATTTACATTTAAAAGCTAACATCTGATTGGTTGGGGCAAAATTAGCACGATAAACGATAAGAACTTTTATTAAATAACCCTGTATGTTTATTTTCCTTCTGCTCTGCCTGACACTTTTCTATAAAAAAAAAATGAGCCCTGTCTGCCGCCTCTCTGATATTTAGCAGGGGAGCCGCCCTGAGCATTTTGCTCAATTGCCTCATTAGAGAGACACCCGTGCGTACTGTACATGTTTACAGAAAAGGGTTCTCTTGGGAAGTGAGTCCTAAAACAGTCTAAAGGGGTTGCAGTTTAAGAATTTCCACCATGATAATGAATCAAGTGGACAAACTGTTTTAGAAAAGAACTCATAACCCGTCGCCTGTAAAGCTCTCTCATGGTAGAGTCACAATTAGATCCATCTGGTTTTTTACTTTATCGGAATGCAGTATCATTTGCCTCTGGCCTATTGATGGTGTGTTTTTTATTTCAGTGAATGAATTTCTGTTGCATCATTGCTAGTTACATTGTCACTTTCATCATTCTATTGAATGACTGCAGAACATTAGTTCAATAAATGTCGGTTCATATCAGTTTTATGCCAAGGGTAGAAATCTAGCAATGTTTTTTAGATGTTATAAGGTACAAATATATCAACCGTCTCATCAGGCACAATTCCAAAGGGAGAATATCACCAAACCAAGTTTAATCTAAACTAATTTCCAAAAGCACCACATTCATTCACCCAACACTCCATAGACTTGCCAATAGCATTTTGACTTGGCCGTCAGCCTGTTAAGGTCTCAAATTTCTAATTTCTCATTGCAGCATTGGCCATATTCCTTTATGGCTGGTACAGTACTACAGAATGCAATGGGGCTTTTTAAACACGATGGAATATAAATAAAGGGATAGGAGACACCCACTATAAAAGCACAGTATAGTGTAGTACTCTAATATACTTATATAGTTATAGTACAGTATAGTGTAGTACTCTAATATACTTATATAGTTATAGTACAGTATAGTGTAGTACTCTAATATAGTTATAGTACAGTATAGTGCAGTACTCTAATATGGTTATGAATAGTTTATAAGTATATGTGTAGTACTCTAATACTTATATAGTTTATAGTTACATATAGTGTAGTACTCTAATATTTATATAGTATAGTACAGTATGTGTAGTACTCAATATATTTTATAGTTATAGTACAGTTATAGGCAGTACTCTAAATATGGTTATATAGTTATAGTACAGTATAGTGTAGTACTCTATATACTTATATAGTTATAGTACAGTATGTGTAGTACTCTTATAGTTAAATAGTTATAGTACGTATAGTGTGTACTCTAATATACTTATATGTTATAGTACATTATGTGTAGTACTCTAATATCTTATATAGTTATAGTACAGTATATGGTAGTACTCTAATATATTATATTTTAGTCACGTATAGTTAGTACTCTAATATACTTAATAGTTATAGTACAGTATAGTGTAGTACTCTAATAATACTTATAGGTACAGTGTAGTGTAGTACTCTAATATACTTATAGTACAGTGTATGTAGTCTCTAATATAGTATATAGTTATAGTACAGTATATGTATACTCTATATACTTATTAGTTATAGTACAGTATGCCTAAGAGTAGTATAGTGTAGTCTCTAATATACTTATATAGTTATAGCACAGTATAGTGTAGTACTCTAATATAGTATAATAGTTATAGACAGTATAGTGTAGTACTCTAATATACTTTATAGTTATAGTACAGTATAGAGCAGTAACTCTAATATACTATATAGTTATAGCACGTAGAGTGCATACTCAATATACTTTATATGTTTATAGCAACTATAGTGTAGTACTCTAATATACTTATATAGTTATAGTACAGTATAGGGCGTACTCTAATACTTATATGTTATATTACGTATGTGTGTATCATATCGTATATAGTTATAGTACAGTATAGTGTAGTACTCTATATGTTATATTAGTTATAGTACAGTATAGTGTAGTACTCTAATATCGTTATAGATACATTATAACGGGCAGTACTACTAATATGGTTTATATAGTTTATATTACAGTATAGTGTAGTACTCTATATAGTTATAGTACAGTATAGGTGAGTACTCTTATATTACTTAATTATTTAGTACAGTATAGTGTAGTACTCTAATTACTTATAGTACAGTGTATAGTGTAGTACTCTAATATACTTATAGTTACAGTAGTATGTAGTACTCTAATATATTATAGTTTATAGTACAGTATAGTTAGTACTCTATTGTTAAAGTTATAGTACAGTATAGTGTAGTACTCTAATATACGTATATAGTACGTAGAGGGAGTACTCTAAATATGGTATATAGTTAAGTATACAGTATAGTGTAGTACTCTAATATACTTATATAGTTTAATAGTACGTATAGTGAGTACTCTAATATAGTTATATATTATAGTACGTATAGTGTAGTATCTACTTATATAGTTATATAGTTATAGTACAGTAGTGTAGCTCACCTCTAATATGACTTATCTATTATAGTACAGTTAGTGTAGTACCTTAATATATAGTTTAGTACGTATATTGTACCGTATAGGGGCAGTACTCCTAAATCTACACCTTGTACTACGTTATTACATGACATTATTAGTGCGTCTCTCAATAGACTTATATAGTTTCCCAGTTCTAGTACATATAGATGTAGTGACTACATCATATGACGTTTCTATGTTATAGTAAAGTATAGTGTAGTACCTACTAAATATACTTCTATCGATCTAGTTTATAGTAACGTTATAGATGGAGTTACTGCTAATTCTAGGGAGTTACAATTAGTAGTATGGATGTACCTGATATCCATTGCTTTTGCAGGTGTAGCATCTACACCTTCTTCCGTCACTTTATAGTTATAGTACAGTATAGTGTAGTACTCTAATATAGTTATAGTACAGTATAGTGTAGTACTCTAATATAGTTATAGTACAGTATAGGGCAGTACTCTAATATACTTATATAGTTATAGTACAGTATAGTGTAGTACTCTAATATACTTATATAGTTATAGTACAGTATAGTGTAGTACTCTAATATAGTTATATAGTTATAGCACAGTATAGTGTAGTACTCTAATATACTTATATAGTTATAGTACAGTATAGGGTAGTGCTCTAATATACTTATATAGTTATAGTACAGTATAGTGCAGTACTCTAATATAGTTATATAGTTATAGTACAGTATAGTGTAGTA